>CM060358.1:71552058-71921779 GCA_030545235.1 Helianthus tuberosus | reverse complement strand
AGCACAACCGCTGATGTCTACAACCGTGTCCATTTCATCCAACCAAGTCATACAATCTATTGCTTCTTTCTCCCCAGTGAAGTCCCGGGGTTTGCAAGAAACAAAGTACTTGTAGGTACAGGACTTGGTATGAGGTTTAGCATCAAATACTATCCTTTTTGAGGGAACACTGTTGTGATTAGATGAATGTCGATCATCATCCTTCTTGGGTTCATCCTTCTTAGAGGGCGGTTTGCTATGAGCCTCCGAGTGTGTCTTTGGCTTGGAATGTGGTGCGGATCGGGTCCTACTTCGGGTCCCGCTTGATTCACTATACTGCCTATTTATTGCTTTGGTAACAGCATTTTCTACTAATGCTTGCAGCTCCGCACCAGTTACCAGTATTTTAGCATTTTCAGGATTTTCCGCCGAATGACTGTTTATTTCTTCTGACTTGGCCATGTAGTTTTAATTTCTACATAAAGAAATAAGGACAAGGTTCATTTATAAGCCTAAACAGTACTATCATTCTTGACGATTTAACTATGGTTTTAATAGCCATTTTAGTTAATTTGTTAATTATTCAGGATCTTTATCATAATCCAGAATCATAAATTAATAATAACACAATAGGTCAAGTCACGTAGGCAAATTTATTTCGTAAGCCTAGATTTATGGAATCGAGACATTAAGGTTTGAATCAAAGTTCATCACCTTTTCTTGACAGGGAGTTGTAGGCTACCACTGTCTATTGTCTTATATAACAATAATTGTAGCCATTAGGCATTACATCACAACTGGATGTTTAAATAATAATAACAAGGAATTTGGATAATTTATTAAAAGGGTGACATGTGTGATTTTGCGGATCACATTAGCCAAGAATGTCAACATGTTTGCAGATGTTAACAGAGATTTGAATCTTTTTAAACAGGTTTTACCATATTGACTAAGTCTTATGATAACATACCAGCTAGGTTTTACCTTTTAAGATTCTTATTATTTTATTAAAATGGAAGAAAAATGTTATTTTTTCATTTATTCATACATTATATTCATGCACATAATTTAAAAATGAAAAATTTGGACTAACCATTCCAATTAAAAATTAAACTAGTACAAGTTTGCCCTAAACGGGACTTTTACATAAATAACACTCCCACACAGGAGCTAAGCTAACAAACATACCCACGCAGGGGTCAACAGAAAAAAAAAACATGCCCACGCAGGGGCAAACAGAAAGGAAAATATGCCCACGCAGGGGCAGAGTACAGAAACAAATGTCCTCGCAGGGACATGATTACAATACTAAAATAAATAAACAAACAAACAAGGATTTAACGATCCTTCTTGCCTTTTCCCTTGATCAAGTTCACCATTTTCTTGAACATCTCGTGGTTATGCCTACGGTCTTCCCGCACCTCTTGCCGCACCTCATTTATCCCTTGAAGGATTTCTTAAAATTGCGGCGGTGACATCACCGGCGTCTGCGGTGGTTGCTGATAATGCGGAGGTTGAGGGGGCGGCGGTTGCTGATATCCATATGGTGGGTATCCATAGGTCGGGTATCCCGTAGTCTAGGGACCTCCATAGGGACCTTCCGGATGGAGAGCGATGTAGTTCGCCGCTACCAAATAGGGATCGGCCTCAGCATAGTTGTAATTGGTGTGGATCGGCTACTCGAAGGGATTATATGTCGTCGCACCAGTGTAAGTAGGAATTGGGTCTCCAAAACCCAGTGGTGATGGTGGCGCGACTGGTGCAGAGTTTACTTCTGAGACGGGGTGTGAAGATTCTCCCATCTCTGGTTCTTCGTGAAGTGGCTAGTATCGGCTGCCACTTGAAAGGGGAGGGGTGCTGATGCGCACTTCCCCTCGCGCGGATATCCGTGCGTTCGTTCTTCTTCGCCTCGGGGGCGAGGCAGGCTGAACCTGAGGTGGTGGTGGCGGTGGAGTGACCGCGACAAATCGGGAATCCTCGGAAGGATTCTGCTGCTGCTGAAGCTGCTGCGGCTGGTGCAGGGGAGAGTTGTGGTAACTGGGAGTAAATGCCCAGTCACATAGTCTGAATCTCTCTTCGTAGCTGTCGGGACCATTATAAGGCGATCCCACAAAAGGTGACCCATCTGAAATTTCGATGGGATGGTTAGGAGTTCCGGATGGTGGCGGTGCAGGATCGGTGTCCTCATCTATATCCATCGCGTTGCCACCGGAAAAGTGATCTTCAGGTCCAAGTGGGTTAAAACCCACTGGTGCTCCAAGGTAGTCGGCAGGGTTGAACTGGCCCTGGAAAACAGGTGATAGGTGGTCAAAGAGTGAGTTATGTCCTTGAAGAGGAATGTAGGACTGGTGGGAGTTGTGGGGCTCATTTTCAGAATGAGGCCCGAAAGAGTGTGCAATAGAAGGGGAGGTACTCAGTGAAACTGAGCGCCTAGCTGGCTCAATGTAGGTCCTCCATGGCTCTTGAGGACCCGGGTTGTTGGGATCAGATGGTGTTCGCCGGTGCGAAGGTCCGGCTTCATGGTCATTTGGGGCGACAAGTGGCCCCTTTCCTCTGCCTCTTCCCCTCATCCTTGGTGGCATTTTGTCAACCTGTCAAAAACAAACAAGTGATACAACAAGAAAAAAAAATATAAGACAAAGTTAGAATTAAAACAAATTTGGATAATTCCTAAGTTCTTTGTCTAGACTCGAGAATCGAGGAATGTGCAATTGTGTAACTGAGATTAAACACAAAAGGCTAGTGTTTAATACACTCAGTATTGGCTCTGATACCAACCAGTCACACCCCGATATTTCCACGTATTACCGGCGGGCCCGGTGGGGAGTATCGTGACGTAGTTGATATCATCATAAGTCAAACAAAACAATATATAAATGCACAGCAGAAACAAAGATAGATTCATTTCAAATTTAATAAATTGTAATATTTAATATTACGAAATAGTTGAAATGGATCCACAGGCGGATCAAAATAAAAGAAGATATTGTTCAACAGTTTTATTGACATCCAAGCTTGCGAGACTTATTGTGGACGCTAGAAGACAGCCATCCTAGTACGAGTAGTACCTGCACTTAACCTTTTGGAAAATACGTCAGTTTACACTGGTAAATACAATTTAACGGACTCGTTTTGAAAAGGTTTGAAAAATTGATTTGAATGCACGTGGCACAAAACATTTTATAACTTGGGATAATTATGTGAATATAATCTTGTAAGTGAATTGCATGTTTCTTATGCGTTCAGTAGCCCGATCCGTAGACCGGGTTAAAGATTAATAGACACACCACATTATTTGGTTAAGCACTGACGGGTGTACGCCTACACCCCGTGCTTAGGTCGTGGCCATCTCGTAAGATGATGCCAAGGATATCCGGGACATGGTCATTAACCCCCCAAAGGCTTTAAGCAAACAAAACATTTCAAAACGTAGCATATCAATGATTTAACCTCTATTCGATTAAAGATTCAATGCCGGACAAAGCGGTATTTTATATACCGTACCCCAAGCCCGTATAGGGAAAATAAGTTAAAAGTATTTACCTTTGTAAGTATAAATCACAATTAGCGAGTGCGGGAAGCTTTTACTGGTTCTTCTATTCTGGAACAAAGGTTTATAATAACCTATTAGATTTCTAACGGGTCTTTATTTAAGCCTAAGCTTAGACCGGTTAGTTTTTAAGGAAGATACGGTTCAAACGCACGATTAAGCGAAGACCGGAAAGGAATGTGATTTAGACCCGACAAGTTTGAAGACTTGTATAATATGGGTAAAGTAAATACATTCTGGATTTTGAGACAAGGATGATAAGGTTTGACCCGTTTCGGTCAATTTATGCAAACTAGTTACATAAACCGAACCGAACGCGAAAAGGGCGTCACGGGTAACCATAAGAGTCATATGCAAGTTCCCTGAGTTAATATGCCTTAAACATGTTGTGATATCAGTAAGGTATGTTCTATTATGCCCCAAACGAATTTAAATTCAACTTATGCCTCATAAGGGCATTTTGGTCATTTAAAAGATTATAAAAGAGTTTAATTAGTAATCTGAGTTGCAGGTCTGATTTATACAGTAAATACACTTAATTTAATAAGTTATAACAGTAGGGTATGACCTATATGTGAAATTTATCACTTAAAACCAAACTATGCACCTTAGGGGTATTTTGGTAATTTCACTTAGGCTTAAAAGGTCAAATCTAGAAACCTGAGTTTAAAAACTTTTACTTACTGTTAATATATGAAAGTATACTAAAAATATCAGTAGGTATCAACCTTATATGTTTAATATGGTTTTAGCACATACTATGCGTTAAAAACGCTTAAAAAGGCGATTTGGAGCCATTTCCGGGTTTTCAAAGGAAAGCTGATATTTTTATAATTCCAGAAGGCTCAAAATATTTTATTTATCAATTAAAATCAGTAGAAAAAGGTTTGGGGTCAAAAGGGTTTGTAAAACTTATTTTTATGGCTTAAAAGGGCAAAATCGGCATTAACCGAATCAAACTTAGAGACCTATGTTATGCTCAGCCAAAAATTAAATAAAAATCTTCAAAAATCCCAAAATATTATATTACATCAGTGGATAAAAATTTTGATATCAAAAAGTGGGTTTAAATAGGCTATACGCTAATTACGCCGTTTAATTAACATAAAGCTTTCAATTTACGCTAATGAGCATAACTCTTAATCTAGACCTCAAACTGATGTCAAATTTTAGGTGCAAGTTTATAAATCAGTAACTAAGGTTTCTACTCTTTTAGTTTTTCAAAAATCACGTTTTATAGTCAAAAGGGCATAATAGTCAACATTTAAGCATTAATCGGAAACATGCATATGAATCGGATAAATAATGAACCAAGTTGTATAATCTCCGAGAGTTATACTTATGTGAAACCTGGTCCAAAATAAGCTCTAAGGCAAATCTAAAACATGCATAAACGGGTCAGAACTGAAAGTCAAAGCAAAAGTCAAATTATGCGACTTTCGGTTCCGATCCGGGTTTAAACTGAAAATTGTCGGGTTGAACATGTTAGGACATGTTCTTATATTAGTTACCAAGTTATATTAATGATCAAACAGGTTGCATGTATCCTACATTGCTAATTATGCTTTAATTTGAAAATAAACATTATGTTGACTTTTTAAAGTAAGCTTTGACTCGACAATTAACATAGTTAGAGTGGGAATCTGAAAGTACCCTTTTAAGGGTTTATTACCTACATAAATACCTACTTATAGGTACTTTCAATTCGAGAATTGACTGAGTAAATTTCATTTAATCTCAAAGTCAAACTTAAATTACGATGGTTTGACTTTTAGTTAATTAACTAAGCTAAAACGAATTAGAAAGGGTTAAGAATACTTACAAGAGTCCTAATCACGACTAGGGAGCCTAATGAATCCTTGTTGCTAACCAGAGAACTCCAGAATTGAGAATGCAAGTGAATGTGCAAAATGGTTGCAACATGAGCTCCATATATACCCAAATTAATCTCACAAGATGATGCCACAATGGTCTACAAATGTTACCAGATGTTTACAGGTGCCCCTATGCATGAAAAACCATTGGAGGGAGCCCTGGTATAAGAAAACAACTCATTTAACTCGGTTAACAGAGGTCTGACTGGCATCTGCGCGTATTCTGTTATGTCGCTGCTGCTTTTTCACGGGCCGCGAAGACCCCCTCGCGGGGCGCGTACAAGTGCGCAACAGGTTAAACAAGTTTCTATCTTTTACATTTCAGTCCTTGGTCCTTTGAAACGTGGTTTTGCTTGTTTTTCTTGCACATTTGACCCTCAAACCTGATTTTTAAGGACCTTAGGACTTTTACAAACTTGGTTAAGTCCTTGGTTAACTTTGTGCTTACCCGAAAAGTCACAAATTTCAACGTTGACGCTTTTAACCCTTCATACACGGTTTTGGCCATAACTTTCTCATACGATAACGAAACTTTATGAAATTTTTATCACATATTCTAGTGAGTATATTTTATCATTACAAAGCTTCGGGTTTGCTAAATGGTCACTCAGAGGTATACTTTCAACATGTTGACACATTTAGCCCCTGTAGTTTGTAATTCCTCACTTTCTTTCATTTTCAGCTTCGTATGATCCATGATTTATTTGTTTAAGATTATAAACACCATGTAGGGTTATTGTAGGGCCTAATTATCCATTGTTGACACTTTGGACCCCTTATATTCACATAGGTTCACTGTTTGTCAATTTTAGTCCTTCTAAAGTACTTTTTCACATATTCAAAGCTTGTGACACATGTCAATACATTATTGGACGTAAATTTTCGAGGTGTTACAGTCACAGACGCAAGTGTAATCAAAGAAAAGTTCATGTTGGCATTTAAAGATAAATTCGAGGAAACAATACGCTCTAGACCAAGAATTGGCATGGATGGGTTTCAAAGATTGGCAGAATGTGAAAGTGTTGTGTTAGTGGAACACTTCAAAGAGGAGGAAATTAAGATGGCAATATGGGAGTGTGGCAGCGACAAAGCACCAGGGCCCGACGGGATAACGTTCAAACTAATAAAAGAATACTGGGGAGAGTTGAAAATGGCGATAATGGAGATGATGCAGCAATTCTGCATTCACGGATCGATTCATCATACCTGTAGCTCATCCTTCATCTCACTTATCCCCAAGGTAAATGATCCGCTAGTTTTTTTCTGATTTTCATCCTATTTCATTAATAGGAGTGGTCAATAAAATAATATCCAAAGTATTGGCTAATCGGGTGAAAAAAAGTCTTAAATAACATCATTTCGAGTTCACAGTCGGCTTTCATAGCGGGTAGGAATATTACAGATGGGCCCCTAATGATAAATGAGATTGTCGGTTGGGCAAAGAAGACAAAAAAGGAGATGTTTATATTTAAGGCGGATATAGAGAAAGCCTATGATACGTTAAACTGGAAATTTCTTATTTCCATTTTAACGCATATGGGATTTCCCTCGAAGTGGAAGAATTGGGTTATGGGGATTTTATTTAGCAGGAGAGGTTCGATCCTCGTAAATGGAGCACCAACCGGTGAATTTCGGTATGAAAGAGGATTGAGACAAGGGGATCCCCTATCCCCTTTCTTATTCATAATCGCTATGGAAGCACTACACGTTATGATGGTGAAGGCCGAAGCATCGGGAATATTCTCAGGAATAAAATTACCGGGGGAAGAAATAACAATGACTCATTTGTTGTTTGCGGACGATTCAATTTTTATGGGTGAATGGGATGAGAACAATATTAAAAATCTAAGAAGGATATTAAGATGTTATTACTTAATATCCGGTTTAAAAGTGAATCCGAGAAAGAGCCAAATCTTTGGAGTAGGGGTAGAGGAGGAAGAGATCGTTTCAAAGGCGGCAAGCTTTGGATTCAAGCCAGGTAAGTTTCCATTTACATATTTGGGACTAAAAGTAGGGGCAAATATGAATCATATCCAAAATTGGAAAGACGTCATAGACACATTCAATAGAAGGCTATCAAATTGGAAAGCAAAACTCTTATCTTTTGCTGGGCGGGCTGTTCTTGTGAAGGCTGTATTAGGAAGTCTACCAAACTATTATCTTTCATTGTATAAGTGTTCGATCGCTGTAATAAAAGTCCTAGAAGGAATAAGGTGGAAATTTTTGTGGGGAGGGTGTAGTAGTAACAAAAAAATGAGGTGGATAAAGTGGGAAAAAATTGTAACAGACAAGAAATTTGGGGGGCTGGGGATAGGGAGCATAAGGGATCTAAATCTAGCATTATTAGTGAAGTGGTGGTGGCGGTATAAAACAGAGCCACAACAACTATGGTCGAAAGTAATAGGAGCAATACATAACAATAAAAGAAAAATATCAGCAGTACCATTGAAGAAAGAACATACGGGGGTTTGGAAAACAATTGTGGGAATAAATAAAGATAGAGTAAACTGCAATTTTACCCCCTGAGGTTAGGGGGCATTGGCACTCTTACCCCCCCCCCCCCCCCTAAGGAAATAAATGCAAATTTACCCCTACTGTTAACTCTTATGTCGCAACTCTACCCCCCGGATTCATTTTTCTTGACCAGCCTGTTGACTTGGGTGTGAAAAGACTATTTTACCCTTTTGTTTTACCCCCCAACGTTTGCTGTTATTTCGCATGTTTACCCCCTAGAATCAAATATGTTGCTGATCTGTTGACTTGGGGTAAATTACTAAAATACCCTTTCTTATAACCCCCTATAATTTATGTTTAGAAGCAAAATTACCCCCTGCAACAACCAAAACCTTTCCTGCCACCATCCATATTCGATTCCACCACCATATAAACAGGCTTGTAACAGAATTCAAGCCACTCAGCCACCGTTGACCACCCTTCGCTACTGTCCCATCTCCATGAACCAGGCTGAAGCCCATACACATCCAGAACCTAGTTCACATGTCCAACTAGGTTCATTGTCAGCAAAAATCATAACCATTGTGTGTTTGGCATCAAGTGTTTTAACAGAATTCAAAAAGCATAAAGAAGTGTTGTAACAGAATTCAAAAACCATGAAGAAGTCAAACAGGTTCACTGTCAATTCAAAAACCATATGCATTGTACAAGCCTGTTGCATTTGTAGAAGCCTGCATAATATCCATATTATTGCCTAAAAACAACACATATACATTGACCTATAGTATTGAAGAACCTTGCAGCACTGTCAATTCAAAAACCATGAAGAACCTTCAGCATTTGACAGGTTCACTGTCAAGTCAAACAGAATTCAAACAAGTTTGTAATGACAAATCTTGGCCTATATTATTGACCCATAAGTCATAAGCATTTGTACAAGCATGTTTGACTTTCATAAGTCAAATTGCACATACACCTATTGCATTTGTAGAAGCCTGCATAATATCCATATTATTGCCTAAAAGTGATGGTGATTATTGACCCATAAGTCACAAGTGATGGTGATTATTGTAGAAGCCTGCACATACACCTATTGCATTGACCTATATTATTGACCCATAAGTCACTTACACCCTCTTTCACTTATGCATGGGACTGAAAGTGATGGTGATTGCACCAAGTGCCATGACAGCACCTCTGCATCAGAAGTATTGCAAATGCAAATGCATCAGCACCTCTGCATCAGTCAATGTGTTTTGTTCTGTTCTGTTCTATGATCAAACCAAACAACAGCAACTTAACAGTCAAATATAACCAACATTAACCCACATTATGTCGTGATCAAACATTAACCCACTTAACAGTCAAATATAACCAACTTAACAGTTAATGTGTTCTATGATCAAACATAACATGTTCTATGATCAAACATAACCTGTTCTATGATCAAACATAACCTGTTCTATGATCAAGCAAAAGATCCTACACATTAACCCAAAAGATCCTAGAAGATTAGAGTTTAAGTATCCTACACTACATATTAACCCAAAAGAACCTAGAAGATTAGAGTTTAAGTATCCTACACAACCATTTCCTGCTGAGGCGGAAACTGGAAATGCAGGAACGGGCGGCCTCACATCTTGAGCACCAATGAGACCACAATCGATCGTAGTGAAACATGAATCCTCATGTCCACTGCAAATACACAAACATCCATTACTAGTTGTTTGATTGTACCCCACAATCAAAATTGTTGTTTGATTTTACCTGAAAATTGCGAGAAAAGGGAGGATCTCTGGACCACATCTGGATCGATGGTGGCCGGTGGTGTGGTCGTCGGCCCTGACTCAGCCGGTAGAGCTCGATGCATAATGCCATTTTGTCCAGTCATCCTGTGCTAGTGTGGTGAAGGAGTGGTGAAGAAGATGGAGTGGATGTCGCCGTAGGGAAGGAGATTCGAGTGGAGGTCGCCGGTGAAGAAGCCGGAGGATAGGACTTCGCCGGAAGAGATGAAGAAGAGTGGGGGAAAACTTAGGGGGTAAGGTTGTGATGTTATGTTGAGTTTGAGGGGTTATTTTAATATATAAAGTACAATTTTTGGTGAAATTACATTTATACCCTTTGACCCTCCCTTGTTTAGGTTGACCGGTCAAGAAAAATGAATCCGGGGGGTAGAATTGCGACATAAGAGTTAACAGTAGGGGGGTAAATTTGCATTTATTTCCTTAGGGGGTAAGAGTGCTAATGCTCCCTAACCTCAGGGGGTAAAATTGCAGTTTACTCATAAAGATATGTCAAAAAGGGGCATAGAGATCGGAAAAAATCTGGTTAGTAAAATAGGAGCCGACGATATAACGATGTTTTGGATAGATGTATGGTGTGGGGAGAATCCGCTTCATGAAAGGTTTCCTTTTATTTATGACCTTGCTAAAAATAAAAGAGCTAAAGTAGAAGAACATTACAAGCGATTAAACGATGGTGTCTTATGGGAGTGGGCTTGGCTGAGGGTTCCGAATACAGAAGCGGAAAAGCATAAAGCTGATGAACTATTAGCAGCTCTGAATGTAACAATAGTATCAACAGGGAGCGACAATTGGATCTGGAAGGTGAAGAAAACAAAGAGTTTGCGGTAAAAAGTACAAGGAACACATTATCAAGGAATCTGAACTTAAATGAACCGGCGGATAACTACTTTTGGAACAATTGGGCCGCTCAAAAATGTAGCACGTTTGTCTGGAGAGCGTTAAAAGGAAGTATACCGACGGCGACACAACTTAGACAAAGAGGAGTGCTGATTCATTCGGAGAGACGCAGACTTTGCGATACGGAGGAAGAAACGTTGAATCATGCTCTAGTAAAATGTAGAGAAGTTAATGGAGTATGGGAGCAAATTGGCCGATGGGTTAAGGCAGAATCAATAGCACAGCAGGAAACTCTTGGTGAGATGTTTGATGAATTAGAAGATTATAACTGGCCAAAGAAAAAAAAGAAGATGGTGCATGCAAACTTACTGTTGACGACTTGGGTCATTTGGAAGAATCGAAATGAAAAGATATTTAGAGGAAAAAGTGGAGAAATATTCAAGATGATTGAAGAAATAAAAGAGGAATCATTCCAATGAATGAAGTATAAATCAAAGATACAACCGATGTGTTGGGAGAGTTGGATATATTTTTCTTGGTGAACTTGAACAAATTGTATTAATAGTGTAGTTCTGAGCAAAACCTTTGATGTACTTTATTTGGGTTTCATAGCTTCTTGCTATGAACCTGTTGGTTTGTTAATAAAATGGGTCTGCATTGTTATTAAAAAAAAAATTACTGGGCCCAAGTTCACTATGATGTAAATGTAAAAAAAAATAAGCCCACGAAGACTCTTAGAATGATTGGATGTCTACGAACATTTAAAAGTCTACGAAGACTTATGTTTACAAACAAAAATTAATTGTTTGTTGACTTTTAGTCCACCCAGGAAGTATATATTGTCACCTACGAACCCTCCTATTGGCAATGGATATCACAAGAGTAAGTAGTCCACGAAGACTAAAAGTGTCACGAACAATATTTGATTCTTCGTTGGCAAATATTACCACGAAGACATAAACCTTCGTTGAACACAATGTCCCACGAACACTCAAATCTTCTCAGTAACACTCTTCGTGAACATACTGGTTGGTGAGATACCCCTGTTTTTGGTAAGTTACTTTTTCTGTTTTCAGGAAAGATGAAAGCTGGATATCACAAGTTTAGTTAAAAACAAACATACTAGATCTTATCTTTTTCAGCAAATCCTTTTTGAAACTTATCTCTACCATCCGGTGATTTTTCCGGTCAACCGACTCACCGGAAAGTTTGACGAACTCAAATTTTGAAATACATTTTTAAGAAAAACCAAGTCCTAACATGTCTCCATGTTTTTTAACTGGGTTTTTGTAAAAATTTTCTCCAAACAAGTTTTCACCAAGTTTTAAAAACCTTTTTACAGAAAAACTTGACCTTTTTGTTTTTAAAACTCAAAAACAAACTTCTAGAAACTTCACAAATTGTTCAAACACAAGGTTTTGCTTGGTTTTAAACAAGGAAGAGAGCCAAAGCTCTGATACCACTTGTAGGTCCACTTGGAGGATCAAGATTAAACCTACTTCCTTGTTTGTTAACACACTAACGAGTACGGAATCCACGTAAGTATGCAAACCAAAGTAAAATGGAACAAACACAAAGTAATCAAAGATTCACAACTTTGATTAAGTGAAGAGAATCAGTAACACATACACACAGTGTCTATAAGTTTCACACAGAACTCTCAAACTCTCTTCACTGAACTGTGAAACAAATATATGTTTATATACAGTGGCGGATCCAGAAATTTTTTTCAGTGGGTTCGTTTTGATATATTCTCACTAATTTTTTCTAAATCATACAAGGTTTTTACTAATTTTTTCCAAACCGAGTGGGTTCATATAAACCCACAAAATAGGGCTGGATCCACCATTGTTTATATAGGCTCCAATACCCACTACACTACGAACACTACAAGAAAATGGGGCAATAGAGGCGACGGTTGTCGCCTCTAATGATCCAGATTGTCGCTGCTATTGGTAATTGTAGCGACAAATTGTCGCTATTGTAGCGCCTCTATTGATGGGACGCTATTGACAACATGTCGCTGCTATTGGTCCCTGTCGCTGCTATTGGTCGTAGACCAATAGCAGCGACACTTCGTCGCTAATAAGACGTCGCTAATGACCTTCGTCGCTATTACCTGATGAGTATTAGTAGCGACATGTCGCTGCTAAAAGTCTTTTTTTTCAATATTTTTGTTGCTTTTACAATATTTCCCGCAAATATACAAAACCTGCTGATTTCACGTTTTAAAAAACACACAAACAAACTTCATAAATACAATAATTATATGTTCGTACATACTAACATTGATAACTTAAAAGTTAGTCGTTTAATTCGGACAAAACATCCAAAAATTTCATAAAACATGAAAAACTACATCATGTCGTCGTCTTCATCGATATCGAAAATGTCATCATCATCGTCCGTGGATTGCTTTCCCCTCGAACCGAGATAGTCTTCAAGGCGGCAAAAAACGACGGGGTTTGGAACAACCTCGAAACAAATTCCTAAGATAAAAATATATCAAAACCCAAATTAGCATATTAACATTCTACTAACATGATATATACCAAAGTTATCAATTTCCTAACAAAACTACTAATATAACCCAACATTTACCAAAGTAAAATATGATAATTTATACCTCGGAATATTGTTGTTGACTTTGAGACTGTGCACCAACATTGGAGGGTGTATTGGAAGGTTTATGCCCAATCACTCGGAACCATCCCCGCCGATCACCCAAGAACTTTTGAAACGAGGCAATCTCGATCGGCGGTTGACAACTACCGTCTTCTTCGGCATGTTCGTTTTGACATGTAATCTCTTGTTCCAAAGCTAGTTGTATTTTGACATGTAATCTCTTGTTCCAAAACTGAATCATGTGAACAAACAACTTTGATTCAGACAACATTAATACCCATTCACATACAAAGCGATAATTGCTTGGAGAGCAAATCGCAAATCATGAATAATGTTTGGGAAGCAAGAAAGCTACAAGAATCATTAACTAAAAAAAGAGAATCAACTGTCAAAGCCTTTAAAATGGAACTAACAATCAAGAACGGTCTGTAAATAAAAATCTAGGCTGCAGTTTTTAGATTTTCACTCTATACCCGTTTGCTTAATAGAGCTAGTGAGGCTCTTGGAGGGTAGTTATTTCTCTCGGTACTATCAACGGCATATAGTATGTGCAGTAGGTGCTCATAAAATGCATAAGATCAACAGGCGTCTATAGGTTTATATCTACTGGATAGCAACCAAGAACACGAAGAAAACTAGAAAATTCCTGCAAAAAATGTGTGTATATATCATTAGATTCGCAATATAATCATATAGCGCTAATACTTATTTCAAGAAGATGACTAGTTTAACTTTATAGAGTCAAGCATACAACTTCTTGAGCACATGTTTGCCTTACATTTTTAAGTTTCTGATCACCATTCACCAAAATGATTTTTATTTAGTAATTTATATATAGTTAGTTATATGTAAAAAAAGCTTCAGAATACAATTAAGATTTGACCGATTCAAAGTTAAACAGTTAATTTGACACTTAAGGAGTCAAACATGGAATATCTTATAGACAGAAGTAACTTCAAAAGGTGTTTTCCATATTTTGCCATTCAAACTAGTGCTTATTAATTAAAATTTGAGGTATGCACAATTAGAATTTCGTATCCAGCGAGCTTATTTTTTTCCTAATATAGTTTACATGTTGAAAATAACTCATTCGACCTTTAGAAGAAATATGATACGAGCTATGAAGACCAACCTGCAGATGACGGAGAGCGTATTGTGCACGAGGCTCTGCCATTGAAGCTTCAAAATCAATGTAGAAGAAATAGTCAAAGTACCTGTGGCAATTTAAGTCAAGAATTAATATACACAATTAAAAGTCAACAGGAGAAAAGAGCATAACGTGAAACTCAATAGTCAACTTGGAAGAATAAACTCACTTGGCACTCCCCTTGTTGCTATCATCAACAATTCTAAGTGGATGACTTCTTAGAGGCCGGCTCTCGATCTGTAAGTCAATTTTGGAATTGGAAAAAAAAAGTCAAATGTTGACTTTTAAATAGAAGAAATTTGTTAAAAAAATAGAAGTTTGTAAAAAGAAATTACCTTGGACAAATTGATGTCCCTAAGAGCAAAAACTGCTAAAGCTTTGAACAATACTCCTGGGCTTTCTTCTAATGTAAAGACAATACTTGTCTTTGATACAAAAGCATAATAAATAATCATTAATACGCTAAAAAATGCAACTTACCTTGAAGGCCAACTGCATAGCATAAGCTACGCTTAAGTTTTCTCTAACGGGTTCTCATGGTCAGTAAAAATAAAAGAATAACGCATGATTCTTTACCTTATGAGGTTTGTCAGTTCCCAGCATTATAGGCTCCCTAGCTAGAACTAGAAAGCGCGTGACATTGCCTGAATAATCCTACGAGAACAATAAATGTGTGATCAAATAAACAGTTGATAATTATGAAAATGATTTATCAGATTACAAAGAAATAAATAAGATACCTGAAATTTTTTTGAGAGAATATGTAGCCCATATATTTCTGCGGCGCGAGAACTGGCAATTGCTCCGGTGTCTCGTACGCCTTTAGAAGCTACAATCTGTTGCAGATCTTCATGTTAATTGAGAAATAGATATAAAACCAAAAAACACAAGCATTTTGAACAGATTCTCAGAGTTACCTGTGTTGCACCAGCAGTATCTTCGGTATTCACTTTAACAACATTTAATTCATTCAGCATCTTCTTAGATCAAACGCCTGTGTTATTAGGTTAAGGTAATCACTAACTTCATTCGAATTTACCATGATAAGATGTCCCCTCTAAACTTGATATAGTATCATATTTAACCAAAAAAGATCATAATATCAGTTATACCATTATCAAATTTGTGACATTACACCCTTCCGTTAAACCGCTTCGTTTACAGCCTGACTTAACGGAATCTTTTGGTAAGTGACACATTGGCCTCTAACTTTTAAAAATTTTTAATTTAAAACTGCAGGGTCTATTGTTACCTCCACATAGACCGCCATAAATAAATATCAAATCACCAAAAGCAGCAGCAGCATGCCTACAGCGTCTCGTCAATTCGACCGCAGCATCTCCACCAGCAGCAACAGCACTATATCTACCTGTCCGTGGAGTCATGACAACCGATTTCGTATCACACCACACTCCTGCTGCAGTATCCAGAACTACATAGAAACGCAAGTGAAAAAATGTGTGGTAAGGTCAAAGAGGCAAATATAGAAATAAATGTCAAATGGGACAGTGGCGAAGCTTGGATTTTTCGGGGGGGGGGGGGGTGAAAACATATATACCCAAAAATTTCTATAGGACCGGGGGGGTGAAAACATATATACCCACAAATTTCTATACGAAAACTACATATATAACACTACTGAGCGAAAAATCCCGGGGGGGCGGACGTCCCCCCCCCCCACATTAAGCTTCGCCCCTGAAATGGGATACAGACTGATAATGTATGTCTTTTGTATCCCCAACAAAACAAAATGTATGAAGTTTCTTGTTATCTTTGACAAGTGACGATTCAAATTTAGTTGGAAATACTTTGTCTTAGAAAACTTAATATAGGCCACAATAGATCTTTATTTCAACAAATAGAGTTCAATAAGTATCATAAAACTGTACCAACACAACAGTCGATCAATAGATCTTTATTTCAACAAATAGAGTTCAATAAGTATCATAAAACTGTACCAACACAACAGTCGATCAATAGATCTTGAGTATCTCTTGCAACGCGTACGTCGGGAGGTAACTTTTCCTTAATTATCTTAGTCATATCAGCTGTAAAATTATAAACATTGCATTAACATTTAATTGTTTCATCAAATCAAACAACAAAAAAGTAAAGAATCGAACAGACCTTTCGGGAGAGAAGCATCCTCTTTTGTCTTGCCAACAATATCCATAGGATCCATCAACATATTAAACTCGTTATCACCAGATATAAAACCGATTTCAGATAAAAACAAAAAGAAACCCTACGCATCTCTCACACATCAAATTTACAGATCTACCGGATACATCAATTGAACTCATTTTTTGTCAATAGAAACCCACATACATCAGATCTAAACAAAATTCATTTTTTGTAATATCAAATCTTGACGTCGGAGACGAGGTAAGTGGCCGGAATTTTCTAGCAAACACATATACATACACAACAAAGTAAAGAAATTAACAAATATTTAACAAATTAATGAAGAAATTCAACAAAAGCTAACAATACTAACCGATTTGGGAGAAGAAATTGTGAACTTGAAGTTATTTTCGCGATTTGATTTTTTTTCGGTGGGAGAGATGAAAGGATTGGGGGGAAATGGGGAAAGAGGGAAGAAATCCCGCTTTTAGCTTGCTGTTCTGCGAAAAGGTAATAGGGGCGACGCCCGTCGCTGCTATTACCTTTAGTGTCGCCTCTATTGACTAGGGTAAACATCAGCCATTAGATTAACATAAGAAATGGATGGTCATGGTTTAATTTGGGACACCGTGCTCCGGATCGACCAATAGAGGCGACATATGGCTTGTCGCTGCTATTGGTGTCGCCTCTGTTGCCCCGTTTTCTTGTAGTGGAACCATGATAACTGGGCTACGAACAGTCATCAAGCCCATGAAGACTAGGAGTCTTCGTGGGAATCACAACGAACCGTTCATATCTCACGAACCCTCAAGTATTCGTGACCATTGTCAACGAACCCCATAATCCCACGAACAATTAAAAGGGTCAACGAAGACTATAAGTCTTCGTCCACACCATACATGGACCACGAACCCTTAAAGTGCCACGAACACTTGCTGTTGAGTCTTCGTAGACTCCATAAAAGGATTTCAAAATATTAAAGGTGACTTTTGTTGTAACTACGAAGACTTCAAGCAAGCATATATAAAGATCTTTTATGAAAGCCATGTCATATTCACATATTATATAAGGTGACATCATCATGACATCATGGTGATGTCATGGTGATGTATCTCGTGGCTCTTTGTGATTTGCGTGTCGAATTGGGCACACGACGGAGGAATGTCGTGACATCGGGCTTGAACCGAACCGAACCGAGTCAAACTGAACTGAGTCGAACCGAACCAAGCTGCATCCACAAAGTGCATCAACATTGAGGCCCATCACCCACACGTTAGTTCCATCTCCTCTAGGCTCATCTCCACACCCGCTGATGTAGACGCCTACATGACGGGCCATCCTTTTCCTTTGAGGACACCCTCCTCCACACCCAATAAGTTACGGACAATAACTTATTCCTAAAAGCATTCCAGCCATATATTTTAATTCAATAGAATCCCACGTTCTTTTGAGGATTATGCATTTTTATAAACGTCAAAGAGGGGCGGACCTAAGTGGCTAAGTGAAGGCATGGGTGGGCGAGTACCTCCTTTGAAAAAATTAATGTATTTTATAGACAAAAATCTCATTCATATAAAATCCCATTCATATCATACCTCTTGAAAGTTTGATTGAAACCCTCATTCGCATCCCAAAAAATAATTACTGAGTCCACCAGAGTGAGACATATTGTTTATTATAGAGTAAATTACAAAAATCATCATTTATGTGTACACTAAATTGCAAAGTGTGTCATTTATCTTTAAAAAATACAAAAAACGTACTCGATGTTTACAAACCCCTACACATTATGTCCTTTATCCCTAACTAAGTTATTTTTCATTGTTAAGTGGGTGTGAAATGACATAAACACCCTTATTGTTTAATAAATAACTAAAAATTGAAAAGAAATATAATTAACCTTCAACCTTCAAACTTTTTTTAGTCAGATCACTTTACAGATCAACCTTCAAACTTCAATTTTCAAAACTGATGCAAATCATCTCGTGAATTTCAAAATCAGCACTCGATTCAACACATATATTCAGTTTTCAACAATTTCTATCAACAATTGAAGTTGTTATGCTGCAACAGTGAGTACTAATTCCGATCAAAAACCGAATATTCCGGCACCGCAACCTCTGCCGCACCACCACGGCGGTCCGATTTCCACTTCGGTAACTCCGATTCGTTGGTTCTATTTCTCAGTTGTTCAGAAGCTAGAGTTGAATTTGAGATCGATAAGAATAAGGAGTTAGGGTTTCTGGTTGTTCGGTTAGGGTTTGACGGCTTCAAAAGCAGAATATTCCGGCACCACGTCCGTCGCACTACCGTCGTATACGCCAGTCCGATTTCCGCTTCGGTAATTTGGACTCGTTGTTTTTTTTTATTTTCAACTGTTTAGTAGTTAAAGGTGAATTTGAGTTTGATAAGAATACTGATGGTGACATCTTTGGTTGAAGATGATGGTGAAGGTTGAATCTGATAGTTCTGGTTTGCTCCAAAGTTGTCGTGACAAATGTTGTCGTGAGATTGATCGATCTCATTATGGTTTGCTCCAAAGTCCAATGTCTGCATGCTCCACAAATTCTAGGTTACTACAATAGTTATAGTTTACTACCTTAAATTATATAAACCTTTACATTAATTACAGAATGTTTCCTTGTCTAATATACCCCCAGTCTAAGGAGGAGGATTTCGGATGCTTAGACTAGAATGAAAGTCGGTTAGAAGAAATCATGGTAGACCCTTGGTGAAGGAAGATATCCGCGAAGTTATAGCGAGATCGAACATGGATAACACGAATCTGACTGCGCTGAATACCATGATGTCGAACTTGGATACCAAACATGTAGATAGCACTCATATTATCACAACAGACAAGAACTAAATTTCTTTTAGCAGTTTTTGCATATACTTGCCTTAGTTGAACACAGAGCACTTCCACCTAAAATTCAAGCAGGGCTGCATTTATATGATTGAACAAAACCTTACAGAACAATTTATTCTTGTGCCTATGTCGATGAATTAAAAGTCACAAAAAAAAATCACATATATATTCCTGCTTCTACTTTAATTAGTTATTAGTCAATTGAACAGGTGCAACTTTATCTTTTAATCAGCAACCAAACACCTCTAAACAAAAATCAGGTAACCTGTTTTCACTAGGTAATTATGACTTGGACTGAGTTTATTTAAGTTTTAATATGCATACTTCTGATCATTAAAATCTTTCGTAGAAAACAATCCCTCCAAAACATAGCGCAATTTGAAAAGGCTTGGTTTACGGTTTAACAAAACTTGTTTAGGAACACATGATTCAAACGGGTTGGTAAAAAAAAACTCCTTAACTGTAGAAACTCTATAAGATCATGCATCAAAGAGACACCAATTAACAAAGTGCAAACCTCAATTGCAAAGTAAGATACAAGAAACAAAACAAACAAGTGGAATTGCAAAGTAAGATGCAAGAGACAAAGGAAACTAGTGTAAATGTCTGCAATCGGCACTAAAAGCCATGTTTTGTTCCTCTATAATGGCATGATGCTTTCAGCATAGCACTTGACTTGCTTGAACTCCAGGGTCTCTGGAGATAGAAATCCATCACCAAGAGTAAACCGTAATACTCTACAACGTTTGCTCAACTTGTTATAGATGGGTAAACAGATCACATTCCCAGACACCTTGCTCGAAGAGAAAATAATCTCGTCCATATTGGCAACATTTAGCGGGTAAGGGTGATCTAACTCAATCCAAGGTTCGGGCAATGTAATGACTTCTCTAACCCAAACACGATTTTCATAGTCTTGTAAAATCCAGATATGCATTTCGTTGCTTTGCACCACATTATCATGACAAACAACACCTATACATCCGTTGATTTTTATGAGAACCGCTTTGTTACCATTGTACAAACGTTTGCCGTCCCAAGTGTACCTTGTAGTGGGTTCACGTGGCACAAAACCTGGAGGAGTGCCAATCATCGAAAACTTCTCAGTTCTGAAGTCAAACGCCAAAATGTCAACCGAGCAACGAGGCATTACATACACTACACTATTGACACAAACACTACCATAAACGTCACGGTATAAAGTACACCATTTAAAAGCAACAGGACACTCAGAATCAATCTTTCTCCATGAATAATTTGTCATAGAGGAAATCATAATATCGACTTTAGGAGGAAAAAGAAGCCGCCTGGCCATCAAGATCTTATGTTCGTTTCTAGACTCGTCGAACCCAAATAAGTAACAGTGGGGCCCATGTCCCCAATCAGTCAAAGAAGCAGGATGAGGGTGCTCAAAAGTCTTACGGGTGGTAGGGTTGAGAACGTATTGGTTGTATTTCCCATAAGCCCAGTTCATGCATGTAAAGAATACTAACCCGTTTAAATGTACCGGGTCAGAAAAATGGATAAAATTAGGGTTGTCTAGCGTCATGAGATGAGTGAGGGGTCCACCGTCATGAGCCGCGGAGAGAAAGTGTCGTTTGTGAGTGGAACTATCGTAAGCGGAAATAAATAAGGCGGTGCGGTGGTCAGCGGTGGAGCGGGTGAAGTAGAGTTTGGTGAATAATGGATCGGAGATGCGAGAGAGCCATGGTTTAGAGACGGATTTGCATCGGAGAATGGATTTAACGGGGAGTCTAGAGAGGATGCCATCTATGACGTCATCTGGGAGTACTGAAATCTTGGACGATCGATTAACAACCGTCGACGTAGATTTTTCTTCTCCTAGGGTTTCCATTCTCCAACAAAAAGTTAGGGCAGGGCCTTGGGAAGGCCTTTTGACAATGTATATAGTTTTTGTTTTTTAAGTAAACCGCTAATTACTTTCTTTTTGTATTTTCTAACAAGGTGATGCCCCGTCCGCGTTGCGGGGCGATGGTCGAATCTTAACCAATTAAAAAATAGAGTAAATTGCCATTTTAGTCCTTGAGTTTTGTCCAAATTTACCATTTTGATCCAAATAGTTTTTTTTTCGCCTGGGGGTCCCTGACTTTTACATTTTGTTGCCATTTTGATCATTTTGTCTAACTCCATCCAACTCCATCCAACTTTGTCTAACTCCATCCAAAAACCCAGTTTGTACATAATCACTAATCTTTTCAGTTGCCATTTTGATCCAATTCCAAAAAATCAAAAAAATTCCAAAAAATCTAAAAATCAAAAAAATTCAAAAAAAATCATAAAAATTCTAAAAAATTCAAAAAAATCTAAAAATCAAAAAAATTCTAAAAAATCATAAAAATTCTAAAAAATCCAAAAAATCATTAAATGTTTCGGCACGAACCGTTTCGAACCGTACCGTTTCGAACCGAACCGTTTCGACCCGTATCGTATCGAACGGTACCGTATCGAACCGTACCGTTTCGACGCGAACCGTTTCGACGCCGTACCGTATCGAACCGTACCGTTTCGACCCGTACCGTATCGAACCGAACCGTTTCGACCCGTACCGTATCGAACCGAACCGTTTCGACCCGTACCTTTTCGACCCGTACCGTGTCGAAACGAACGGTACGGGTCGAAACGGTACGGGTCGAAACGGTACGGTTCGAAACGGTTCGGTTCGATACGGTACGGGTCGAACCGTACCGTTTCGAACCGAACCGTTTCGACCCGTACCGTATCGAACGGTACCGTATCGAACCGTACCGTTTCGACGCGAACCGTTTCGACGCCGTACCGTTTCGACCCGTACCGTATCGAACCGAACCGTTTCGACCCGTACCGTATCGAACCGAACCGTTTCGACCCGTACCGTTTCGACCCGTACCGTATCGAACCGTACCGTTTCGACCCGTACCGTTTCGACGGTACGGGTCGAAACGGTACGGGTCAAAACGGTACGATTCGAAACGGTTCGGTTCGATACGGTACGGGTCGAAACGGTTCGGTTCGATACGGTACGGGTCGAAACGATACGGTTCGATACGGTACGGCGTCGAAACGGTACGGTTCGATACGGTACGGTTCGAAACGGTTCGCGTCAAACGGTTCGGTTCGAAACGGTTCGTGTCGAAACGGTACGGGTCGAAACGGTTCGGTTCGAAACGGTACGGTTCGAAACGGTTCGTGCCGAAACATTTAATGATTTGTTGGATTTTTTGGATTTTTTAGAATTTTTATGATTTTTTAGAATTTTTTTGATTTTTAGATTTTTTAGAATTTTTATGATTTTTTTTGAATTTTTTTGATTTTTAGATTTTTTTTGAATTTTTTTGATTTTTTGGAATTGGATCAAAATGGCAACTGAAAACATTAGTGATTATGTACAAACTGGGTTTTTGGATGGAGTTAGACAAAATTGGATGGAGTTGGATGGAGTTGGATGGAGTTAGACAAAATGATCAAAATGGCAACAAAATGCAAAAGTCAGGGACCCCCAGGCGAAAAAAAAAAACTATTTGAATCAAAATGGCAAATTTGAAGAAAACTCAGGGACTAAAATGGCAATTTACTCTAAAAAATAGTACTATAGTTTTGCTAGAAATAAAAGGTAAAAAGAGTGTTAGGCAGCTCTTTGACTCGATTTTTATCTGGGGGCAAAGTTATATTTTTATTTATACTTGGGGGAAAAATCAAAATTTTTCCCGATGGTAAAATCATAATTTTTATTTTGCACTGCGGGAAAAAACGTAATTTTGAATTGAGGGTGATATCGTAATTTTGAACCGAGAGGAAATTCGTAAATTTTAGCTGCGGGCAAAAGCATAAATTTATTTTGAACTAGGGGCAAATACGTAATTTTAAACTGTGGGCAAAACCGTAATTTTAAAGTAGGTATAAAATAATAAACTAGTGTAAATTCGTAATTTTTTGCCGGGGGAAAAACAAAATTTTATTTTGAACTGTGGCGAAAACATAATTTTGGCTGAGGGTAAAAGCGTAATTTTTTTACCGAGGGCGAAATCGTATTTTTTAGCTCGGTGCAAAAGGGTAAATGTATTTTGAAGTTGAGGCAAAACCGTATTTTTTAACTAGGGGCAAAAACGTAATTTTAAAGTGGATATAAAATAATAAAATTACACTTTATTAATTAATTAATTTCGTATATATTTAATTTTAAAGTGTCTCAATGGAATAGTAAAGTGGTAAAGTAAAATATTTCCTAAATAAATAGTTGTTTGTTTAAGTCCTGCGAAAGGTTCTATGTTCGACTCAACGATTATTAACGGTACATCTTATTTAGTAGAGATTATTTAACGATATTGTATATTGTTTTTATAAAATAACTGATTAAGTAAATGCTAGAAATTAATTATAACAAATGTTTCATATACTTAGGATTAGTGCTTTTTAAAATTTGAAGGAAACGAAAAGATCGTTTAATATGTTGCATATAAATTAAGGGGGTTTAGTGAAAATTTAAATGAAATCAATTGCATCTTGATTGTTTTGTAAGTTTTGGAATTCAAAAAATTTCAACCGGGATTTTCGCCACAAAAATTTCAAACCGTATCAATTTCGTAATCGTCATTAATTATTAGAATAATATATTTCTCACAAGTTTCCACTCTTACGATTTCATATAAATTCGATTACAAACACCTTCGTCTTCCTCCATTATTGATTAAGAACCGGAGATTTTGACGCATATAGCGGACTCACCACCACACTCTTGTTCCTCTTCCTGCATCTGTACCCGTCGTCGCACTCTGTCGCACCATAGTTCTAGCTTCACACATCCGCGCCGCCGTGAGATCTGCAACTTTATCACTGCCGTCGTCTGCCTTTTGTGTCCGTCGTTTCACGAGTAGGTACCGAGATCCCCTTTTCTATTCTCTTTCGAATCTTGTTTTGTATCTCATTAACCCATTACAGAAACTTTGGCAGCCACTGTCGATCAGTTATTCTAGCCATCGCCATTCCTTCCGATTCTGGCCGCCGCCACAGCAATCGATTCGAGCCGATGGCACCGCCATAATCCACACGTGATCCGTTACGATACTGCCGCTACCAAACTCAAACGGAACAAACGCCACCCACTCGATTGCTCTGCTCTCTCTCTCTCTCTCTTCGATTAGTTGAGGTAATAATCCTGATCACGCTAACTGTATCTATGTTCCATAAATCCGTTCTTTTATGACCTCGACTTGTTTCGTCGACTAAGACATCTAAGAATTTTTCGCTTAAATAGGTGGTTTGAGCAACAAAAGAGTTCTATTAGGTGGTCAAACTTTTTATTTTCAGATTTAGGTTAGTTGCATTAGGGATGAGAAAATGGACCCGGTACCGGTACCGAATTTACCGAACCGGGTACTTTTTCGGTACCGATTCGGTACCGACTTTTGACATTTTCGGTACCGGTTCGGTACCGGTATTTACTGGTTTTTACCCTCAAATACCGGTACCGAACCGGTACCGGTACCGAACCGTACCGAACCGGGTAGATTCGGTACCGGTACCCACTTTTGAGGATTTTCGGTACCGGTTCTTTCGGTACCGGTTCGGTATCGGACGGTACCGAGCTCATCCCTAAGTTGCATGATGAAACAACGACTTTCAAAGACTTTTCCTGCAAATTCTGCCAACTTCTGCAAAAGCTGCAGAAAATATAGAAGTTCGCTGAATGAAGACCCAACCTACTGAAAGTCGTTGTATGTTGTTTAAGGTCGCTGAATGAAGACCCAACTTGCTGAAAGTCGCTATATTATCAAACAATGTTGTTAAAGATCGCTGTATCGTCCGGCTTTCTTGTTAAAGGTCGCTATATTATCAAACAATCTTGTTAAAGGTTGCAGAATGATATTACAAACATGCTGAAAGTCGCTATATTATCAAACAATCTTGTTAAAGGTTGTTGTTTCATCCAGCTTTGTTGCAGAAAGTTGCTGAATGATATTGCTTTCTTATTAAAGGTTGTGAGTTCATTTAACTTTCATGTTAAATGGTTCATGGCAGTGGCATGTGAGTTGTAATTTTAAATTGGGGCTATGGGCTACGATTTTGTTTGCTACTGTTTGACATTGTCTTTTTGCAGCAGGAAATGTGAGTGGTGAAATTGCTAGTACAGTAACCTTGCATTACATGATATGACTAAACCATAGGGTCTCTCTCACATGAGTCAAGAATCAAGCCTGCAAACTTTAATAGGTTTGTAAGAAAAACACTGTGCTTCAATATGAATTCGAAAACTGATGCACAAAATGAAGTCTTTAAATTTGAACATAAAGCAAAACACTCGAGATACATTTTCAATATCAAACGAAACTTCAATCCTTTCATTACCGATAAATATTCAGTCAACTTTGATCTGCCGAAGATGAATTTTGAATGTCATCCTGGTCCTCTTAATGCATCGGTGTTGTTCTTGAACAAGAATCACCGGGCGTTTGAGGTATTCAAAAATCCAGCAGAGTATAGTAACCCGTTAAGTATTAGACGATCAGATCGAGCGTTCTGGCAGCATATGAAACAAAATCCGGTTGGTGCAAGGGTAGGAGGTTTAATACGTGCAGCAGGATTCAGCGGGATACTGCAAATTGGGTACCGGTATGTAGACCACGCATTAATAACTGCGTTGGTTGAGAGGTGGAGGCTAGAAACTCACACGTTTCACCTTCCTTTTGGAGAAACCACTGTGACATTACAGGATGTCAACGTGCTGTGGGGGCTACCAATAGATGGGTTGCCTATATCTGGGGCTGACACTGGTATGACAATGTATGCTGTAAGAGACAAGTGTCAAGAGGTGTTGGGGTTTACCCCTGAGGAAGGTGAAGTGAAGGGCAAAAGGGTTAAGTCCACCTGAGTTTTACAAGAAATAACGTCGAATTTTTCTGAAAACCAAGCATCAGATCAAGACTGCATTTTTCGTGCACGTCAAATAATATTTTATTTGATAGGGTGCACAGTCTTACCTGATAATGCAAACCACCTGATTGATGTCAAATTTTTAGAGTTTCTTGTAGACTTGCCCGCATGTTTAGGATATAGTTGGGGCAGTGCTGTGTTAGCTCACCTTTACAGAAACCTTTGTAACGGTGCAGCACCTGATGCTATAGCCATTACTGGCCTAGTTACGCTTCTACAAGTGTGGGTTTGGGAGAGGTTTCGTTGTTTTGCTCCTGCTATTTCCGGGTTCCACTACAATGCCAAGTTAGCTGCTTGGGAAAAAATTTGCCAAGTTGGCAAATATTACCACGAAGACTTAAACCTTCGTTGAACACAATGTCCCACGAACACTCAAATCTTCTCAGTAACACTCTTCGTGAACATACTGGTTGGTGAGATACCCCTGTTTTTGGTAAGTTACTTTTTCTGTTTTCAGGAAAGATGAAAGCTGGATATCACAAGTTTAGTTAAAAACAAACATACTAGATCTTATCTTTTTCAGCAAATCCTTTTTGAAACTTATCTCTACCATCCGGTGATTTTTCCGGTCAACCGACTCACCGGAAAGTTTGACGAACTCAAATTTTGAAATACATTTTTAAGAAAAACCAAGTCCTAACATGTCTCCATGTTTTTTAACTGGGTTTTTGTAAAAATTTTCTCCAAACAAGTTTTCACCAAGTTTTAAAAACCTTTTTACAGAAAAACTTGACCTTTTTGTTTTTAAAACTCAAAAACAAACTTCTAGAAACTTCACAAATTGTTCAAACACAAGGTTTTGCTTGGTTTTAAACAAGGAAGAGAGCCAAAGCTCTGATACCACTTGTAGGTCCACTTGGAGGATCAAGATTAAACCTACTTCCTTGTTTGTTAACACACTAACGAGTACAGAATCCACGTAAGTATGCAAACCAAAGTAAAATGGAACAAACACAAAGTAATCAAAGATTCACAACTTTGATTAAGTGAAGAGAATCAGTAACACATACACACAGTGTCTATAAGTTTCACACAGAACTCTCAAACTCTCTTCACTGAACTGTGAAACAAATATATGTTTATATACAGTGGCGGATCCAGAAATTTTTTTCAGTGGGTTCGTTTTGATATATTCTCACTAATTTTTTCTAAATCATACAAGGTTTTTACTAATTTTTTCCAAACCGAGTGGGTTCATATAAACCCACAAAATAGGGCTGGATCCACCATTGTTTATATAGGCTCCAATACCCACTACACTACGAACACTACAAGAAAATGGGGCAATAGAGGCGACGGTTGTCGCCTCTAATGATCCAGATTGTCGCTGCTATTGGTAATTGTAGCGACAAATTGTCGCTATTGTAGCGCCTCTATTGATGGGACGCTATTGACAACATGTCGCTGCTATTGGTCCCTGTCGCTGCTATTGGTCGTAGACCAATAGCAGCGACACTTCGTCGCTAATAAGACGTCGCTAATGACCTTCGTCGCTATTACCTGATGAGTATTAGTAGCGACATGTCGCTGCTAAAAGTCTTTTTTTTCAATATTTTTGTTGCTTTTACAATATTTCCCGCAAATATACAAAACCTGCTGATTTCACGTTTTAAAAAACACACAAACAAACTTCATAAATACAATAATTATATGTTCGTACATACTAACATTGATAACTTAAAAGTTAGTCGTTTAATTCGGACAAAACATCCAAAAATTTCATAAAACATGAAAAACTACATCATGTCGTCGTCTTCATCGATATCGAAAATGTCATCATCATCGTCCGTGGATTGCTTTCCCCTCGAACCGAGATAGTCTTCAAGGCGGCAAAAAACGACGGGGTTTGGAACAACCTCGAAACAAATTCCTAAGATAAAAATATATCAAAACCCAAATTAGCATATTAACATTCTACTAACATGATATATACCAAAGTTATCAATTTCCTAACAAAACTACTAATATAACCCAACATTTACCAAAGTAAAATATGATAATTTATACCTCGGAATATTGTTGTTGACTTTGAGACTGTGCACCAACATTGGAGGGTGTATTGGAAGGTTTATGCCCAATCACTCGGAACCATCCCCGCCGATCACCCAAGAACTTTTGAAACGAGGCAATCTCGATCGGCGGTTGACAACTACCGTCTTCTTCGGCATGTTCGTTTTGACATGTAATCTCTTGTTCCAAAGCTAGTTGTATTTTGACATGTAATCTCTTGTTCCAAAACTGAATCATGTGAACAAACAACTTTGATTCAGACAACATTAATACCCATTCACATACAAAGCGATAATTGCTTGGAGAGCAAATCGCAAATCATGAATAATGTTTGGGAAGCAAGAAAGCTACAAGAATCATTAACTAAAAAAAGAGAATCAACTGTCAAAGCCTTTAAAATGGAACTAACAATCAAGAACGGTCTGTAAATAAAAATCTAGGCTGCAGTTTTTAGATTTTCACTCTATACCCGTTTGCTTAATAGAGCTAGTGAGGCTCTTGGAGGGTAGTTATTTCTCTCGGTACTATCAACGGCATATAGTATGTGCAGTAGGTGCTCATAAAATGCATAAGATCAACAGGCGTCTATAGGTTTATATCTACTGGATAGCAACCAAGAACACGAAGAAAACTAGAAAATTCCTGCAAAAAATGTGTGTATATATCATTAGATTCGCAATATAATCATATAGCGCTAATACTTATTTCAAGAAGATGACTAGTTTAACTTTATAGAGTCAAGCATACAACTTCTTGAGCACATGTTTGCCTTACATTTTTAAGTTTCTGATCACCATTCACCAAAATGATTTTTATTTAGTAATTTATATATAGTTAGTTATATGTAAAAAAAGCTTCAGAATACAATTAAGATTTGACCGATTCAAAGTTAAACAGTTAATTTGACACTTAAGGAGTCAAACATGGAATATCTTATAGACAGAAGTAACTTCAAAAGGTGTTTTCCATATTTTGCCATTCAAACTAGTGCTTATTAATTAAAATTTGAGGTATGCACAATTAGAATTTCGTATCCAGCGAGCTTATTTTTTTCCTAATATAGTTTACATGTTGAAAATAACTCATTCGACCTTTAGAAGAAATATGATACGAGCTATGAAGACCAACCTGCAGATGACGGAGAGCGTATTGTGCACGAGGCTCTGCCATTGAAGCTTCAAAATCAATGTAGAAGAAATAGTCAAAGTACCTGTGGCAATTTAAGTCAAGAATTAATATACACAATTAAAAGTCAACAGGAGAAAAGAGCATAACGTGAAACTCAATAGTCAACTTGGAAGAATAAACTCACTTGGCACTCCCCTTGTTGCTATCATCAACAATTCTAAGTGGATGACTTCTTAGAGGCCGGCTCTCGATCTGTAAGTCAATTTTGGAATTGGAAAAAAAAGTCAAATGTTGACTTTTAAATAGAAGAAATTTGTTAAAAAAATAGAAGTTTGTAAAAAGAAATTACCTTGGACAAATTGATGTCCCTAAGAGCAAAAACTGCTAAAGCTTTGAACAATACTCCTGGGCTTTCTTCTAATGTAAAGACAATACTTGTCTTTGATACAAAAGCATAATAAATAATCATTAATACGCTAAAAAATGCAACTTACCTTGAAGGCCAACTGCATAGCATAAGCTACGCTTAAGTTTTCTCTAACGGGTTCTCATGGTCAGTAAAAATAAAAGAATAACGCATGATTCTTTACCTTATGAGGTTTGTCAGTTCCCAGCATTATAGGCTCCCTAGCTAGAACTAGAAAGCGCGTGACATTGCCTGAATAATCCTACGAGAACAATAAATGTGTGATCAAATAAACAGTTGATAATTATGAAAATGATTTATCAGATTACAAAGAAATAAATAAGATACCTGAAATTTTTTTGAGAGAATATGTAGCCCATATATTTCTGCGGCGCGAGAACTGGCAATTGCTCCGGTGTCTCGTACGCCTTTAGAAGCTACAATCTGTTGCAGATCTTCATGTTAATTGAGAAATAGATATAAAACCAAAAAACACAAGCATTTTGAACAGATTCTCAGAGTTACCTGTGTTGCACCAGCAGTATCTTCGGTATTCACTTTAACAACATTTAATTCATTCAGCATCTTCTTAGATCAAACGCCTGTGTTATTAGGTTAAGGTAATCACTAACTTCATTCGAATTTACCATGATAAGATGTCCCCTCTAAACTTGATATAGTATCATATTTAACCAAAAAAGATCATAATATCAGTTATACCATTATCAAATTTGTGACATTACACCCTTCCGTTAAACCGCTTCGTTTACAGCCTGACTTAACGGAATCTTTTGGTAAGTGACACATTGGCCTCTAACTTTTAAAAATTTTTAATTTAAAACTGCAGGGTCTATTGTTACCTCCACGTAGACCGCCATAAATAAATATCAAATCACCAAAAGCAGCAGCAGCATGCCTACAGCGTCTCGTCAATTCGACCGCAGCATCTCCACCAGCAGCAACAGCACTATATCTACCTGTCCGTGGAGTCATGACAACCGATTTCGTATCACACCACACTCCTGCTGCAGTATCCAGAACTACATAGAAACGCAAGTGAAAAAATGTGTGGTAAGGTCAAAGAGGCAAATATAGAAATAAATGTCAAATGGGACAGTGGCGAAGCTTGGATTTTTCGGGGGGGGGGGGGGGGGTGAAAACATATATACCCAAAATTTCTATAGGACCGGGGGGGTGAAAACATATATACCCACAAATTTCTATACGAAAACTACATATATAACACTACTGAGCGAAAAATCCCGGGGGGGCGGACGTCCCCCCCCCCCCCCCCACATTAAGCTTCGCCCCTGAAATGGGATACAGACTGATAATGTATGTCTTTTGTATCCCCAACAAAACAAAATGTATGAAGTTTCTTGTTATCTTTGACAAGTGACGATTCAAATTTAGTTGGAAATACTTTGTCTTAGAAAACTTAATATAGGCCACAATAGATCTTTATTTCAACAAATAGAGTTCAATAAGTATCATAAAACTGTACCAACACAACAGTCGATCAATAGATCTTGAGTATCTCTTGCAACGCGTACGTCGGGAGGTAACTTTTCCTTAATTATCTTAGTCATATCAGCTGTAAAATTATAAACATTGCATTAACATTTAATTGTTTCATCAAATCAAACAACAAAAAAGTAAAGAATCGAACAGACCTTTCGGGAGAGAAGCATCCTCTTTTGTCTTGCCAACAATATCCATAGGATCCATCAACATATTAAACTCGTTATCACCAGATATAAAACCGATTTCAGATAAAAACAAAAAGAAACCCTACGCATCTCTCACACATCAAATTTACAGATCTACCGGATACATCAATTGAACTCATTTTTTGTCAATAGAAACCCACATACATCAGATCTAAACAAAATTCATTTTTTGTAATATCAAATCTTGACGTCGGAGACGAGGTAAGTGGCCGGAATTTTCTAGCAAACACATATACATACACAACAAAGTAAAGAAATTAACAAATATTTAACAAATTAATGAAGAAATTCAACAAAAGCTAACAATACTAACCGATTTGGGAGAAGAAATTGTGAACTTGAAGTTATTTTCGCGATTTGATTTTTTTTCGGTGGGAGAGATGAAAGGATTGGGGGGAAATGGGGAAAGAGGGAAGAAATCCCGCTTTTAGCTTGCTGTTCTGCGAAAAGGTAATAGGGGCGACGCCCGTCGCTGCTATTACCTTTAGTGTCGCCTCTATTGACTAGGGTAAACATCAGCCATTAGATTAACATAAGAAATGGATGGTCATGGTTTAATTTGGGACACCGTGCTCCGGATCGACCAATAGAGGCGACATATGGCTTGTCGCTGCTATTGGTGTCGCCTCTGTTGCCCCGTTTTCTTGTAGTGGAACCATGATAACTGGGCTACGAACAGTCATCAAGCCCATGAAGACTAGGAGTCTTCGTGGGAATCACAACGAACCGTTCATATCTCACGAACCCTCAAGTATTCGTGACCATTGTCAACGAACCCCATAATCCCACGAACAATTAAAAGGGTCAACGAAGACTATAAGTCTTCGTCCACACCATACATGGACCACGAACCCTTAAAGTGCCACGAACACTTGCTGTTGAGTCTTCGTAGACTCCATAAAAGGATTTCAAAATATTAAAGGTGACTTTTGTTGTAACTACGAAGACTTCAAGCAAGCATATATAAAGATCTTTTATGAAAGCCATGTCATATTCACATATTATATAAGGTGACATCATCATGACATCATGGTGATGTCATGGTGATGTATCTCGTGGCTCTTTGTGATTTGCGTGTCGAATTGGGCACACGACGGAGGAATGTCGTGACATCGGGCTTGAACCGAACCGAACCGAGTCAAACTGAACTGAGTCGAACCGAACCAAGCTGCATCCACAAAGTGCATCAACATTGAGGCCCATCACCCACACGTTAGTTCCATCTCCTCTAGGCTCATCTCCACACCCGCTGATGTAGACGCCTACATGACGGGCCATCCTTTTCCTTTGAGGACACCCTCCTCCACACCCAATAAGTTACGGACAATAACTTATTCCTAAAAGCATTCCAGCCATATATTTTAATTCAATAGAATCCCACGTTCTTTTGAGGATTATGCATTTTTATAAACGTCAAAGAGGGGCGGACCTAAGTGGCTAAGTGAAGGCATGGGTGGGCGAGTACCTCCTTTGAAAAAATTAATGTATTTTATAGACAAAAATCTCATTCATATAAAATCCCATTCATATCATACCCCTTGAAAGTTTGATTGAAACCCTCATTCGCATCCCAAAAAATAATTACTGAGTCCACCAGAGTGAGACATATTGTTTATTATAGAGTAAATTACAAAAATCATCATTTATGTGTACACTAAATTGCAAAGTGTGTCATTTATCTTTAAAAAATACAAAAAACGTACTCGATGTTTACAAACCCCTACACATTATGTCCTTTATCCCTAACTAAGTTATTTTTCATTGTTAAGTGGGTGTGAAATGACATAAACACCCTTATTGTTTAATAAATAACTAAAAATTGAAAAGAAATATAATTAACCTTCAACCTTCAAACTTTTTTTAGTCAGATCACTTTACAGATCAACCTTCAAACTTCAATTTTCAAAACTGATGCAAATCATCTCGTGAATTTCAAAATCAGCACTCGATTCAACACATATATTCAGTTTTCAACAATTTCTATCAACAATTGAAGTTGTTATGCTGCAACAGTGAGTACTAATTCCGATCAAAAACCGAATATTCCGGCACCGCAACCTCTGCCGCACCACCACGGCGGTCCGATTTCCACTTCGGTAACTCCGATTCGTTGGTTCTATTTCTCAGTTGTTCAGAAGCTAGAGTTGAATTTGAGATCGATAAGAATAAGGAGTTAGGGTTTCTGGTTGTTCGGTTAGGGTTTGACGGCTTCAAAAGCAGAATATTCCGGCACCACGTCCGTCGCACTACCGTCGTATACGCCAGTCCGATTTCCGCTTCGGTAATTTGGACTCGTTGTTTTTTTTTATTTTCAACTGTTTAGTAGTTAAAGGTGAATTTGAGTTTGATAAGAATACTGATGGTGACATCTTTGGTTGAAGATGATGGTGAAGGTTGAATCTGATAGTTCTGGTTTGCTCCAAAGTTGTCGTGACAAATGTTGTCGTGAGATTGATCGATCTCATTATGGTTTGCTCCAAAGTCCAATGTCTGCATGCTCCACAAATTCTAGGTTACTACAATAGTTATAGTTTACTACCTTAAATTATATAAACCTTTACATTAATTACAGAATGTTTCCTTGTCTAATATACCCCCAGTCTAAGGAGGAGGATTTCGGATGCTTAGACTAGAATGAAAGTCGGTTAGAAGAAATCATGGTAGACCCTTGGTGAAGGAAGATATCCGCGAAGTTATAGCGAGATCGAACATGGATAACACGAATCTGACTGCGCTGAATACCATGATGTCGAACTTGGATACCAAACATGTAGATAGCACTCATATTATCACAACAGACAAGAACTAAATTTCTTTTAGCAGTTTTTGCATATACTTGCCTTAGTTGAACACAGAGCACTTCCACCTAAAATTCAAGCAGGGCTGCATTTATATGATTGAACAAAACCTTACAGAACAATTTATTCTTGTGCCTATGTCGATGAATTAAAAGTCACAAAAAAAAATCACATATATATTCCTGCTTCTACTTTAATTAGTTATTAGTCAATTGAACAGGTGCAACTTTATCTTTTAATCAGCAACCAAACACCTCTAAACAAAAATCAGGTAACCTGTTTTCACTAGGTAATTATGACTTGGACTGAGTTTATTTAAGTTTTAATATGCATACTTCTGATCATTAAAATCTTTCGTAGAAAACAATCCCTCCAAAACATAGCGCAATTTGAAAAGGCTTGGTTTACGGTTTAACAAAACTTGTTTAGGAACACATGATTCAAACGGGTTGGTAAAAAAAAACTCCTTAACTGTAGAAACTCTATAAGATCATGCATCAAAGAGACACCAATTAACAAAGTGCAAACCTCAATTGCAAAGTAAGATACAAGAAACAAAACAAACAAGTGGAATTGCAAAGTAAGATGCAAGAGACAAAGGAAACTAGTGTAAATGTCTGCAATCGGCACTAAAAGCCATGTTTTGTTCCTCTATAATGGCATGATGCTTTCAGCATAGCACTTGACTTGCTTGAACTCCAGGGTCTCTGGAGATAGAAATCCATCACCAAGAGTAAACCGTAATACTCTACAACGTTTGCTCAACTTGTTATAGATGGGTAAACAGATCACATTCCCAGACACCTTGCTCGAAGAGAAAATAATCTCGTCCATATTGGCAACATTTAGCGGGTAAGGGTGATCTAACTCAATCCAAGGTTCGGGCAATGTAATGACTTCTCTAACCCAAACACGATTTTCATAGTCTTGTAAAATCCAGATATGCATTTCGTTGCTTTGCACCACATTATCATGACAAACAACACCTATACATCCGTTGATTTTTATGAGAACCGCTTTGTTACCATTGTACAAACGTTTGCCGTCCCAAGTGTACCTTGTAGTGGGTTCACGTGGCACAAAACCTGGAGGAGTGCCAATCATCGAAAACTTCTCAGTTCTGAAGTCAAACGCCAAAATGTCAACCGAGCAACGAGGCATTACATACACTACACTATTGACACAAACACTACCATAAACGTCACGGTATAAAGTACACCATTTAAAAGCAACAGGACACTCAGAATCAATCTTTCTCCATGAATAATTTGTCATAGAGGAAATCATAATATCGACTTTAGGAGGAAAAAGAAGCCGCCTGGCCATCAAGATCTTATGTTCGTTTCTAGACTCGTCGAACCCAAATAAGTAACAGTGGGGCCCATGTCCCCAATCAGTCAAAGAAGCAGGATGAGGGTGCTCAAAAGTCTTACGGGTGGTAGGGTTGAGAACGTATTGGTTGTATTTCCCATAAGCCCAGTTCATGCATGTAAAGAATACTAACCCGTTTAAATGTACCGGGTCAGAAAAATGGATAAAATTAGGGTTGTCTAGCGTCATGAGATGAGTGAGGGGTCCACCGTCATGAGCCGCGGAGAGAAAGTGTCGTTTGTGAGTGGAACTATCGTAAGCGGAAATAAATAAGGCGGTGCGGTGGTCAGCGGTGGAGCGGGTGAAGTAGAGTTTGGTGAATAATGGATCGGAGATGCGAGAGAGCCATGGTTTAGAGACGGATTTGCATCGGAGAATGGATTTAACGGGGAGTCTAGAGAGGATGCCATCGATGACGTCATCTGGGAGTACTGAAATCTTGGACGATCGATTAACAACCGTCGACGTAGATTTTTCTTCTCCTAGGGTTTCCATTCTCCAACAAAAAGTTAGGGCAGGGCCTTGGGAAGGCCTTTTGACAATGTATATAGTTTTTGTTTTTTAAGTAAACCGCTAATTACTTTCTTTTTGTATTTTCTAACAAGGTGATGCCCCGTCCGCGTTGCGGGGCGATGGTCGAATCTTAACCAATTAAAAAATAGAGTAAATTGCCATTTTAGTCCTTGAGTTTTGTCCAAATTTACCATTTTGATCCAAATAGTTTTTTTTTCGCCTGTGGGTCCCTGACTTTTACATTTTGTTGCCATTTTGATCATTTTGTCTAACTCCATCCAACTCCATCCAACTTTGTCTAACTCCATCCAAAAACCCAGTTTGTACATAATCACTAATCTTTTCAGTTGCCATTTTGATCCAATTCCAAAAAATCAAAAAAATTCCAAAAAATCTAAAAATCAAAAAAATTCAAAAAAAATCATAAAAATTCTAAAAAATTCAAAAAAATCTAAAAATCAAAAAAATTCTAAAAAATCATAAAAATTCTAAAAAATCCAAAAAATCATTAAATGTTTCGGCACGAACCGTTTCGAACCGTACCGTTTCGAACCGAACCGTTTCGACCCGTACCGTATCGAACGGTACCGTATCGAACCGTACCGTTTCGACGCGAACCGTTTCGACGCCGTACCGTATCGAACCGTACCGTTTCGACCCGTACCGTATCGAACCGAACCGTTTCGACCCGTACCGTATCGAACCGAACCGTTTCGACCCGTACCTTTTCGACCCGTACCGTGTCGAAACGAACGGTACGGGTCGAAACGGTACGGGTCGAAACGGTACGGTTCGAAACGGTTCGGTTCGATACGGTACGGGTCGAACCGTACCGTTTCGAACCGAACCGTTTCGACCCGTACCGTATCGAACGGTACCGTATCGAACCGTACCGTTTCGACGCGAACCGTTTCGACGCCGTACCGTTTCGACCCGTACCGTATCGAACCGAACCGTTTCGACCCGTACCGTATCGAACCGAACCGTTTCGACCCGTACCGTATCGAACCGTACCGTTTCGACCCGTACCGTTTCGACGGTACGGGTCGAAACGGTACGGGTCAAAACGGTACGATTCGAAACGGTTCGGTTCGATACGGTACGGGTCGAAACGGTTCGATACGGTACGGGTCGAAACGATACGGTTCGATACGGTACGGCGTCGAAACGGTACGGTTCGATACGGTACGGTTCGAAACGGTTCGCGTCAAACGGTTCGGTTCGAAACGGTTCGTGTCGAAACGGTACGGGTCGAAACGGTTCGGTTCGAAACGGTACGGTTCGAAACGGTTCGTGCCGAAACATTTAATGATTTGTTGGATTTTTTGGATTTTTTAGAATTTTTATGATTTTTTAGAATTTTTTTGATTTTTAGATTTTTTAGAATTTTTATGATTTTTTTTGAATTTTTTTGATTTTTAGATTTTTTTTGAATTTTTTTGATTTTTTGGAATTGGATCAAAATGGCAACTGAAAACATTAGTGATTATGTACAAACTGGGTTTTTGGATGGAGTTAGACAAAATTGGATGGAGTTGGATGGAGTTGGATGGAGTTAGACAAAATGATCAAAATGGCAACAAAATGCAAAAGTCAGGGACCCCCAGGCGAAAAAAAAAAACTATTTGAATCAAAATGGCAAATTTGAAGAAAACTCAGGGACTAAAATGGCAATTTACTCTAAAAAATAGTACTATAGTTTTGCTAGAAATAAAAGGTAAAAAGAGTGTTAGGCAGCTCTTTGACTCGATTTTTATCTGGGGGCAAAGTTATATTTTTATTTATACTTGGGGGAAAAATCAAAATTTTTCCCGATGGTAAAATCATAATTTTTATTTTGCACTGCGGGAAAAAACGTAATTTTGAATTGAGGGTGATATCGTAATTTTGAACCGAGAGGAAATTCGTAAATTTTAGCTGCGGGCAAAAGCATAAATTTATTTTGAACTAGGGGCAAATACGTAATTTTAAACTGTGGGCAAAACCGTAATTTTAAAGTAGGTATAAAATAATAAACTAGTGTAAATTCGTAATTTTTTGCCGGGGGAAAAACAAAATTTTATTTTGAACTGTGGCGAAAACATAATTTTGGCTGAGGGTAAAAGCGTAATTTTTTTACCGAGGGCGAAATCGTATTTTTTAGCTCGGTGCAAAAGGGTAAATGTATTTTGAAGTTGAGGCAAAACCGTATTTTTTAACTAGGGGCAAAAACGTAATTTTAAAGTGGATATAAAATAATAAAATTACACTTTATTAATTAATTAATTTCGTATATATTTAATTTTAAAGTGTCTCAATGGAATAGTAAAGTGGTAAAGTAAAATATTTCCTAAATAAATAGTTGTTTGTTTAAGTCCTGCGAAAGGTTCTATGTTCGACTCAACGATTATTAACGGTACATCTTATTTAGTAGAGATTATTTAACGATATTGTATATTGTTTTTATAAAATAACTGATTAAGTAAATGCTAGAAATTAATTATAACAAATGTTTCATATACTTAGGATTAGTGCTTTTTAAAATTTGAAGGAAACGAAAAGATCGTTTAATATGTTGCATATAAATTAAGGGGGTTTAGTGAAAATTTAAATGAAATCAATTGCATCTTGATTGTTTTGTAAGTTTTGGAATTCAAAAAATTTCAACCGGGATTTTCGCCACAAAAATTTCAAACCGTATCAATTTCGTAATCGTCATTAATTATTAGAATAATATATTTCTCACAAGTTTCCACTCTTACGATTTCATATAAATTCGATTACAAACACCTTCGTCTTCCTCCATTATTGATTAAGAACCGGAGATTTTGACGCATATAGCGGACTCACCACCACACTCTTGTTCCTCTTCCTGCATCTGTACCCGTCGTCGCACTCTGTCGCACCATAGTTCTAGCTTCACACATCCGCGCCGCCGTGAGATCTGCAACTTTATCACTGTCGTCGTCTGCCTTTTGTGTCCGTCGTTTCACGAGTAGGTACCGAGATCCCCTTTTCTATTCTCTTTCGAATCTTGTTTTGTATCTCATTAACCCATTACAGAAACTTTGGCAGCCACTGTCGATCAGTTATTCTAGCCATCGCCATTCCTTCCGATTCTGGCCGCCGCCACAGCAATCGATTCGAGCCGATGGCACCGCCATAATCCACACGTGATCCGTTACGATACTGCCGCTACCAAACTCAAACGGAACAAACGCCACCCACTCGATTGCTCTGCTCTCTCTCTCTCTCTCTTCGATTAGTTGAGGTAATAATCCTGATCACGCTAACTGTATCTATGTTCCATAAATCCGTTCTTTTATGACCTCGACTTGTTTCGTCGACTAAGACATCTAAGAATTTTTCGCTTAAATAGGTGGTTTGAGCAACAAAAGAGTTCTATTAGGTGGTCAAACTTTTTATTTTCAGATTTAGGTTAGTTGCATTAGGGATGAGAAAATGGACCCGGTACCGGTACCGAATTTACCGAACCGGGTACTTTTTCGGTACCGATTCGGTACCGACTTTTGACATTTTCGGTACCGGTTCGGTACCGGTATTTACTGGTTTTTACCCTCAAATACCGGTACCGAACCGGTACCGGTACCGAACCGTACCGAACCGGGTAGATTCGGTACCGGTACCCACTTTTGAGGATTTTCGGTACCGGTTCTTTCGGTACCGGTTCGGTATCGGACGGTACCGAGCTCATCCCTAAGTTGCATGATGAAACAACGACTTTCAAAGACTTTTCCTGCAAATTCTGCCAACTTCTGCAAAAGCTGCAGAAAATATAGAAGTTCGCTGAATGAAGACCCAACCTACTGAAAGTCGTTGTATGTTGTTTAAGGTCGCTGAATGAAGACCCAACTTGCTGAAAGTCGCTATATTATCAAACAATGTTGTTAAAGATCGCTGTATCGTCCGGCTTTCTTGTTAAAGGTCGCTATATTATCAAACAATCTTGTTAAAGGTTGCAGAATGATATTACAAACATGCTGAAAGTCGCTATATTATCAAACAATCTTGTTAAAGGTTGTTGTTTCATCCAGCTTTGTTGCAGAAAGTTGCTGAATGATATTGCTTTCTTATTAAAGGTTGTGAGTTCATTTAACTTTCATGTTAAATGGTTCATGGCAGTGGCATGTGAGTTGTAATTTTAAATTGGGGCTATGGGCTACGATTTTGTTTGCTACTGTTTGACATTGTCTTTTTGCAGCAGGAAATGTGAGTGGTGAAATTGCTAGTACAGTAACCTTGCATTACATGATATGACTAAACCATAGGGTCTCTCTCACATGAGTCAAGAATCAAGCCTGCAAACTTTAATAGGTTTGTAAGAAAAACACTGTGCTTCAATATGAATTCGAAAACTGATGCACAAAATGAAGTCTTTAAATTTGAACATAAAGCAAAACACTCGAGATACATTTTCAATATCAAACGAAACTTCAATCTTTTCATTACCGATAAATATTCAGTCAACTTTGATCTGCCGAAGATGAATTTTGAATGTCATCCTGGTCCTCTTAATGCATCGGTGTTGTTCTTGAACAAGAATCACCGGGCGTTTGAGGTATTCAAAAATCCAGCAGAGTATAGTAACCCGTTAAGTATTAGACGATCAGATCGAGCGTTCTGGCAGCATATGAAACAAAATCCGGTTGGTGCAAGGGTAGGAGGTTTAATACGTGCAGCAGGATTCAGCGGGATACTGCAAATTGGGTACCGGTATGTAGACCACGCATTAATAACTGCGTTGGTTGAGAGGTGGAGGCTAGAAACTCACACGTTTCACCTTCCTTTTGGAGAAACCACTGTGACATTACAGGATGTCAACGTGCTGTGGGGGCTACCAATAGATGGGTTGCCTATATCTGGGGCTGACACTGGTATGACAATGTATGCTGTAAGAGACAAGTGTCAAGAGGTGTTGGGGTTTACCCCTGAGGAAGGTGAAGTGAAGGGCAAAAGGGTTAAGTCCACCTGAGTTTTACAAGAAATAACGTCGAATTTTTCTGAAAACCAAGCATCAGATCAAGACTGCATTTTTCGTGCACGTCAAATAATATTTTATTTGATAGGGTGCACAGTCTTACCTGATAATGCAAACCACCTGATTGATGTCAAATTTTTAGAGTTTCTTGTAGACTTGCCCGCATGTTTAGGATATAGTTGGGGCAGTGCTGTGTTAGCTCACCTTTACAGAAACCTTTGTAACGGTGCAGCACCTGATGCTATAGCCATTACTGGCCTAGTTACGCTTCTACAAGTGTGGGTTTGGGAGAGGTTTCGTTGTTTTGCTCCTGCTATTTCCGGGTTCCACTACAATGCCAAGTTAGCTGCTTGGGAAAAAATTTGCCAAGTTGGCAAATATTACCACGAAGACTTAAACCTTCGTTGAACACAATGTCCCACGAACACTCAAATCTTCTCAGTAACACTCTTCGTGAACATACTGGTTGGTGAGATACCCCTGTTTTTGGTAAGTTACTTTTTCTGTTTTCAGGAAAGATGAAAGCTGGATATCACAAGTTTAGTTAAAAACAAACATACTAGATCTTATCTTTTTCAGCAAATCCTTTTTGAAACTTATCTCTACCATCCGGTGATTTTTCCGGTCAACCGACTCACCGGAAAGTTTGACGAACTCAAATTTTGAAATACATTTTTAAGAAAAACCAAGTCCTAACATGTCTCCATGTTTTTTAACTGGGTTTTTGTAAAAATTTTCTCCAAACAAGTTTTCACCAAGTTTTAAAAACCTTTTTACAGAAAAACTTGACCTTTTTGTTTTTAAAACTCAAAAACAAACTTCTAGAAACTTCACAAATTGTTCAAACACAAGGTTTTGCTTGGTTTTAAACAAGGAAGAGAGCCAAAGCTCTGATACCACTTGTAGGTCCACTTGGAGGATCAAGATTAAACCTACTTCCTTGTTTGTTAACACACTAACGAGTACAGAATCCACGTAAGTATGCAAACCAAAGTAAAATGGAACAAACACAAAGTAATCAAAGATTCACAACTTTGATTAAGTGAAGAGAATCAGTAACACATACACACAGTGTCTATAAGTTTCACACAGAACTCTCAAACTCTCTTCACTGAACTGTGAAACAAATATATGTTTATATACAGTGGCGGATCCAGAAATTTTTTTCAGTGGGTTCGTTTTGATATATTCTCACTAATTTTTTCTAAATCATACAAGGTTTTTACTAATTTTTTCCAAACCGAGTGGGTTCATATAAACCCACAAAATAGGGCTGGATCCACCATTGTTTATATAGGCTCCAATACCCACTACACTACGAACACTACAAGAAAATGGGGCAATAGAGGCGACGGTTGTCGCCTCTAATGATCCAGATTGTCGCTGCTATTGGTAATTGTAGCGACAAATTGTCGCTATTGTAGCGCCTCTATTGATGGGACGCTATTGACAACATGTCGCTGCTATTGGTCCCTGTCGCTGCTATTGGTCGTAGACCAATAGCAGCGACACTTCGTCGCTAATAAGACGTCGCTAATGACCTTCGTCGCTATTACCTGATGAGTATTAGTAGCGACATGTCGCTGCTAAAAGTCTTTTTTTTCAATATTTTTGTTGCTTTTACAATATTTCCCGCAAATATACAAAACCTGCTGATTTCACGTTTTAAAAAACACACAAACAAACTTCATAAATACAATAATTATATGTTCGTACATACTAACATTGATAACTTAAAAGTTAGTCGTTTAATTCGGACAAAACATCCAAAAATTTCATAAAACATGAAAAACTACATCATGTCGTCGTCTTCATCGATATCGAAAATGTCATCATCATCGTCCGTGGATTGCTTTCCCCTCGAACCGAGATAGTCTTCAAGGCGGCAAAAAACGACGGGGTTTGGAACAACCTCGAAACAAATTCCTAAGATAAAAATATATCAAAACCCAAATTAGCATATTAACATTCTACTAACATGATATATACCAAAGTTATCAATTTCCTAACAAAACTACTAATATAACCCAACATTTACCAAAGTAAAATATGATAATTTATACCTCGGAATATTGTTGTTGACTTTGAGACTGTGCACCAACATTGGAGGGTGTATTGGAAGGTTTATGCCCAATCACTCGGAACCATCCCCGCCGATCACCCAAGAACTTTTGAAACGAGGCAATCTCGATCGGCGGTTGACAACTACCGTCTTCTTCGGCATGTTCGTTTTGACATGTAATCTCTTGTTCCAAAGCTAGTTGTATTTTGACATGTAATCTCTTGTTCCAAAACTGAATCATGTGAACAAACAACTTTGATTCAGACAACATTAATACCCATTCACATACAAAGCGATAATTGCTTGGAGAGCAAATCGCAAATCATGAATAATGTTTGGGAAGCAAGAAAGCTACAAGAATCATTAACTAAAAAAAGAGAATCAACTGTCAAAGCCTTTAAAATGGAACTAACAATCAAGAACGGTCTGTAAATAAAAATCTAGGCTGCAGTTTTTAGATTTTCACTCTATACCCGTTTGCTTAATAGAGCTAGTGAGGCTCTTGGAGGGTAGTTATTTCTCTCGGTACTATCAACGGCATATAGTATGTGCAGTAGGTGCTCATAAAATGCATAAGATCAACAGGCGTCTATAGGTTTATATCTACTGGATAGCAACCAAGAACACGAAGAAAACTAGAAAATTCCTGCAAAAAATGTGTGTATATATCATTAGATTCGCAATATAATCATATAGCGCTAATACTTATTTCAAGAAGATGACTAGTTTAACTTTATAGAGTCAAGCATACAACTTCTTGAGCACATGTTTGCCTTACATTTTTAAGTTTCTGATCACCATTCACCAAAATGATTTTTATTTAGTAATTTATATATAGTTAGTTATATGTAAAAAAAGCTTCAGAATACAATTAAGATTTGACCGATTCAAAGTTAAACAGTTAATTTGACACTTAAGGAGTCAAACATGGAATATCTTATAGACAGAAGTAACTTCAAAAGGTGTTTTCCATATTTTGCCATTCAAACTAGTGCTTATTAATTAAAATTTGAGGTATGCACAATTAGAATTTCGTATCCAGCGAGCTTATTTTTTTCCTAATATAGTTTACATGTTGAAAATAACTCATTCGACCTTTAGAAGAAATATGATACGAGCTATGAAGACCAACCTGCAGATGACGGAGAGCGTATTGTGCACGAGGCTCTGCCATTGAAGCTTCAAAATCAATGTAGAAGAAATAGTCAAAGTACCTGTGGCAATTTAAGTCAAGAATTAATATACACAATTAAAAGTCAACAGGAGAAAAGAGCATAACGTGAAACTCAATAGTCAACTTGGAAGAATAAACTCACTTGGCACTCCCCTTGTTGCTATCATCAACAATTCTAAGTGGATGACTTCTTAGAGGCCGGCTCTCGATCTGTAAGTCAATTTTGGAATTGGAAAAAAAAGTCAAATGTTGACTTTTAAATAGAAGAAATTTGTTAAAAAAATAGAAGTTTGTAAAAAGAAATTACCTTGGACAAATTGATGTCCCTAAGAGCAAAAACTGCTAAAGCTTTGAACAATACTCCTGGGCTTTCTTCTAATGTAAAGACAATACTTGTCTTTGATACAAAAGCATAATAAATAATCATTAATACGCTAAAAAATGCAACTTACCTTGAAGGCCAACTGCATAGCATAAGCTACGCTTAAGTTTTCTCTAACGGGTTCTCATGGTCAGTAAAAATAAAAGAATAACGCATGATTCTTTACCTTATGAGGTTTGTCAGTTCCCAGCATTATAGGCTCCCTAGCTAGAACTAGAAAGCGCGTGACATTGCCTGAATAATCCTACGAGAACAATAAATGTGTGGTCAAATAAACAGTTGATAATTATGAAAATGATTTATCAGATTACAAAGAAATAAATAAGATACCTGAAATTTTTTTGAGAGAATATGTAGCCCATATATTTCTGCGGCGCGAGAACTGGCAATTGCTCCGGTGTCTCGTACGCCTTTAGAAGCTACAATCTGTTGCAGATCTTCATGTTAATTGAGAAATAGATATAAAACCAAAAAACACAAGCATTTTGAACAGATTCTCAGAGTTACCTGTGTTGCACCAGCAGTATCTTCGGTATTCACTTTAACAACATTTAATTCATTCAGCATCTTCTTAGATCAAACGCCTGTGTTATTAGGTTAAGGTAATCACTAACTTCATTCGAATTTACCATGATAAGATGTCCCCTCTAAACTTGATATAGTATCATATTTAACCAAAAAAGATCATAATATCAGTTATACCATTATCAAATTTGTGACATCACACCCTTCCGTTAAACCGCTTCGTTTACAGCCTGACTTAACGGAATCTTTTGGTAAGTGACACATTGGCCTCTAACTTTTAAAAATTTTTAATTTAAAACTGCAGGGTCTATTGTTACCTCCACGTAGACCGCCATAAATAAATATCAAATCACCAAAAGCAGCAGCAACATGCCTACAGCGTCTCGTCAATTCGACCGCAGCATCTCCACCAGCAGCAACAGCACTATATCTACCTGTCCGTGGAGTCATGACAACCGATTTCGTATCACACCACACTCCTGCTGCAGTATCCAGAACTACATAGAAACGCAAGTGAAAAAATGTGTGGTAAGGTCAAAGAGGCAAATATAGAAATAAATGTCAAATGGGACAGTGGCGAAGCTTGGATTTTTCGGGGGGGGGGGGGGGGGGTGAAAACATATATACCCAAAAATTTCTATAGGACCGGGGGGGTGAAAACATATATACCCACAAATTTCTATACGAAAACTACATATATAACACTACTGAGCGAAAAATCCCGGGGGGGCGGACGTCCCCCCCCCCCCCCCACATTAAGCTTCGCCCCTGAAATGGGATACAGACTGATAATGTATGTCTTTTGTATCCCCAACAAAACAAAATGTATGAAGTTTCTTGTTATCTTTGACAAGTGACGATTCAAATTTAGTTGGAAATACTTTGTCTTAGAAAACTTAATATAGGCCACAATAGATCTTTATTTCAACAAATAGAGTTCAATAAGTATCATAAAACTGTACCAACACAACAGTCGATCAATAGATCTTGAGTATCTCTTGCAACGCGTACGTCGGGAGGTAACTTTTCCTTAATTATCTTAGTCATATCAGCTGTAAAATTATAAACATTGCATTAACATTTAATTGTTTCATCAAATCAAACAACAAAAAAGTAAAGAATTGAACAGACCTTTCGGGAGAGAAGCATCCTCTTTTGTCTTGCCAACAATATCCATAGGATCCATCAACATATTAAACTCGTTATCACCAGATATAAAACCGATTTCAGATAAAAACAAAAAGAAACCCTACGCATCTCTCACACATCAAATTTACAGATCTACCGGATACATCAATTGAACTCATTTTTTGTCAATAGAAACCCACATACATCAGATCTAAACAAAATTCATTTTTTGTAATATCAAATCTTGACGTCGGAGACGAGGTAAGTGGCCGGAATTTTCTAGCAAACACATATACATACACAACAAAGTAAAGAAATTAACAAATATTTAACAAATTAATGAAGAAATTCAACAAAAGCTAACAATACTAACCGATTTGGGAGAAGAAATTGTGAACTTGAAGTTATTTTCGCGATTTGATTTTTTTTCGGTGGGAGAGATGAAAGGATTGGGGGGAAATGGGGAAAGAGGGAAGAAATCCCGCTTTTAGCTTGCTGTTCTGCGAAAAGGTAATAGGGGCGACGCCCGTCGCTGCTATTACCTTTAGTGTCGCCTCTATTGACTAGGGTAAACATCAGCCATTAGATTAACATAAGAAATGGATGGTCATGGTTTAATTTGGGACACCGTGCTCCGGATCGACCAATAGAGGCGACATATGGCTTGTCGCTGCTATTGGTGTCGCCTCTGTTGCCCCGTTTTCTTGTAGTGGAACCATGATAACTGGGCTACGAACAGTCATCAAGCCCATGAAGACTAGGAGTCTTCGTGGGAATCACAACGAACCGTTCATATCTCACGAACCCTCAAGTATTCGTGACCATTGTCAACGAACCCCATAATCCCACGAACAATTAAAAGGGTCAACGAAGACTATAAGTCTTCGTCCACACCATACATGGACCACGAACCCTTAAAGTGCCACGAACACTTGCTGTTGAGTCTTCGTAGACTCCATAAAAGGATTTCAAAATATTAAAGGTGACTTTTGTTGTAACTACGAAGACTTCAAGCAAGCATATATAAAGATCTTTTATGAAAGCCATGTCATATTCACATATTATATAAGGTGACATCATCATGACATCATGGTGATGTCATGGTGATGTATCTCGTGGCTCTTTGTGATTTGCGTGTCGAATTGGGCACACGACGGAGGAATGTCGTGACATCGGGCTTGAACCGAACCGAACCGAGTCAAACTGAACTGAGTCGAACCGAACCAAGCTGCATCCACAAAGTGCATCAACATTGAGGCCCATCACCCACACGTTAGTTCCATCTCCTCTAGGCTCATCTCCACACCCGCTGATGTAGACGCCTACATGACGGGCCATCCTTTTCCTTTGAGGACACCCTCCTCCACACCCAATAAGTTACGGACAATAACTTATTCCTAAAAGCATTCCAGCCATATATTTTAATTCAATAGAATCCCACGTTCTTTTGAGGATTATGCATTTTTATAAACGTCAAAGAGGGGCGGACCTAAGTGGCTAAGTGAAGGCATGGGTGGGCGAGTACCTCCTTTGAAAAAATTAATGTATTTTATAGACAAAAATCTCATTCATATAAAATCCCATTCATATCATACCCCTTGAAAGTTTGATTGAAACCCTCATTCGCATCCCAAAAAATAATTACTGAGTCCACCAGAGTGAGACATATTGTTTATTATAGAGTAAATTACAAAAATCATCATTTATGTGTACACTAAATTGCAAAGTGTGTCATTTATCTTTAAAAAATACAAAAAACGTACTCGATGTTTACAAACCCCTACACATTATGTCCTTTATCCCTAACTAAGTTATTTTTCATTGTTAAGTGGGTGTGAAATGACATAAACACCCTTATTGTTTAATAAATAACTAAAAATTGAAAAGAAATATAATTAACCTTCAACCTTCAAACTTTTTTTAGTCAGATCACTTTACAGATCAACCTTCAAACTTCAATTTTCAAAACTGATGCAAATCATCTCGTGAATTTCAAAATCAGCACTCGATTCAACACATATATTCAGTTTTCAACAATTTCTATCAACAATTGAAGTTGTTATGCTGCAACAGTGAGTACTAATTCCGATCAAAAACCGAATATTCCGGCACCGCAACCTCTGCCGCACCACCACGGCGGTCCGATTTCCACTTCGGTAACTCCGATTCGTTGGTTCTATTTCTCAGTTGTTCAGAAGCTAGAGTTGAATTTGAGATCGATAAGAATAAGGAGTTAGGGTTTCTGGTTGTTCGGTTAGGGTTTGACGGCTTCAAAAGCAGAATATTCCGGCACCACGTCCGTCGCACTACCGTCGTATACGCCAGTCCGATTTCCGCTTCGGTAATTTGGACTCGTTGTTTTTTTTTATTTTCAACTGTTTAGTAGTTAAAGGTGAATTTGAGTTTGATAAGAATACTGATGGTGACATCTTTGGTTGAAGATGATGGTGAAGGTTGAATCTGATAGTTCTGGTTTGCTCCAAAGTTGTCGTGACAAATGTTGTCGTGAGATTGATCGATCTCATTATGGTTTGATCCAAAGTCCAATGTCTGCATGCTCCACAAATTCTAGGTTACTACAATAGTTATAGTTTACTACCTTAAATTATATAAACCTTTACATTAATTACAGAATGTTTCCTTGTCTAATATACCCCCAGTCTAAGGAGGAGGATTTCGGATGCTTAGACTAGAATGAAAGTCGGTTAGAAGAAATCATGGTAGACCCTTGGTGAAGGAAGATATCCGCGAAGTTATAGCGAGATCGAACATGGATAACACGAATCTGACTGCGCTGAATACCATGATGTCGAACTTGGATACCAAACATGTAGATAGCACTCATATTATCACAACAGACAAGAACTAAATTTCTTTTAGCAGTTTTTGCATATACTTGCCTTAGTTGAACACAGAGCACTTCCACCTAAAATTCAAGCAGGGCTGCATTTATATGATTGAACAAAACCTTACAGAACAATTTATTCTTGTGCCTATGTCGATGAATTAAAAGTCACAAAAAAAAAATCACATATATATTCCTGCTTCTACTTTAATTAGTTATTAGTCAATTGAACAGGTGCAACTTTATCTTTTAATCAGCAACCAAACACCTCTAAACAAAAATCAGGTAACCTGTTTTCACTAGGTAATTATGACTTGGACTGAGTTTATTTAAGTTTTAATATGCATACTTCTGATCATTAAAATCTTTCGTAGAAAACAATCCCTCCAAAACATAGCGCAATTTGAAAAGGCTTGGTTTACGGTTTAACAAAACTTGTTTAGGAACACATGATTCAAACGGGTTGGTAAAAAAAACTCCTTAACTGTAGAAACTCTATAAGATCATGCATCAAAGAGACACCAATTAACAAAGTGCAAACCTCAATTGCAAAGTAAGATACAAGAAACAAAACAAACAAGTGGAATTGCAAAGTAAGATGCAAGAGACAAAGGAAACTAGTGTAAATGTCTGCAATCGGCACTAAAAGCCATGTTTTGTTCCTCTATAATGGCATGATGCTTTCAGCATAGCACTTGACTTGCTTGAACTCCAGGGTCTCTGGAGATAGAAATCCATCACCAAGAGTAAACCGTAATACTCTACAACGTTTGCTCAACTTGTTATAGATGGGTAAACAGATCACATTCCCAGACACCTTGCTCGAAGAGAAAATAATCTCGTCCATATTGGCAACATTTAGCGGGTAAGGGTGATCTAACTCAATCCAAGGTTCGGGCAATGTAATGACTTCTCTAACCCAAACACGATTTTCATAGTCTTGTAAAATCCAGATATGCATTTCGTTGCTTTGCACCACATTATCATGACAAACAACACCTATACATCCGTTGATTTTTATGAGAACCGCTTTGTTACCATTGTACAAACGTTTGCCGTCCCAAGTGTACCTTGTAGTGGGTTCACGTGGCACAAAACCTGGAGGAGTGCCAATCATCGAAAACTTCTCAGTTCTGAAGTCAAACGCCAAAATGTCAACCGAGCAACGAGGCATTACATACACTACACTATTGACACAAACACTACCATAAACGTCACGATATAAAGTACACCATTTAAAAGCAACAGGACACTCAGAATCAATCTTTCTCCATGAATAATTTGTCATAGAGGAAATCATAATATCGACTTTAGGAGGAAAAAGAAGCCGCCTGGCCATCAAGATCTTATGTTCGTTTCTAGACTCGTCGAACTCAAATAAGTAACAGTGGGGCCCATGTCCCCAATCAGTCAAAGAAGCAGGATGAGGGTGCTCAAAAGTCTTACGGGTGGTAGGGTTGAGAACGTATTGGTTGTATTTCCCATAAGCCCAGTTCATGCATGTAAAGAATACTAACCCGTTTAAATGTACCGGGTCAGAAAAATGGATAAAATTAGGGTTGTCTAGCGTCATGAGATGAGTGAGGGGAACAGGGGATTCTTTCCCCTACCGGTCATCTCTACGGTTCCACCTTTGTTTTCTCTGTGCAGATCCGGATAGGAGAGGAAGAACAAGACGTGATTCTTCACCCCCATGGAGAAAGCGGTCTTATCATCCTGGCGGTGATTCCGTGTTTCAACATTGGCGCCATCCGAGTTTATGTTAACCATCTGTTGATCACATCTTGTTTTATCCTCAGATCTCTAGATCCGTGTTCTTCGAGTCACACTCTTGAGCTTCGAATGGATAAACCCCACAGATCTGTGTTATGTTTTCAAAAACTCCTAGATCTGTGGTTTTTTCACTGATGTTAGTGCTTAAAAATCTTCAAATCTACATTTGTTTCAAAGGGGGTTCACAACCTCATGTACAAGAGAGCTCAGATCTGTTGCCGTACAAGACTTCCTCAAGTCATAATTTCGAGATCCAAGTTTTGTGGGTTTTATGCCTCCGTTGACGAAGATTAGCCATGATTTATGAAAAAGAAAAAACCGGGTACGTTATTTGCTTTTCTTTGACGCAATCTTCTATCAAAACAAGGCATGGCAAAAAGAAAAGAAATTGCAAATTTCTTTCTTACGTCACCATCAGAGGCCCTATACTTCTAAACATGGTTGTTAATTTACTATTATTAGATGATCAAAGTCTTTTTCAACTTTCAAGGTATTTTTTATTATTAAAAAATAAAAAATACAAGCATTTACAGATGTAAAAAAAAAAAAAAAAGCAAAACAGTTGTAGACAACTAAATACAGCTGTAAACAACTGTACATGTGCCAGCTCATTTTTGTCCTCACCCAGCAATTGGAATTGGTCACATCTGTGCTTTTCAAATGGGACATCAATGAACCCATCTACGCCCTTACTAAGGGAGCAATGGTCGATCCACATCTTTGTCGAACCAGTAACGCATATACCATCACCGTCGGTCTTTTCTCTTTTTCCCGGTGGACCATCCGAGTCCTTTTATCATTCCACCAGGAGCTTCTTTTTACCAAGTCTGCACTCACGTTCCTACTTCACCGTACAAGAAGGTTTCAGTGAAAAATCACTGTATACGGTGGGCCTCTACTCCGACGCGCCATGCGCCGCGCGTCCGATAAGCACAAACGCGCACCGCACATGGTTGCACAAGCTCCGATGCGCCGTGCGTCCGATAAGCACAAACGCCTCCGACGCGCCGTGCGTCCAGCAAGCACAAACGCGCACCGCGCATGGGTGCACGAGCTCCGACGCGCCGTGCGCCGTGCGTCCGACGCGCACAAACGCGCGCCGCGCATGGCGTGCACCAGCTCCGACACGCCGTGCGCATCGAGCAAGCTCCGTTGGATAACTACAAGCGCGCGGCGGCGCGTAGCGTGCACACGCTCCACCAACAAGAGACACAATGAACTGTTAACACTCACGAACAAATCTTTAACACAAGGTCTTTGACACATGCTCGAATCTGATCAAAGGGTAAATACCCTAAGTAAGAATGTGAGAGAGACTAACGAGGGATCTAGAACGTGTGCTGCTGGAATATGTGCCTTTTAATCTGAAAACGTATCAAACATACCTGATATATAGAAGATAAAAACGATCCATTCACCTCTAGTGTCGTCTAAAAAACCGGTCCGCGCTTAACACGCTCTACCGGATGATGACCTCTCCTCCGCGCAGAGCAGGACGACAACAAAGGGTGATTTCCACCCGCACACGCGAGTATGTAACGTGCGGTGCCAGAATTGATTTCCCTCCGCCTTGATACATTTAAAAGACAAAGAGAAACTATACTCAGTACTCCATAAGATTGCACCATTAAAGAACTACTTCTAAACTTGGCCTGAGAAAGAAGCTAAAAGGTGTCATAATGTTTAAATGTTTGGTGGGGTTATAAGGGTACGTGTCAAGCTTTTGGAGGTTCAATTCTCAGCTTTTCCTTTTTACTCCACTACTTATAAACTTTTACATTATTGGCCCTTACAAATAAAATGATTTTTTACTATGTGGAAGTGTGTCTGTGTTTTCGTTAGGCAATTACCAACACGCTCGTTACATGTTGTATATACACATACGAATATACGCTCGTTACTAATATTTTATTAGTAGCAATAAATTGAGAGACTAGCATGGTGTGACACCATTTCGAAGGTCAAAATTGCTTTCACATTTTGCGAGGAACGACAATACATTCAATCGGTGAAACGAGACGAGTGACCCTCACGCACACCGATGAAAGCGGAAAAAGGCTAATTTGAACTTGTTTTTATTTAGCTCACATTTATGCTTTTTTTTGGCACCATAACTTTCAATTTATGGCTCAAGCACATTATTATGCGCTACAAGAGTCAGTGTACGACTTTTGACTTTGCATTTGGGTACATATCACTTTAGCTAATATATGGACAATGCTCATATGTAATCTGTGAACACTTGAATTATTTAGTAAGGCATTGTTACACGTTTTCCCCGATAACATAAACTGGCTAACGTCTAGCAAATGAAATTATTTAACGACATGGTTGGTAGTTCATCGTTTTAACGAGCATTAACCTTGCAATATTTCTGGCGCACACTAATATCATTGATTATTATTATTCAACTTCAATGCTACTGACATTTTTTAGCAGCTGCAATAAGCAAACAGGCTAGCATAGTCCAACACCATTCCGAAGTTCGAAGTTGTTTTCACATATTACGGAGTTTGGATGCATAGAACGAACTCCTCCTAAGAACAAGGTTTCGGTACAATGCTTTCATATATCAAATCCTTTGTCATAATTTACCTTGTTGACTTGTTTGCAGGACAAACAATATACGAGCACGTAAGTCGCCACGCGCGCATGCTCCTTTACTTAAGAGCGAGCACACATGCGTTTTGCACGCATGCTCCTCTACATACGAGCACGTAAGTCGCCATACGCGCCTGCTCCTCCACATACGAGCACGTAAGTCGCCAGTCGCATGCTCCTTCTACATACGAGCGAGCACACATGCGTTTTGCACGCATGCTCCTCTATTTATGAGCACATAAGTCGCCACGCGCGCATGCTCCTTCTACATACGAGCGAGCACACATGCGTTTTGCATGCATGCTCCTCTATTTATGAGCACATAAGTCGCCACGCGCGCATGCTCCTTCTACATACGAGCGAGCACACATGCGTTTTGCACGCATGCTCCTCTATTTATGAGCACATAAGTCGCCACGCGCGCATGCTCCTTTACTTACGAGCGAGCACACATGCGTTTTGCACGCATGCTCCTCTATTTATGAGCACGTAAGCCGCTATACGCGCATGCTCCCTCTACATACGAACACGCAAGTCGCCATACGCACATGCTCCTTTAGATATGAGCACGCCAATCCCCAAGCGAGCTCGCTGCTACACATGCAGGCACGCTAAGCTCCATGCGGCCCTGCTGCCTTTACATACGGGTGTGTATGTCACGCACGTGCGCATGTTTAGCCATAGACGAAAACGCTTACAAAACATAAACTGAGCTACAAATGCACGCACCACTTCGGGTATACGCAAAAACACATTGGCTAAATAAAGTTTCGTTTACACCCATATCTCCTTGCCTCACGCCACATTGTTGTTATGGCACAACGGATGATTAGCGCAGGCTAGGGTTTCCACTTCATTATCCTGACGCAACTTTATGCCAATTCTCATTCGCGATAACCTGACTCAAAGTGGATTAACACGTGCAAATATTGTAGACAACAGTTTACAGAGATTTAAACACCAGGTATACGTATTCCATAAGGATAAACACGCGCGCATCATGCGCTAACTAACATAGTCATACAAAAGGTTGAATATTTTATAGTGACTCATACGCCGTTTTGCCTCAGTTCCATACGCCATCCCATGCACCATGCGCCGTGTTTGGTTTACATCTGTACGCCAACTCCATGCGCTGTTTTGGCTCATTTCCATACGCCATGCGCCATGCCCCATTTTGACTCAACTTTTACAAGTTGCCAAAAACCCATGCGCCATGCGTCCACTTGGCTCAACTTTTACAAGTTGCCAAAACCCATGCGCCATGCGTCCACTTGGCTCAACTTTTACAAGTTGCCAAAACCCATGCGCCATGCGTCCATTTGGCTCAACTTTTACAACTCGCCAAAATCCATGCGCCATGCGTCCATTTGGCTCAACTTTTACAAGTTGCCAAAAACCCATGCGCCATGCGTCCACTTGGCTCAACTTTTACAAGTTGCCAAAACCCATGCGCCATGCGCCATGCGTCCATTTGGCTCAACTTTTACAACTCGCCAAAATCCATGCGCCATGCGTCCATTTGGCTCAACTTTTACAACTCGCCAAAACCCATGCGCCATGCGTACATTTGGCTCAACTTTTCAAAGTTTACCACAAAAGCACATGTCATAGAAACCTCTACCTTCATAAGTCCAGAATCCCTCCTAGACGATCAACTCAACTAGAAGGCACACTGGACTGGGGGGACTTGAAGAGGTATGGTCCCAATTCCCTGCTCACATGGCAAGGACCACACCACTTTTTCATCCTACATGGCACCTACATCAACAAGAGAATCCAGAAGCTTCTAGAAGCTTCTGGAAGACGTCAAGGTGGCACCAAAGATGCTCCCTCCGACATAAAGGACACCATGTGTCACCATTCATCAAGAGCCATGTAGACCTGCGACGAATTAAGGAGCAGTCCGACAACACCAGTACGACGTACCCAAAATGAGCAAACGTAGGCGCGCCACGTATAACACTACCCTGACCACAGCAGAGGAGACCAAGAGGATAGTCCCCTTGGTCGGACAGCTGGCGCGCAACCACAGCTGGCACAGCTGCTCCTCCCTCTTTCACCCTCCGGCTATAAATAGGACCCTTCATCATCCAGGTTGAATTACCTTGTTCCTTATACTCCCACACTCAACAGCCAAAAAACATTCACCCAGTTCCAAAGTCCATGCGCGGGACATATACGCATACGTGCAACCTTGGCAGCTCATGAGAGTAAGCCAGTACAAAAGGCGGCAACCAGCCTTTGCCTAGCCAATTACCACGATGAACTATCGTGCACATTTCACCGCTCCATTATCTTTACTCACAACGAAAGACAGACGCAATAAACATGGCCAGCAAAGCTCTCGCGCCTCGGCGACAGGTAAACATAGAATTAATAACCCTCACTTCCCAGCACTTCTAATAAGTCTAGTGCTCCTCCTAGCGCTTGCACTCGTGAGCAACACTAGACTGGGGGGCTTGTAGAGGTATGGTATTGGACCTGACCCGAGCGGTCAAACCTTCCCGTTACTTATTGCCTTTATATTAATTATTTATTATTGTGCTGACTAACCCAACCGCGAGGCCCAACGCGTTGTAGTATATACTACATTGGGCTAGGGACTTGTAGAGATAACCCCTAACTGGGCCTGGCCCATTGAGGTTAGGGGAGGCCCATGTCCCCTATATAAGGAGGTGTTCACCTCATTATTAGGGTTAGACAAGATGGAGCCGCCACACTTTTGTTACTGGAAACAGGGGATTCTTTCCCCTACCGGTCATCTCTACGGTTCCACCTTTGTTTTCTCTGTGCAGATCCGGATAGGAGAGGAAGAACAAGACGTGATTCTTCACCCCCATGGAGAAAGCGGTCTTATCATCCTGGCGGTGATTCCGTGTTTCAACAGGGGTCCACCGTCATGAGCCGCGGAGAGAAAGTGTCGTTTGTGAGTGGAACTATCGTAAGCGGAAATAAATAAGGCGGTGCGGTGGTCAGCAGTGGAGCGGGTGAAGTAGAGTTTGGTGAATAATGGATCGGAGATGCGAGAGAGCCATGGTTTAGAGACGGATTTGCATCGGAGAATGGATTTAACGGGGAGTCTAGAGAGGATGCCATCGATGACGTCATCTGGGAGTACTGAAATCTTGGACGATCGATTAACAACCGTCGACGTAGATTTTTCTTCTCCTAGGGTTTCCATTCTCCAACAAAAAGTTAGGGCAGGGCCTTGGGAAGGCCTTTTGACAATGTATATAGTTTTTGTTTTTTAAGTAAACCGCTAATTACTTTCTTTTTGTATTTTCTAACAAGGTGATGCCCCGTCCGCGTTGCGGGGCGATGGTCGAATCTTAACCAATTAAAAAATAGAGTAAATTGCCATTTTAGTCCTTGAGTTTTGTCCAAATTTACCATTTTGATCCAAATAGTTTTTTTTTCGCCTGGGGGTCCCTAACTTTTACATTTTGTTGCCATTTTGATCATTTTGTCTAACTCCATCCAACTCCATCCAACTTTGTCTAACTCCATCCAAAAACCCAGTTTGTACATAATCACTAATCTTTTCAGTTGCCATTTTGATCCAATTCCAAAAAATCTAAAAATCAAAAAAATTCAAAAAAAATCATAAAAATTCTAAAAAATTCAAAAAAATCTAAAAATCAAAAAAATTCTAAAAAATCATAAAAATTCTAAAAAATCCAAAAAATCATTAAATGTTTCGGCACGAACCGTTTCGAACCGTACCGTTTCGAACCGAACCGTTTCGACCCGTACCGTATCGAACGGTACCGTATCGAACCGTACCGTTTCGACGCGAACCGTTTCGACGCCGTACCGTATCGAACCGTACCGTTTCGACCCGTACCGTATCGAACCGAACCGTTTCGACCCGTACCGTATCGAACCGAACCGTTTCGACCCGTACCTTTTCGACCCGTACCGTATCGAAACGAACCGTTTCGACCCGTACCGTATCGACGGTACGGGTCGAAACGGTACGGGTCGAAACGGTACGGTTCGAAACGGTTCGGTTCGATACGGTACGGGTCGAACCGTACCGTTTCGAACCGAACCGTTTCGACCCGTACCGTATCGAACGGTACCGTATCGAACCGTACCGTTTCGACGCGAACCGTTTCGACGCCGTACCGTATCGAACCGTACCGTTTCGACCCGTACCGTATCGAACCGAACCGTTTCGACCCGTATCGTATCGAACCGAACCGTTTCGACCCGTACCGTTTCGACCCGTACCGTATCGAACCGTACCGTTTCGACGGTACGGGTCGAAACGGTACGGGTCAAAACGGTACGATTCGAAACGGTTCGGTTCGATACGGTACGGGTCGAAACGGTTCGGTTCGATACGGTACGGGTCGAAACGATACGGTTCGATACGGTACGGCGTCGAAACGGTACGGTTCGATACGGTACGGTTCGAAACGGTTCGCGTCAAACGGTTCGGTTCGAAACGGTTCGTGTCGAAACGGTACGGGTCGAAACGGTTCGGTTCGAAACGGTACGGTTCGAAACGGTTCGTGCCGAAACATTTAATGATTTGTTGGATTTTTTAGAATTTTTATGATTTTTTAGAATTTTTTTGATTTTTAGATTTTTTAGAATTTTTATGATTTTTTTTGAATTTTTTTGATTTTTAGATTTTTTTTGAATTTTTTTGATTTTTTGGAATTGGATCAAAATGGCAACTGAAAACATTAGTGATTATGTACAAACTGGGTTTTTGGATGGAGTTAGACAAAATTGGATGGAGTTGGATGGAGTTAGACAAAATGATCAAAATGGCAACAAAATGCAAAAGTCAGGGACCCCCAGGCGAAAAAAAAAAACTATTTGAATCAAAATGGCAAATTTGAAGAAAACTCAGGGACTAAAATGGCAATTTACTCTAAAAAATAGTACTATAGTTTTGCTAGAAATAAAAGGTAAAAAGAGTGTTAGGCAGCTCTTTGACTCGATTTTTATCTGGGGGCAAAGTTATATTTTTATTTATACTTGGGGGAAAAATCAAAATTTTTCCCGATGGTAAAATCATAATTTTTATTTTGCACTGCGGGAAAAAACGTAATTTTGAATTGAGGGTGATATCGTAATTTTGAACCGAGAGGAAATTCGTAAATTTTAGCTGCGGGCAAAAGCATAAATTTATTTTGAACTAGGGGCAAATACGTAATTTTAAACTGTGGGCAAAACCGTAATTTTAAAGTATGTATAAAATAATAAACTAGTGTAAATTCGTAATTTTTTGCCGGGGGGAAAACAAAATTTTATTTTGAACTGTGGCGAAAACATAATTTTGGCTGAGGGTAAAAGCGTAATTTTTTTACCGAGGGCGAAATCGTATTTTTTAGCTCGGTGCAAAAGGGTAAATGTATTTTGAAGTTGAGGCAAAACCGTATTTTTTAACTGGGGGCAAAAACGTAATTTTAAAGTGGATATAAAATAATAAAATTACACTTTATTAATTAATTAATTTCGTATATATTTAATTTTAAAGTGTCTCAATGGAATAGTAAAGTGGTAAAGTAAAATATTTCCTAAATAAATAGTTGTTTGTTTAAGTCCTGCGAAAGGTTCTATGTTCGACTCAACGATTATTAACGGTACATCTTATTTAGTAGAGATTATTTAACGATATTGTATATTGTTTTTATAAAATAACTGATTAAGTAAATGCTAGAAATTAATTATAACAAATGTTTCATATACTTAGGATTAGTGCTTTTTAAAATTTGAAGGAAACGAAAAGATCGTTTAATATGTTGCATATAAATTAAGGGGGTTTAGTGAAAATTTAAATGAAATCAATTGCATCTTGATTGTTTTGTAAGTTTTGGAATTCAAAAAATTTCAACCGGGATTTTCGCCACAAAAATTTCAAACCGTATCAATTTCGTAATCGTCATTAATTATTAGAATAATATATTTCTCACAAGTTTCCACTCTTACGATTTCATATAAATTCGATTACAAACACCTTCGTCTTCCTCCATTATTGATTAAGAACCGGAGATTTTGACGCATATAGCGGACTCACCACCACACTCTTGTTCCTCTTCCTGCATCTGTACCCGTCGTCGCACTCTGTCGCACCATAGTTCTAGCTTCACACATCCGCGCCGCCGTGAGATCTGCAACTTTATCACTGTCGTCGTCTGCCTTTTGTGTCCGTCGTTTCACGAGTAGGTACCGAGATCCCCTTTTCTATTCTCTTTCGAATCTTGTTTTGTATCTCATTAACCCATTACAGAAACTTTGGCAGCCACTGTCGATCAGTTATTCTAGCCATCGCCATTCCTTCCGATTCTGGCCGCCGCCACAGCAATCGATTCGAGCCGATGGCACCGCCATAATCCACACGTGATCCGTTACGATACTGCCGCTACCAAACTCAAACGGAACAAACGCCACCCACTCGATTGCTCTGCTCTCTCTCTCTCTCTTCGATTAGTTGAGGTAATAATCCTGATCACGCTAACTGTATCTATGTTCCATAAATCCGTTCTTTTATGACCTCGACTTGTTTCGTCGACTAAGACATCTAAGAATTTTTCGCTTAAATAGGTGGTTTGAGCAACAAAAGAGTTCTATTAGGTGGTCAAACTTTTTATTTTCAGATTTAGGTTAGTTGCATTAGGGATGAGAAAATGGACCCGGTACCGGTACCGAATTTACCGAACCGGGTACTTTTTCGGTACCGATTCGGTACCGACTTTTGACATTTTCGGTACCGGTTCGGTACCGGTATTTACTGGTTTTTACCCTCAAATACCGGTACCGAACCGGTACCGGTACCGAACCGTACCGAACCGGGTAGATTCGGTACCGGTACCCACTTTTGAGGATTTTCGGTACCGGTTCTTTCGGTACCGGTTCGGTATCGGACGGTACCGAGCTCATCCCTAAGTTGCATGATGAAACAACGACTTTCAAAGACTTTTCCTGCAAATTCTGCCAACTTCTGCAAAAGCTGCAGAAAATATAGAAGTTCGCTGAATGAAGACCCAACCTACTGAAAGTCGTTGTATGTTGTTTAAGGTCGCTGAATGAAGACCCAACTTGCTGAAAGTCGCTATATTATCAAACAATGTTGTTAAAGATCGCTGTATCGTCCGGCTTTCTTGTTAAAGGTCGCTATATTATCAAACAATCTTGTTAAAGGTTGCAGAATGATATTACAAACATGCTGAAAGTCGCTATATTATCAAACAATCTTGTTAAAGGTTGTTGTTTCATCCAGCTTTGTTGCAGAAAGTTGCTGAATGATATTGCTTTCTTATTAAAGGTTGTGAGTTCATTTAACTTTCATGTTAAATGGTTCATGGCAGTGGCATGTGAGTTGTAATTTTAAATTGGGGCTATGGGCTACGATTTTGTTTGCTACTGTTTGACATTGTCTTTTTGCAGCAGGAAATGTGAGTGGTGAAATTGCTAGTACAGTAACCTTGCATTACATGATATGACTAAACCATAGGGTCTCTCTCACATGAGTCAAGAATCAAGCCTGCAAACTTTAATAGGTTTGTAAGAAAAACACTGTGCTTCAATATGAATTCGAAAACTGATGCACAAAATGAAGTCTTTAAATTTGAACATAAAGCAAAACACTCGAGATACATTTTCAATATCAAACGAAACTTCAATCCTTTCATTACCGATAAATATTCAGTCAACTTTGATCTGCCGAAGATGAATTTTGAATGTCATCCTGGTCCTCTTAATGCATCGGTGTTGTTCTTGAACAAGAATCACCGGGCGTTTGAGGTATTCAAAAATCCAGCAGAGTATAGTAACCCGTTAAGTATTAGACGATCAGATCGAGCGTTCTGGCAGCATATGAAACAAAATCCGGTTGGTGCAAGGGTAGGAGGTTTAATACGTGCAGCAGGATTCAGCGGGATACTGCAAATTGGGTACCGGTATGTAGACCACGCATTAATAACTACGTTGGTTGAGAGGTGGAGGCTAGAAACTCACACGTTTCACCTTCCTTTTGGAGAAACCACTGTGACATTACAGGATGTCAACGTGCTGTGGGGGCTACCAATAGATGGGTTGCCTATATCTGGGGCTGACACTGGTATGACAATGTATGCTGTAAGAGACAAGTGTCAAGAGGTGTTGGGGTTTACCCCTAAGGAAGGTGAAGTGAAGGGCAAAAGGGTTAAGTCCACCTGAGTTTTACAAGAAATAACGTCGAATTTTTCTGAAAACCAAGCATCAGATCAAGACTGCATTTTTCGTGCACGTCAAATAATATTTTATTTGATAGGGTGCACAGTCTTACCTGATAATGCAAACCACCTGATTGATGTCAAATTTTTAGAGTTTCTTGTAGACTTGCCCGCATGTTTAGGATATAGTTGGGGCAGTGCTGTGTTAGCTCACCTTTACAGAAACCTTTGTAACGGTGCAGCACCTGATGCTATAGCCATTACTGGCCTAGTTACGCTTCTACAAGTGTGGGTTTGGGAGAGGTTTCGTTGTTTTGCTCCTGCTATTTCCGGGTTCCACTACAATGCCAAGTTAGCTGCTCGGTAGTGTGAATTGGAAAAAATTAAATTTATTATTTGGTATGTATATAACACTATGTTAATTTTTTATTTATCTTTTGTAGGTGGAAGGGAAGCTTAACGTGTACAGATGTTTCCACACATTGTCTGAGAACATATAGATCTCAGCTGCAATTTATGGCCGAGGCAACGGTATGGTTGTTAGTTGTTGACATATAAAATTTAAGTTTGTTTGAACACGTTTCTAAAGATTGAATTTTTTTTTGTTTTAGTTTATTTGGAGACCATACGACGACATTGTGGGTAGACTCCCCGATATATGTCGGAGTGGTATGGGAATTTGGCGGAGTTGTTGCCCTCTGCTATACTACTCGGTTGTGGAACATCACTATCCTCAACGAGTGATGAGACAGTTTGGCATGTTCCAGTATATACCTAACCCAATTGCCATAGATAATAATGAGCATGCCAGGCTTCATTCCATGAACCGGAGCGGGAAAACCGGGTGGAACTGGTTAACTCGTCACGAACAGTATGTTCGTGGGTGGGAGGCACGTCATCAAACCTTGGTCAACGGGGAACTCATCACATCTTTTTCCGTTGCCAATGATTACATGACATGGTACATGCAACATACCGTGTTATATGTGACGAACCCACAGTTGCCAGCTGACCCTACGAGGGGTTTTCCAGACGAAGGAGCAAGGGTCCAAATGATGGTATATACAAGTTTAAAACTATTCAAAGTTACCTTTATTATTGTTAGTATAAAAATTAATTATTAATTTATCAATTTATTTTTTTGCAGTCGGAGACGATGGGTCTAATTCACCGATCTCAAGATCTGGACGTTATTCAGGGTGCGGCGTATCGGGCCCTTGAGATGTCTAACGTTCCAGAATACACACAATATCCGACTCATCTCACACAGGAGCCGGTGGACCTTGCTTCATATCCTCGTACACAGAGGTTAGGGAGGCCACGACGTCGTGGTCGTGGTGGTAGAAACGTTCAAGAGCCCGGGCCATCAAATTGGGGCACGAACTTCGAAACAGGGGGGGTCAGGATCCGGTGTCAACAAAAATGAAAATTTTCCGGGAAACTTTGGTGGGTCACAAAATGTTGGCACTATGTTTGCGGATGCTAATCTAGCGGCAAACAATGTTAATACTGAGCCATGGGAGTCATTGTTCGCTACGACCGTCAACTCCGACGGTATTGACGTCACCGACTTATTGGAGGTCTAAGAAAATGATATGGGTAACAACAACAACAACAATTAGTTTGTGGATCCAAACATAAGTCAGGCAGGGTTTTTTAGCCCCTCGCCACATATCATGGACCACAACATAAGTCAGGCAGGGTTTGTTACCCCCGCGTCACAGATGATCACCTCTATGCCGGAGACGCAAACAGACTATCAGTACTGGGCCCCAAGGCAAAGTAACGAAGATCACCGGAACCGATATGAAGATGTTGAACCAAACCCCTTAGACTGGACTCTCGACTTGAACATGTTTCCACCAACTGACCCATAGTTTGCATAGTGTAATACATTTTTGAATAAATATAGTGTGTTTTTTGTTGTTGTTATTTGTGCAAAAATTTTTACGTTTATTTTATTGTTCAAAGCAAACTGATACTTTAACCAAAAAATACATCATTTACTTCAAAAGAAGAGAAGTAAAAATCGGTTGGATCGTACTTGGGAATGAGGTATTTATATCTGTTTATCATTAAGGGTATAAAGGACATTTCACAATTTTTAACCATTATGCATTTTTCTCAAAAATAAAAATGATGTTTAATTTAATTACCACCCACTATAAATACCCCAACCATAGGGAATTAGAACTCCACAAAAACCACAACCACCTTTATGGCAAACCAAGGTGATGAGCAAAACAATTCGCATGTGGTCCAGAGAACCTCATTTTCGATTCTAAACACACTAAGACGTCCCACCGGTCGTTCTAACACTTCGTCTTTTCCAAAGCCGACCCGAAACGTTATCCTAAATAACCCCGGGTCGTCCGCTAGGTCGAGTAAACCTGGTGGCAGCCCTCCAGAAAGGAAAAATTTTGAATTTCCAACCGAAAAGTCCGAAAATTGGTCGAGGGATGCTGTAGATTTTTACCTAAAGGGGGATTCCCCTTTTTGTTATTCTCGCTTTTTAGGGGAGATACAACTACCTAGAAGCTTTTGGGGTAGCCTACTAGGCTACGAATCTAATGCATGCCTAAATGACATTGTAATTTCAATCCTACCACTATTAGTTTTTATTATACAAATCACTAATTAGATAAATTAATTTTATGGCAGCATGTTCAAGCGTGGACGTTAAGGCTGATGCGGCTACGACAGTCTAAACTTTTAAAAGACCCGACAAGGAAATTGCGTTGGACGGTTTTACCTCCGCAATTTTTTGAAGACGTGTGTTATACGAAGGATTGTTTAAGAGCGGTAGACATGGCGGGAAGGAAGGAACCGTACCCTCCATTTTGGGAGGTTGATTATTTGTATATTCCGATATGGATTAAGCAGGAGGACTGGTTACTATTCCGTGTTGATATGTTTAACATGGAAATAACACAATATTGGACTGATAAAAGATGGGGAAATGAAAAACGACGGGTGGTTGAAAACATCATGGACATTTTTCCAATTTTCTTCAAGCATTTTCTTGACCAAATCCAGTATTGGCGAAACTCAAGATACTGCACAAAGAAAAAAGTTTCATTTGGTTATGTTCAAGATGGTGTACCTCAGGACAATGGTAACATTGCTAATTCAGGGGTGCTTGTCTGTATGATGATGGAGAACCTTGTAAGAGGCAAGTCGCTCATTGATGAAAGTGACGTAGAAGAGGCTTGTATCAACTACCGTCGCCACATGGCTAACGAGCTTTATAGATGGCGTTGTATGTAGGATGAATGTTGTTTGAGTTTATGAATTGTGGTTTCATACTATCTTTATAATAAAAGTTTAATGTTTCCTCATATTATTGCAAAAAAGGGTCATCATTCCCTTTTCTGGGCCTGTTATCTCACTGGTGCGTCGCAAGTCACCGTCACCGGGTTTATCCGTGTCCTATGCTAGGGTGAATAAGGACTTGGGCTACTGGCGTCGTCTCGCCGGAGGTCGTTTCCTCCCGTTTGGGGGGGGGGGGGGGCAAAACGGCCTAAAACCCATTTTTTAGTTTTTGTCAAAAAGGGCCATCCTTCACATTTCTGGGCCTGTTATCTCACTGGTGCGTCGCAGCTCGCCGGAGCCGGGTTTCTCCGTGTCCTCTGCTAGGGTGAATAAGGACTTGGGCTACTGGCGTCGTCTCGCCGGAGGTCGTTTCCTCCCGTTTGGGGGGGGGGGGCAAAACGGCCTAAAACCCATTTTTTAGTTTTTGTCAAAAGGGTCATCCTTCACATTTCTGGGCCTGTTATCTCACTGGTGCGTCGCAGCTTGCCGGAGCCGGGTTTCTCCGTGTCCTCTGCTAGGGTGAATAAGGACTTGGGCTACTGGCGTCATCTCACTGGAGGTCGTTTCCTCCCGTTTGGGTGGGGGCAAAACGGCCTAAAACCCATTTTTTAGTTTTTGTCAAAAAGGGTCATCCTTCACATTTCTGAGCTTGTTATCTCACTGGTGCGTCGCAGCTCGCCATCACCGGGTTTCTCCGTGTCCTATGCTAGGGTGAATAAGGACTTGGGCTACTGGCGTCGTCTCGCCGGAGTTCGTTTCTTCCCGTTTGGGGGGGGGGGGGCGGGGGCAAAACGGCCTAAAACCCATTTTTTAGTTTTTGTCAAAAAGGGGCATCCTTCACATTTTTTAGTGTGTTTATATAAAAAAAAGTGCCGGATGACGATATTTAATAATTTAAAGCTAATACAAGTACGAAAAAGCATTGCATGTTTTATTACATGTTTGGGGGTGGGGGTGGGGGTGAAAAACGAGCTGCATAAAACTCATCCGCCATCTCTCGTCTGTATTTCGCGCAAACCTCGACAAGATCTCACCCAATCCCGACCTCCTCGTCATTAACCAGTTTAGTTAACAACATACAAAGTAACACCCCTGAATCAGATCCTGGGTTTTCCTTCTGATGTTGGCAAACTTCAGTATGTGTCACCATTGTCTTTTCCACATATGGGCGTCCAGAATGTTCCCGGTAGGCGATTTGTTCCAAAAATGTTTTGAATAATGATTCAGATTTTATTAGGGTTGGGTATACCCTAACTTGAATCAAGCTTGACCCATCAGCACCGCCTGAACCACACGTCCTAGTAAAATACAAGGTAAGGTGAAGTGTCTGCATATCAACACGAACCATGAACCAGTCTTGAAGGTCAACACAGATTGGAATATAAACCTGAGACAAAAATAAATTAGTTAAACATATTTGGTTTAACATAAACAGTGGGGTATGTAAGTGTTGCCGTATCGATGTCCCAAAATGAAGGGTAATGTTCCTTTAATCCAATGGCAAAAGGTAACGCACGATGGTTAGGATTCTCATCCAAAAGGTCCAGAAATTGCGGTGGGAGAATCGTCCATGGAAACAGTTGTTCTGGTCTTCTGGATTTTTTTATTAAAATCCATCTGAACCTCATCATTCTCGTCACCCACCCACACACATGCTACAACTGTGAAAGTTTTATAACATAAGAGTAAAACATAATTTTTGGTGAACCTATTTTTATACTCATTACCAGTGGCGTCAAGTAGCCGTAGTTCTCGTATCCAAGTAGGGCACCCAAGAACTCGGACCCGAGTTGTCTCCTTCCAAGGAATCCGCTATAACAGAAAGAAGAATCTCCGTTATGATAGAACGCCATTACATTTTTTTACCACGATCTAGACTCTTCTGTTGTGTAATAATACCAGCGTGTCTTTCTGGGGATCTTTTTAGGGGGGGTATCGGGAACTTCCTCCAGCTCCAAGAACGAGTCTTCCGGGTCCCCCATTTATTGTGTGTGGTTGGTGCAATTCCAGATGGGGGTATGAGTGACTATTTATGCTTGAACAATCAAAGTAGTAAAGTCGTTGTTTGATCCAGATATCTTATTCTAACATCTCTGTTTCATCCAGATATCTTATACTAGGTCGCTGTTTCATCCAGAGATCTTATACTAGGTCGCTGTTTCATCCAGAGATCTTATACTAGGTCGTTGTTTCATCCAGAGATCTTATACTATGTCGCTGTTTCATCCAGAGATCTTATTCTAGGTCGCTGTTTGATCCAGAGATGTTATAATAGGTCGATGTTTCATCCAGAGATCTGTTACTAGGTCGTTGTTTCATCTATAAAGAGTCCCTTGGCACCATGAACCCGTCAATTGGTCCTCATCACTCTTCTTTGCAATACCATTTCTTAGTAATGGATAAGCGCAATGGTAAGAAACGGTTACCTCCTTTCTCCCACTTTCAAAACAATTGCATGAGTGAAGAAGACATCAAAGCTTGTTTGGAATGGGTACTATCCCAAAGCTTCCTAATATGGAGGATGGAAAGAAATCAAAAAAATCGGAACCTGTCGAGGATGGAGGAACGTCTTCCGGTGCTGTTATGAAGCATCAACTGGCGAAACAGAAGGACGTTGATGAAAAAATTAAACAGGTTCAAGAAATTCCTGTTGTTAAAAAGGTTTGGACCTATGACAATCAACAGTTTGATTTCAACCCTAACCCAGAGGAGGATTACGACCCTGAAGTCCTGAAGGATGCTTGGAACTATGAGGAAGAAGAGGAGGATTGGTCCTGCGTTTGGCACAACCCATATTCTGGAGAAGAGTCAGACTCGGAACTATCATCTAGAGGTGACTGCCATTGGAAATAGGGTTGCTCGTTTTCTTGCAGGATGTTTGTTGTAGTGGTGTTTAGTTGAATGTTTTTTTGTCGTTTGTTGTATCAGCACTTTATGTCCTCATTTGTTTTTTCTCGTTTATTGTATCAGTGGGTTATGTTTACCAGTATTATAATAAGTACCCACCCCTACACTTCTCCTGTCTATAAATACCATCTATCACACCTTCACATCTTCACATCTTCACCTCACCTCAAAACACATTCGAATGGCAGATGGTGATAACGAATTGCACATTCATTTTCATTTGCATATACATGAAGGGGAGCCAAACCCTGCAAATATTGAACCACAACCCAACCATAACTCTGTTCAACCACAACCTAACCGTAACTCTGTTCAACCACAACCCAACCGTAACTTTATTCAAGCCCAAACCAACCGTTACCATATTGCTCGACCACCAAACCCTTAACTGAACAGTTGCATGCCCCACAAAGACCTTCAACGCTAGAACAACATCATTACCGTCCAGATCATCATAGTCAGCGAAATCAAAATCAAACTTCCTTCATGGCAGCACCACAAAACCCTAGCAGCCCGTACATCTCAGTTGTGGAAAGGGGGGCAGCCTTATGGAGACCACAATGCAGCTATGGACACCACTACTACTGTAGGCATACTGAGACATCCAACAGCGATCGAGATTCAAACGCGTTATCAGATGACGCAGTGGTTAGTGATGATCCATGGGAGCAGTATCAAAATTATGATAGCGAATCTGATTCATCTTTTTGAACCCCACCATATTCTACTTAGCTGCTGTCTTATGTATTTTCAATTCAATAATATGTGTGTTGTTGTGTTTAATGTTTCTAAGTGAATTTTGGAACAAATGTCTTAATTGTTAAATTACACTAATTTAGAATTCAAACACAAATACCAAACACAAAACATAGAAGGATACACCTAACCGTTAACAGTAAAAACCACAACAACATACTAACTTAACGTCGGCCACAGGTCTTCCTGTTGTGCCCGGTTTCTCCGCATCTGATGCATCTACGTGGCTGGGGTTCATCGTGGTAGTTAACATCCATCTCATTTTGAATTCTTCTTGAACGAACCCTGCCTCGATGTGTTGTGACCCTCGATGGGTCCCCTTGAATTGTCCAGTCCGCTTCTTCCCACTCATCTTTGTGTCCCAGGGTGAAAAAATGACCGTTGTACTGTTCCTGATAGGTGGTGGTGTGGAATATGGAGTGGGTAACGACATGTGGTTGCTCACCCCTCCAAGCGCAAATGGCGATAGCATGGGAACAAGGGAATCTAAGCATTTGCCATTTCCCGCATGAGCAGCGCCTGCGTCTGTATTCAACGGTGTACTCGTTTCCACCGTCATCATTGGTTTCTTCCTTTGAGACTACCGCGTAGCGACCTTCTCTGACATTGTAGACGGACACTTCATGTTGCATGGCTACGGAATGCAACTTGTTATACCTGGACCAAATTCGAGGGGGAAGAGGGGTATTGCAGCTTTGGGACATCTGCGCGTGCCGAGCATGCTCTGATGCGTCCTTGGTGAACGTATAATGAATCAAGGCTTTTACTGGCAGCAATCTTGCTTCACGTAACACATTATTCATAGACTCGGATATGTTCGTCGTAAGGTTACCCCAACGACGGTTTCTGCGGTCATGAACAATAGTCCACTTGCTTTTGTCGATGTCGTTCAGGTAGTTCCAAGCACCCTGATTTAACATCTGCATTTCCCTCACAGCCCAAAGATACTTTCTGTGTTGACTTGTGCTCCCGAGCATCCAACACAGCTTCCTAAGAGATTTGGTCTTGAACCTACCACTAAAATTGCTTCTTACATGCCAAAGACAATAACGGTGGTAGGCGTTTGGTTCCCTCCAATCCACAAGGTTTTCCATCGCATTAATTTTCCTGGCATGACGGTCTGATAGAACACAAATTCTAGTGTCTCTGGTGACGTATTCCTTCAAATTTTGGAAAAACCAACACCAGCTATGACCGTCTCTTCGTCAACTACAGCGTAGGCCACTGGCATTATGTAGTTGTTGGCGTTTTTGGTTACCGCAACCAACAACTTACCACGATACCCTGTTGATACATATTTTGTGGATACGGCTCGGCTCGGTTCGACTCGGCTACGAAGTGAAGGCCGTAGTCAAGACAACCTCATGTCTTGACTCGGTATGCTAGTTATTTCGTAATGTTCATGTACATGTAACTGCGTGTGTGCAGTATACATGTTAGTATTGTTTAGTTATATGTCTGTTTGTTTGTTTGGCCCATACATGTAGAAGCCCAGTTGACAAAGTCCAAGCCCAAGCCATTGGCCCATACATATGACGAAAACACCCTGGTGATGAAATCACCTTTATGATGAAAACCCTTTTGGTGAAAACCGAATGGGACGAAAACCAAATGGGACGAAATCAGGAGTGATTTCGTCCATACTTTGATTTCGTCCATACTTTGATTTCGTCCATGTGTTTTCGTGGGCCACTGGTTTTCGTCACTGTGGTACTATATATACACTCACAACAGACAGAAACACAGAGAAGTCTGAATAGATTTCACTGAGCGAACACATTGTAACACACACACTGAGAGTTTACAGAGACCATTTGTAAACACCGCATTGTAACCGTTTTCTAGCATTAATACATTGAGTGTTAATCGTTGAATATTGTGTCTTACGTGTACGTAACTTGGTTTAACTTACCCATTTGGATTCCGCACTTTCGGGTTTGTCGGAAAACAGGGAATAGAGGTTACTCGATCCTCCGAGTGGACCTACAATTGGTATCAGAGCCATGGTACCCGATTTAGTAAATCTAACCGTTTACTAAGTCACATGAGCTCTAGATCTGTGATTTTTGTGCTTTTTGTTCAAGTTGTAAAAATGGTGAAAACCCCAGATCTGGACCGAAATATTCGGGTCTAGATGAAACAGAACATATACAAGAGTTGGGTTTTATGTTTTACACCTAAATAATCAAGTTATCATCATCAAAAATCATATATACAATCTCTTCATCAAATCTGCAAAAGAAAGAGTGGCTGTGTTCTTGAGATGAGTATGGCGGCTGGTAAGAAACACTAGGGTTCCTGTTGATACCCTATGACGAAAACACGGACGAAAACACCCCTGATTTCGTAGCACAACATCAGCCACGAAAACACTGATTTCGTCGTCATCCTTCAGCGACGAAAACACTAATTTCTTCACAAAAGTCAACTGACGAAATCACCCATGTTCGTCAAACTTCCTGTTTACATTATAAAAAAAAAACCGAAGTGATGCTATTTGACGATATCAAATCCCCTCGGGTCCCGAATCTTCAACTCTAACCTCAGAGACTTGGAATCGATCTTCTTCATAGCTGATATTAGCAGTTGTTTATGGATTTGTCGGCTGAATGATTGAATCGTTGGGGGTTTTGATTGTTGGAGACTGTTAATCGAAAGGAGAGAGACAGAGTTGAGGTCTTTGATTTGGGTTTTGGGGATTCTGGTATGAGGTTTGTGTATCTCAGAGATAAGAAAGTTGTCTGCTGTTAGATGATTGCAGATTGTTCTTGTTGTTTGGGTATCGAAGAAACGAAGAGATTGCTGGTTGTTGTGTATCGATGAAAGAAGGTTTAGAAGAAGATGTTCGCTGCTGTTCTTTGTTTATCGAAGAGAGAGAAAGAGTGACTTGAAGTGGAAGTAGCGGCTGACATATGTTTGTGTCTAGGGTATGTTGTGTTCACATCTGGTGGGCCACAATGGACTCTAATATTGGTTTTATTGGGCTGTTATGATATCTCATGAATAACCAGTTAAAACACAAGTCAACGAAACCTCTTGAGTCATAAAGATACAAATTGTTTTGTCCTCATTCAAATTGATTCCACGAAAACCTATAGACTAAATTTATTAGTGGAGTGTTGAATTAGTGGGTTGACATTGGGCTTTGTTATTAAGGCTTCGTGGGCCATAGCCTTTATTGGGAATTAAGTCATTGTTGAAATGGGCCTCAACAATTTGATTTTTTTTTTGCCGTGACATTTTACTGTTATTCATTCTTTGGGTTTGGCAGTTGGGCTTCATGTATTCTGGTTGAGTTAGTGGGCCAAATTGGAATAACGCCACACACGAAATTAATTTGAGCTGCTACTTGCCAAATTTGTTGGAAAAATTGTTGTTTGGAGGTGCTAATGAAGATAATGTCTCAAAGAAGCTGCACAAAAGTTCTTTTTTTGGGGGGTTGTATAGCAGAAAGGTAGAAAGATGGGGAAATGGATATTTATTTGTGGACTATTTTAGTGGGTCGGGTGTTCGCAAAGTTTATCTGAATCGCGCTGTCAAGGTCAAAATTCGTACGGGTTTTTGGGAGCGCGCGGGATGATGCGGCTTGATGAAAACAAAAGATGATGATATTTTGAAAATTGTGGGGTAGTCACGGTTACCGATGCGAATGTCAAACTTGGTGACTTGACTACTATGGGCCAAAAACAAAAATGGTATGTTCACTTCCGCACGTCAATATTTATGATTGTTATTGGTTATTCGTAAATGTTCGAAAGCATTTTGTTTATTGTCATATTCTCGCATTTGAAAACGAATGTATGAACCTAGAATGTCAATACCGGTCCTAACGAGTTCACAAAGTCTTTGGAGGGATACAAGTCGGATCCTACGGGGTACTAGGGGACGTTCTTATTCAACTAGAATATGCAAAGAAGAAAGTCGTTTTCATGATTTTTCTGAACCGAGAACATTCATTGAAGATTGACGACAGTTCCGCTAAGTGAAGGGAATTGGTGAACATTTGAAAGTTGACGACAGTTCCTTTGAAGTGGAGGGAATCTGTTAAGGTTTAGAGATCTTACCAAAGAAATGGGGGAATAAAATATAAGATGAATTTCTTCGGTAAATTTCTAAACGCAATCACAGGTGGTAGAGTTTGTGATTTTCTGGTGATACTAACGGTTCGGCGTGGAATGTTTTGCACAGACACATATTTGAGGATTTTAATTAATTCTCCAGCCAGCGTGAAGGGTTTTGCACGGAAACATACAGGTATCTAAAGTCGACAGTAGTTTCAAAGCGCTGTTCACTGAAGACCAGGGGGAATCTTTATGAAAGCTGATAGTTCAAAGCTGAATGCAGGATTCGGTTTTGGGTTTGATGTTTCTTTGGGATTTTACAGGGATCTGGGGGTAACTCAATTCGTTGAGTTTGCAAACGATGTACTTGGTCAAGCTGACTTCCTGAGTACTGATGCTGAAGATCCGTAGTGCATTACGTGGTCAACTTCACAAAGGCGAGACAATGAGATCTGGATGTAGTTCAACTAAGCGTGCCGTTTGGTTGAGCTTGCAAGGGATACACTTGGTCTAGCTGACTTTCCTGAGTGTTGATGTTGAAGATTAAAGTGCATTACTTGGTCGATACCACAAAGACGGTTTACAGAAGACAGTTCACCAGAAATCTCTATCAATGTAGTATGCTTGAAGATCAAGACTTGATGCAGTTTTTAAAGAATGGAACCCTTATCAAATGCCGGTTGGAGTATTGGAAGATCAGCGGAAGATCGGTCATTTGAGCCATTTGAGGAAATTGCACAACACCCAACACGGATACGCATGCTTTGAGGGGGAACTATTATAAAAGAAGCGTCAAGATACTACTTATCTGGATCATCGGTCAAGGGGGAATTTGTTAACACAGAGAAGATGAATACTTGACTGAAGATCGATTGCAGTTGCATTTTCGGCATTCGACAGCAACGGACAAGGGGGAATTTGTTGATGCAGATTTTGTGTCTGATGCTTGTCGAATAGATTAGATTTATTTTATGCTGAATATGTAATAGTTAGTGAAACGGTCAAATGAACGTGTATTGACCCGCTTGTTTGAAGTGGTCAAACGAGAGGGTTATTTGTTTGACCGTGTGGGTTTGCAAGACAAAGGGGTGAAGCTATAAATAGCAACCCTTTGTCATTGTAAACATTTGGAAGTTTTAGAGGTTTGAGTCCTCACAGGGAGAGATCACCACTTGGTCTCTCCCCGGATGTGTACTCCTTTGGTATGGTTCGGTTAGCTTGTTAATCGGGCCGGTTTGCTTTGTTATGTTATCAAATCTATACAAGTAAGTATTTCATCCGTCTCTAATCTTCCCGTCTATGAACATAATCATGATAATCACGGTTTCGGTCCCGAAAACGATCCTACATACCCTCCTTTCAAGTGTGTGCCGTCTACATAGATGACAGGCTGGCAAAGATGAAACGCGCGAATAGAAGGAACAAATGCCCAAAAAACATATTTGAATGTTGGATGACCTAGAGCCGAGTGGGGGTGATGAAACCATGAAACCACTGTACCAGGGTTTCGAGACTGAAGCCGTAACACGTACTTTGGCAGCTCATTAAAGTTGCTTTCCCAGGTTCCATATATCCTCTCAATTGCCTTTCTTCGTCCACGCCATGCCTTCGTATACGTAACGTCGACAGACATCGCTTGCTTTATATGCATCCTGATGTGTTTCACCTTCAACGCAATGTCTGTACAAATTTGTGGCAGGATGTGTGCACCGATATCCTTAGATCTAAGGCACCTGTTGTTGTTGCGTACCACCGTGGAATAACAACTGTGGGCAGGCCCCCAGTTAGTAATTTGCCACAAGTGTTGGTGTTTCTGTTTTGATGTCGTTGCACGCCATTCACACAAAGGAGCATGAGGGAAAGGGTTTTTAAAATTTTTGTTTCTGGTGTAGCATTTAACTTTGTATAAAGTTGGTTTGCTGTCCATAACAAAAATTTTCCCTTCCACGCCGAATGTTCCATTCTCGGACGGCAAGGTCCACCTCCTGTTTAGATTTGAAATACATGCCGAGACGTATATGTTTTACTTTTGGGTTCCATACGTCCATTGGATTATCTTCATAATCCGGACACATGTAATCCCTAAGTTCCTCGTCCTCGTCTTGGTCGGCATGTGTCCATGGAATGATAGGCCTCGGCTGAGCCAGGGTCAACTCAGTGTGTTTGTTGACTGCAGCCTCGTCGTCAGAAATGCCATCGTCGGATGTTGGTGCCTCTTCACTTTCAGAACTTTCTTCGGTGCTGCAACTTTGGGAATCATCAAAACCGTCATTATTGTTGTCACCGACCACAAACTCGGAGGACGGACATACTATGTTATCAACAGGAGGCAGTAAGTGGTGTTCTTGTGTTGTTTGCCCGTATCCCTCGTCATCTTCATCGGAATCTTGGGTGTCAACAACATTACGTTGTGTAATGTCATGCAGAAGGTTTGTGAAACTTATGTGTTGGACAGGATTGACTGCCTCCCAATGAACATAGATCTCGGCAATGAAGTTCCCATCCGATACTTCTGCTAAATAGTTCATCGTTTCAACACCATCATCGTTGAAAATTTTTGTTGTCTGAGATATGCCCTCAAACGTGTACCCTAGTAACAATGAAAGGCGCACCGATTCTTTCTGTAGTTGAACATGATTACAGATTGAATCCACCAATTGGTCATACGACGATTTATGTTGCATAAGGAAAGAGGTTGTTAGGATGGAATGGTCAAACTGAACAGCCCCGTTAACAAAGGAAAACACACCGCCCCAATATAGTCTTACGAGGTATGGCCGAAAAGAATCCATGATCTAAGAAACTGAATTCTTAAGAAATGTTAAGGATGAGTGGGTTGTGTAAGCTGGATTTCGTTTAGTATCTATATGTTTTAAAGAAACTTAGAAACTTAGTGTGGGTTGACAACTTAATCCAATTGGTATTTATAGTGTTGGAGCCCACCATCTTGTGGGTATTATAATATACATATAATATTTATTTTTTAATATTCTAAAAAGTTAAAAACTAATATTTTTTAACAATTGAAAATTAAAAATTATATTTTTTTAACAAACACAATATTTAACTTACATACGAATTGGGTTATAAAAACTGAACATTTCAAATTTCAGAACAATTATAAATTTCTCCTGCAAAACGGTTTCATTAACATTGTAGGATGAATCAGCAACCTTCGTTAACATTGTATTATGAATCAGCAACCTTCATTAAATTTGTTATATCATTCTGCAACTTTCTTCAACATTGTAACACCATTCAGCAACTTTCAGCAACTTTGTAACATGAAACAGCAACTTTCAGCAACTTTGTAACATGAAACATCAACTTTCTTCAACATTGTAACATGAAACATCAACTTTCACAAGGTCGATGTATCAAACAGCAACCTTCTAAATGTTTTGCAGCTTTTGCAGGACTTTGCAGTTTTGGCAGGAAAAGTCTTTGAAAGTCGCTGTTTCATCATGCAACTAACCTAAATCTAAAAATAAAAAGTTTGACCACCTAATAGCACTCTTTTATTGCTCAAACCACCTATTTAAGCAAAAAATTCGACATCTAATTCGGAAGTTAAAATAAAAGACGTGAGAACAAAAGAAAATAAGAATACTCGTACACGTTGCGTTTATTTTAAAGGTGGAATTTGATTGCTTTATTTTTCTGGTTACCAAAGTTTGCTGTACGTATGTGCATGTTGCGTTGAATGTGTAGGCATATGTATGTATATGAGTGTGTGTTTTGATTTATATTTGAATGTGAGTGCATGGGTATGATGATATTAGGCATGTGTTAACTGTTAACTAAATTGGATGTGAATATGATGTATGCATGATGCATGTGCTATGTATATTATGTGTGTGTATACCAGATTTGTATATGTGTGTGTTGTCTTGTGTGTAGTGAGGGTGTGTTGCAGGTGTGTGTGTTGTATGTGTGCGTTTGTATATATGTATGTGATTAGTGTGTGTGATGTGATATGTGCATGTGTGTGAAAAGGTGACGTGTGTGTGTTTAACTTGTCTAGATTGTGTGCATGTGTTTATTCATTACTTTATTTATCTTTTTGCTTTGCATGTGTGCATAAATGTGTGAATGTGCATGGATGTGTCAGAATGTGTGTGCGTGTGTTTTGTGTTGTGCATGAAGGTGGGTGGGAAATGTATGTATGTGCAAGACAAAGGGGTGAAGCTATAAATAGCAACCCTTTGTCATTGTAAACATTTGGAAGTTTTAGAGGTTTGAGTCCTCACAGGGAGAGATCACCACTTGGTCTCTCCCCGGATGTGTACTCCTTTGGTATGGTTCGGTTAGCTTGTTAATCGGGCCGGTTTGCTTTGTTATGTTATCTAATCTATACAAGTAAGTATTTCATCCGTCTCTAATCTTCCCGTCTATGAACATAATCATGATAATCACGGTTTCGGTCCCGAAAACGATCCTACATACCCTCCTTTCAAGTGTGTGCCGTCTACATAGATGACAGGCTGGCAAAGATGAAACGCGCGAATAGAAGGAACAAATGCCCAAAAAACATATTTGAATGTTGGATGACCTAGAGCCGAGTGGGGGTGATGAAACCATGAAACCACTGTACCAGGGTTTCGAGACTGAAGCCGTAACACGTACTTTGGCAGCTCATTAAAGTTGCTTTCCCAGGTTCCATATATCCTCTCAATTGCCTTTCTTCGTCCACGCCACGCCTTCGTATACGTAACGTCGACAGACATCGCTTGCTTTATATGCGTCCTGATGTGTTTCACCTTCAACGCAATGTCTGTACGAATTTGTGGCAGGATGTGTGCACCGATATCCTTAGATCTAAGGCACCTGTTGTTGTTGCGTACCACCGTGGAATAACAACTGTGGGCAGGCGCCCAGTTAGTAATTTGCCACAAGTGTTGGTGTTTCTGTTTTGATGTCGTTGCACGCCATTCACACAAAGGAGCATGAGGGAAAGGGTTTTAAAAATTTTTGTTTCTGGTGTAGCATTTAACTTTGTATAAAGTTGGTTTGCTGTCCATAACAAAAATTTCCCTTCCACGCCGAATGTTCCATTCTCGGACGGCAAGGTCCACCTCCTGTTTAGATTTGAAATACATGCCGAGACGTATATGTTTTACTTTTGGGTTCCATACGTCCATTGGATTATCTTCATAATCCGGACACATGTAATCCCTAAGTTCCTCGTCCTCGTCTTGGTCGGCATGTGTCCATGGAATGATAGGCCTCGGCTGAGCCAGGGTCAACTCAGTGTGTTTGTTGACTGCAGCCTCGTCGTCAGAAGTGCCATCGTCGGATGTTGGTGCCTCTTCACTTTCAGAACTTTCTTCGGTGCTGCAACTTTGGGAATCATCAAAACCGTCATTATTGTTGTCACCGACCACAAACTCGGAGGACGGACATACTATGTTATCAACAGGAGGCAGTAAGTGGTGTTCTTGTGTTGTTTGCCCGTATCCCTCGTCATCTTCATCGGAATCTTGGGTGTCAACAACATTACGTTGTGTAATGTCATGCAGAAGGTTTGTGAAACTTATGTGTTGGACAGGATTGACTGCCTCCCAATGAACATAGATCTCGGCAATGAAGTTCCCATCCGATACTTCTGCTAAATAGTTCATCGTTTCAACACCATCATCGTTGAAAATTTTTGTTGTCTGAGATATGCCCTCAAACGTGTACCCTAGTAACAATGAAAGGCGCACAGATTCTTTCTGTAGTTGAACATGATTACAGATTGAATCCACCAATTGGTCATACGACGATTTATGTTGCATAAGGAAAGAGGTTGTTAGGATGGAATGGTCAAACTGAACAGCCCCGTTAACAAAGGAAAACACACCGCCCCAATATAGTCTTACGAGGTATGGCCGAAAAGAATCCATGATCTAAGAAACTGAATTCTTAAGAAATGTTAAGGATGAGTGGGTTGTGTAAGCTGGATTTCGTTTAGTATCTATATGTTTTAAAGAAACTTAGAAACTTAGTGTGGGTTGACAACTTAATCCAATTGGTATTTATAGTGTTGGAGCCCACCATCTTGTGGGTATTATAATATACATATAATATTTATTTTTTTAATATTCTAAAAAGTTAAAAACTAATATTTTTTAACAATTGAAAATTGAAAATAATATTTTTTTAACAAACACAATATTTAACTTACATACGAATTGGGTTATAAAAACTGAACATTTCAAATTTCAGAACAATTATAAATTTCTCCTGCAAAACGGTTTCATTAACATTGTAGGATGAATCAGCAACCTTCGTTAACATTGTATTATGAATCAGCAACCTTCATTAAATTTGTTATATCATTCTGCAACTTTCTTCAACATTGTAACACCATTCAGCAACTTTCAGCAACTTTGTAACATGAAACAGCAACTTTCAGCAACTTTGTAACATGAAACAACAACTTTCTTCAACATTGTAACATGAAACATCAACTTTCAGAAGGTCGCTGTATCAAACAACAACCTTCTAAATGTTTTGCAGCTTTTGCAGGACTTTGCAGTTTTGGCAGGAAAAGTCTTTGAAAGTCGCTGTTTCATCATGCAACTAACCTAAATCTAAAAATAAAAAGTTTGACCACCTAATAGCACTCTTTTATTGCTCAAACCACCTATTTAAGCAAAAAATTCGACATCTAATTCGGAAGTTAAAATAAAAGACGTGAGAACAAAAGAAAATAAGAATACTCGTACACGTTGCGTTTATTTTAAAGGTGGAATTTGATTGCTTTATTTTTCTGGTTACCAAAGTTTGTTGTACGTATGTGCATGTTGCGTTGAATGTGTAGGCATATGTATGTATATGAGTGTGTGTTTTGATTTATATTTGAATGTGAGTGCATGGGTATGATGATATTAGGCATGTGTTAACTGTTAACTAAATTGGATGTGAATATGATGTATGCATGATGCATGTGCTATGTATATTATGTGTGTGTATACCAGATTTGTATATGTGTGTGTTGTCTTGTGTGTAGTGAGGGTGTGTTGCAGGTGTGTGTGTTGTATGTGTGCGTTTGTATATATGTATGTGATTAGTGTGTGTGATGTGATATGTGCATGTGTGTGAAAAGGTGACGTGTGTGTGTTTAACTTGTCTAGATTGTGTGCATGTGTTTATTCATTACTTTATTTATCTTTTTGCTTTGCATGTGTGCATAAATGTGTGAATGTGCATGGATGTGTCAGAATGTGTGTGCGTGTGTTTTGTGTTGTGCATGAAGGTGGGTGGGAAATGTATGTATGTGCAAGACAAAGGGGTGAAGCTATAAATAGCAACCCTTTGTCATTGTAAACATTTGGAAGTTTTAGAGGTTTGAGTCCTCACAGGGAGAGATCACCACTTGGTCTCTCCCCGGATGTGTACTCCTTTGGTATGGTTCGGTTAGCTTGTTAATCGGGCCGGTTTGCTTTGTTATGTTATCTAATCTATACAAGTAAGTATTTCATCCGTCTCTAATCTTCCCGTCTATGAACATAATCATGATAATCACGGTTTCGGTCCCGAAAACGATCCTACATACCCTCCTTTCAAGTGTGTTCCGTCTACATAGATGACAGGCTGGCAAAGATGAAACGCGCGAATAGAAGGACCAAATTCCCAAAAAACATATTTGAATGTTGGATGACCTAGAGCCGAGTGGGGGTGATGAAACCATGAAACCACTGTACCAGGGTTTCGAGACTGAAGCCGTAACACGTACTTTGGCAGCTCATTAAAGTTGCTTTCCCAGGTTCCATATATCCTCTCAATTGCCTTTCTTCGTCCACGCCACGCCTTCGTATACGTAACGTCGACAGACATCGCTTGCTTTATATGCGTCCTGATGTGTTTCACCTTCAACGCAATGTCTGTACGAATTTGTGGCAGGATGTGTGCACCGATATCCTTAGATCTAAGGCACCTGTTGTTGTTGCGTACCAGCGTGGAATAACAACTGTGGGCAGGCGCCCAGTTAGTAATTTGCCACAAGTGTTGGTGTTTCTGTTTTGATGTCGTTGCACGCCATTCACACAAAGGAGCATGAGGGAAAGGGTTTTAAAAATTTTTGTTTCTGGTGTAGCATTTAACTTTGTATAAAGTTGGTTTGCTGTCCATAACAAAAATTTCACTTCCACGCCGAATATTCCATTCTCGGACGGCAAGGTCCACCTCCTGTTTAGATTTGAAATACATGCCGAGACGTATATGTTTTACTTTTGGGTTCCATACGTCCATTGGATTATCTTCATAATCCGGACACATGTAATCCCTAAGTTCCTCGTCCTCGTCTTGGTCGGCATGTGTCCATGGAATGATAGGCCTCGGCTGAGCCAGGGTCAACTCAGTGTGTTTGTTGACTGCAGCCTCGTCGTCAGAAGTGCCATCGTCGGATGTTGGTGCCTCTTCACTTTCAGAACTTTCTTCGGTGCTGCAACTTTGGGAATCATCAAAACCGTCATTATTGTTGTCACCGACCACAAACTCGGAGGACGGACATACTATGTTATCAACAGGAGGCAGTAAGTGGTGTTCTTGTGTTGTTTGCCCGTATCCCTCGTCATCTTCATCGGAATCTTGGGTGTCAACAACATTACGTTGTGTAATGTCATGCAGAAGGTTTGTGAAACTTATGTGTTGGACAGGATTGACTGCCTCCCAATGAACATAGATCTCGGCAATGAAGTTCCCATCCGATACTTCTGCTAAATAGTTCATCGTTTCAACACCATCATCGTTGAAAATTTTTGTTGTCTGAGATATGCCCTCAAACGTGTACCCTAGTAACAATGAAAGGCGCACCGATTCTTTCTGTAGTTGAACATGATTACAGATTGAATCCACCAATTGGTCATACGACGATTTATGTTGCATAAGGAAAGAGGTTGTTAGGATGGAATGGTCAAACTGAACAGCCCCGTTAACAAAGGAAAACACACCGCCCCAATATAGTCTTACGAGGTATGGCCGAAAAGAATCCATGATCTAAGAAACTGAATTCTTAAGAAATGTTAAGGATGAGTGGGTTGTGTAAGCTGGATTTCGTTTAGTATCTATATGTTTTAAAGAAACTTAGAAACTTAGTGTGGGTTGACAACTTAATCCAATTGGTATTTATAGTGTTGGAGCCCACCATCTTGTGGGTATTATAATATACATATAATATTTATTTTTTTAATATTCTAAAAAGTTAAAAACTAATATTTTTTAACAATTGAAAATTGAAAATTATATTTTTTTTAACAAACACAATATTTAACTTACATACGAATTGGGTTATAAAAACTGAACATTTCAAATTTCAGAACAATTATAAATTTCTCCTGCAAAACGGTTTCATTAACATTGTAGGATGAATCAGCAACCTTCGTTAACATTGTATTATGAATCAGCAACCTTCATTAAATTTGTTATATCATTCTGCAACTTTCTTCAACATTGTAACACCATTCAGCAACTTTCAGCAACTTTGTAACATGAAACAGCAACTTTCAGCAACTCTGTAACATGAAACAACAACTTTCTTCAACATTGTAACATGAAACATCAACTTTCACAAGGTCGCTGTATCAAACAACAACCTTCTAAATGTTTTGCAGCTTTTGCAGGACTTTGCAGTTTTGGCAGGAAAAGTCTTTGAAAGTCGCTGTTTCATCATGCAACTAACCTAAATCTAAAAATAAAAAGTTTGACCACCTAATAGCACTCTTTTATTGCTCAAACCACCTATTTAAGCAAAAAATTCGACATCTAATTCGGAAGTTAAAATAAAAGACGTGAGAACAAAAGAAAATAAGAATACTCGTACACGTTGCGTTTATTTTAAAGGTGGAATTTGATTGCTTTATTTTTCTGGTTACCAAAGTTTGTTGTACGTATGTGCATGTTGCGTTGAATGTGTAGGCATATGTATGTATATGAGTGTGTGTTTTGATTTATATTTGAATGTGAGTGCATGGGTATGATGATATTAGGCATGTGTTAACTGTTAACTAAATTGGATGTGAATATGATGTATGCATGATGCATGTGCTATGTATATTATGTGTGTGTATACCAGATTTGTATATGTGTGTGTTGTCTTGTGTGTAGTGCGGGTGTGTTGCAGGTGTGTGTGTTGTATGTGTGCGTTTGTATATATGTATGTGATTAGTGTGTTTGATGTGATATGTGCATGTGTGTGAAAAGGTGACGTGTGTGTGTTTAACTTGTCTAGATTGTGTGCATGTGTTTATTTATTACTTTATTTATCTTTTTGCTTTGCATGTGTGCATAAATGTGTGAATGTGCATGGATGTGTCAGAATGTGTGTGCGTGTGTTTTGTGTTGTGCATGAAGGTGGGTGGGAAATGTATGTATGTGTATGAGCATGTGGTGGTTATAAATAAATTAATATTATATATATATATATATATATAGGATTAGGTTCAAACGTGAACAATTTCTCCAGCGTGAACTGCGTGAACTAATCTAGGCCCTTGATTTTTATGATCTTGAGATTTTAAGTGAATGACATGATGGTAATTATTTGGTTATTTGTTACTATTTAATTAAGAGAATAAGGGTATATGTGTAATTTACATATCATCTTGATTGCATAAATCCCACAAAAATCTCTCTGCAGTTATGTTTCAAAATACCACAAAAAATCTCTCTCTCACATATAAAAATCCTTTTAAAACTTCAAACCCTATCTTCCTCATATCTTCAAACACGCACACAAGCAGACACCCACTTTTCATCTCTTTCATCTTTCTGCTTTCCCTCTTGATTACACCTCCGGCAACTGGAGTTACACCTCCGGTCGTCGCACACCCAAACAATCTTAACACCTCTTCCCCCTTATCCACTATACCCACCCCCCGTAACCCCTTTATCTCGTGGTTCCCTGCCAGAGATCGGCTCCCGGCGGGGCTTATCCGACAATATACCCCCGACGCCCTCTTATGTTCGTACACTATCCCTCGTACCATAACACACACCCACTTAACCTACTTGATCTAGAGAGGGAATCTGAGAAGGAAGGGAGCCACCTTGTGTGGCGACGGAACCGGAGAAACGACAGATAGAGAGAGCTGAAGCAACGCCACTGCTATGGCGGTGGTGGTGGTACTTTTATTCTTCTTCGACGAGATTTTCCGGTAAACACTCCTCCACTCTTCTTTACTTCAGATCGACAAAGTGTTGGTTTTTTTTGTTTCTTTCATTTGTTTTTCCGGTGATTAAGGACGTTGAGGGTGCCGTTGATGATGACGATGATGGTTGCAGACGGCGGCAGCAGAACAGATCTACCGCCGGTGACGTCAGCGGTGGCGAATCTGAACAGATATACCGGCGAAGCTGAACAGATCTATCGTCAATTACAGGTATATCGGCTCAATCTGAATGGGTGTTTATTTTGAAGATTTAAGTGAATTAGGGTTTAACATAATTTTGAGTTAGTTGATATTTCAATTTAATATATTGTTGAGTTAATAAAGTTAACTGTTGCTGATGAGATCGCCGGTTCGATTCAGACTGGTGATATCGGTCTGTTTTTATGGCGTTGTACACATGTGTATTCTGATTTTTGCTCTGGTTTTAAGGCGCTGTACATATGTGTATTCTGATTTTGCTCTGTTTTTAAGGCGCTGTACACATGTGTATTATGGTTTTGCTATGTTTTTAATGCGATGTACACATGTGTATAGCGTCTGTTTTTGTGATATCTCATATTTTTTTTTTGTGTATTGAATGTGTAAAGTTGTTGATGTACACTTGTGAATTATGCAACGTACTAATTGCTGAGTTTTTTGTGTTATTATAGGAGACGTCGTAAACGAGGAAAGTGGAGATGGAAGGTCGATAAGGATGATTCACGTATGAGGTCGATAAGGATGATTCACGTATGTTTGTTTGCTTGGTCGATAAGGATTATTCAGCATACAACGCGGCGAATAGTTGTAAAAGACTATGTCTTTTTTATTTTTCCGATTATGTTGCGTTTATTGTTTTCACGAAACTGGAACTTGTAATTGTATGTTTTTTTTGGTTTGGCAAACATTATGGAAATTGTTATTTGCTTAATATAAAATAGGTTTACAAGTTTTGTTTATATGTATGTATTATGTAGCTACTTACACATATGTACCATGCTGAGTACACATGTGTACTGTTCAATTCATATCAAAGTACACATGTGTATACCGTTGAAATATGAAGGTTACGTGAATCTTAAAAATCATAATCCGAATTCTGGTGGTGAAATCTAAAAAATAAAAATGAAATAAAAGATAATGTGGATAATGAATTTAAAATAGGAAATACGTAACTTATTTCAATTATTAAAATAATGATTTAAATCTAATTTTTTATATAATTACAATCATACCCTTAACAACTAAAAAGAAAATCAATGGTCCAGATCAGTTCACGCAGTTCACGCATGGGATTAGGTTCACGCTGGAACCCTACCCTATATATATATAGGAATAAGTTAAAATGAGAACCACCTCGAGTTGTAAGAACCAGCGAGAACCACCCCCGCGGGGGGCCGTTGACCACGATTTTTTTTACAACTAGATGTGTATATTTTAACACCCTACGTAAAGTTTGGGTTTAAACGGCGCGCCCGAGGGGGTAGTTTTTTACGCCCAAAGTTTGGGTTTTTTTAATTTCTTTTAATTTTTCTTTTTTTTTAACCAAACTTTGGGCGTAAAAAACTACCCCCTCGGGCGCGCCGTTTGAACCCAAACTTTGCGTAGGGTGTTAAAATATACACATCTAGTTGTAAAAAAAAAATCGTGGTCAACGGCCCCCCGCGGGGGTGGTTCTCGCTGGTTCTTACAACTCGAGGTGGTTCTCATTTTAACTTATTCCTATATATATATATTTACTATAGACAAAATAAATTATGCTATATAAAAGGATACCATTAAGTTAACTATTGTGAGTAGTATTGTCGAAATCGTCTTTAATAAGTTATTACGAGTTTACTTAGTTTGCGGTCGCCGGAGGAAGTTAGCGAACGAACTCAAATATCTGATAAAATATAAACTGATCTCGTAAATGCGGGGCTTAGGTTTGCATAAACTTTGAGGACGACTTTATCTGTGGATTTTTACTTTGTTTGCTAACAAAGGTACGAATTCTTTGGTCTTCTCATCAGAGTATTTTTTTATCATATCCGTTACTTTGCAGTACGGATTTTGTCTGTTTCCATTAGTTGTTTCATTTCACATTTATTATTTGATAAGTTCATAGTAGCATGCAATATACCGTAGTAATTGTAATCATTGTTGCATGTTCTCGTTAGCATTATGTTCAGTTGCCTGTAAATGGCTTTAGTTTTTGTACTCCGTCACCCGAGCATGTTTGGTTTGGTTTGGTTTGGTTCGGTTTGGTTTGGTTTGGTTTGTGGAGATGGAACAATGGGTTTCCACCGCACTCACCGTCTCATAGGTGCATGGACTAGCTAGTTGTGTACCTGTTTGGTTGTTTAGGCTCGTGGGTGCTTCCGTCTCACGTGACTTGGTTTGTTATTATTTGTAGTCACGTATTCTGATATCTGTTTCTGATCCGACGTGTTTATAATATTGTCTAGTATATGCTTTGTATGTCTGATTATGTTCTGCCTCATATTATGTTCAGTTTTGTTCAAGCGTCAGTTTTGGTTTTGTGTTCAAAAATTTCTTATTTCTTTCTTTAAGTCCTTTCTTTACTTGTACTATTTGATTTTTCCGTTACTGGGCAACCTTTGGCTCAGCCGTAGTTTTCTTTGATGTGTTTTCTTATTTGTTGACTGGTAATCCGGGAAATGTTGGGAACTAGTGATGATGAGAGTAAAATGCAGTTCAAGAATAAAGACTTTTATTTATTTCAACATTTTGAATTAATTACGACTTAGGATTTCTTGGTCTGTTTTAAGACTTTTGTTTAACTTTCGGACTCAACTTTCCTTCGTTAAATGGATTGTGTTTGGTTTTTGATATCTGTAATAGTGACACGTCAGCCCTATCCGGGTCGGGGTGTTACAAGGCACGTCTAACATTTTTGGAGGCTTAAAATGAACTTTAAATACGGAGCCTTTTCTGGTTTTTAAATGATATTTTTTTGGTTGGTTTATATCAAGTATATGGTGATATTCTTTATATATTATACTGATGATTTATAAAAAAAAAAGTAAAAAAAAAACTAGATTATGCAGTTATTGTCAATGTTTTAAAATCCGGATTTTATATCCTATCGGATTGGCTCATAAACAGTTTAACCGGGTGTATCGGACGGTTCAACCAGGTGTACCGGACGGTTTAATCAGTTTTACCGCACGGTTCAACCGGTAAATAAATCAAGAAAATAAAAGTTTATATAACCATTTCTAGAAATAGAATATTAGCCGCAGTAAATAATAAACGAAACATATAAAGTGAGAAAACAAAAGAAAATAATAGGAAGAAGATGATAAAAAAAACCTCTTCGCTTGCTTAAACATTGCTTCAACTACATGCGTGTTCATTTACTTAAATATATATATATCTTAATGACAGTATATGTTAATAAATTACATTAGCGTTTTATTATTTTAGTATAATACACGGGTATATTTAACTATGAAATTTCATATGTTTATTTTTAGTATTACTTTTTATTACTAATATATAACATGAAATTTATCAATCCGTATACTACACGGGATATTGACCTTGTTAGTAGATATATAAACTTATTGATAGATATATTTATCATATTAACAAGGTTTAAAGAAGTTCCTCGCGTTGAGGCGAATTTCTTTTTTATTTAGTCTGTGCTTACATGTGTTTTGAAATCATTACGATCGTGTTGCGAACGAAACTGCTAACAAGAATAAAAAGAAAATGTAGAAAAAACACTAAAAGATAACCAAAATAAAATCAACCAAAAAAGTTGTATGGTAACGATGTTGTTTGTATGAAACCCGTGGTCAGAGATGAGTAAATTGTTCTGGGTACCGGTACCAAATTTGCCGAACCGAAAGATCTTAAGTACCAATTCGGTACCGACTTTTGGCGTTCCTGGTACCAGTTCACTACCGTTTTTTACCTTCATATACCGGTATCGTAACCGGTATTTTCGGTATCAGTACCGATTCTGTATCGGTTGGCACCGAGCTCATCCCTACCCCTAAAACTAAAAAAAGCAAAAATTAAAAGTTAAAGAAAATCAACTAAAAAAAGTTGTACGATACCGTTGTTCGCACGGTAACCATGATCAGGGATGAGCTGTGACAACTGGCATAAACCGGTAATTTCCGAACACTTTAGTTATTGCTTAATGACTGCAATTATGTGCTTAAATGTCAACATTGAATGATTACATGCTAAACAAGTGAATTCATGCACGTTGTATACTACAAAAATATTGCTTTATGCATAAACGAGAGCGTTGCGTCAGAAATATTAGTAAACTCACCGGTAGGACACAATGTGTCAACAGAACTGCAGAAGGTAGTCAGACATTAGAACTGAGGCCTAGGTGTAGGTCCAACGATAAGAATACATTAAAACCAAAGAGTACATACAAGGGTTTAATATATAGACATTGCGAAAGCAAAAATAAGCACTAAAAAGCACACGAAACGCACTTTAAGTGCAGAAATTTATACAAATCAGCTATAAATCAGCTTTTAGCACATGAATATCATGCAGAAAATATAAATTTTCAGTCAGAATATTTCCCTAAGTGTCAGGAATCAAAAAGTGTTACAAAAGGATACATTAAAGTCACTAAAAAGTGTAATTTAGCACTTTAACGGATTGATATCCAACCGAGCAACCGAACTTTATCCGGAACATAAAAATAATGTCAGTGACATTGTTTTCCTTTTCTGAGCCAGTTAGGGTCCCCGAATACCCTAACACCCGTTATAATTTACTACACACTAATAATTAAATTAACCACCTAACTAGTTACCAACTAAACTTAAACTAACTAGTTAAACCCAAACCAAATACCCACCCCCTTACATCCGATCGGTCCCATGTAGGGGACACCACCACACAATTTTGAATATTATATTTGGGGATGCTTAATATCTTGCAAACATATTATCTTGTGGTTATTTAGAGATATTGGTTTATAAATTTAACCATAAGACCACCCTTATCATTCATTTCAACAAACAAAAATTTCATTTCTTTCTTTCCCTCTTTAATGCCTTCGGCCGAACACAACCATCAATATCCACTCACTTTCCAACTTTGATCTTACAATTTTACATACTTACAAGTGTGAAGGAGTTCATACGAGGAGACCCGGTGCTTACGGAATCTCAAGGACCTCTCCACATCGCTATTAACCACCCATTTTTCGTCTAGTTTCTTCCCTAGCCTCGAGCTAGTAGTAAGTGTCTCTAAATGATGTGCGGTAAAGTGTTATATATATTAGGTGTATATTTTAAGCCCCTTTAACACTTATTTTAGCCATGTTTTAAATTTATAAAACACGATATTTTACTAACACTAAACACACATATGGGCAAGTGCACCCATCGTGAGCGTAGTATAGTGTTGGCAAGATACCGAGGTCATCCAAGGACACAAGAGCTTTTAGTACCGGTTTATCCTCAACGTCTAATCAAAATAAAAAGTTTAGAAAAATGTTTTTAACTAAGAAAAATAAAAACTAACTAAATGCTGAAAAATAAAAATAAAAGAAAAACAGATAGACAAGATGAATCACTTGGTTCCGACTCGTATCTAGTATAACCTTTGATTATTTCCGCACTTTTGCACATAATTAAGAGATTATCTTAGTTATTGTAGTAGGCCCCTCTTTTGAATGTGACGTTATCCTCACCCCTCACCCCAGTAGTTTGAGTCAGCAAGGATACAATCCTAAAAGGGTGGATTATTGGAAGATAATTAATTAAGTTATTAATGCAAATTATGGTAGGCCCCGCTTTTGGCGGTGACGTTACCCTCGACTAAGTAGTCTGAGTCAGCAGGGATACAGTCCTAAATAGCCGGGTTATAGTATTAATAGTAGTTAACTTATGAGGGGATCAAAGAGTTTGGTCCCCCGCCATCCAATACCGTGAAGCATTGAAGGAGGTCCTACTAAATTTGACCCAGGTCCATTGTAGGACCTCTAAACGCTGAACAATGGCAAGACCTTTACCAAACCGTTCCCTTAACCCCCGACCAGGTAGCCAACATACCTCCATATAGACCGTGGAGATATGAATGGTGAAAATCTTTTATTTTATATAGACAGTAAAATAATGCCAAGACACCACGGACAAACGATAAGGAAAGATCACCTTCAACATAAGTAACTAGTTATTAAAGTCATTAATACAAAACCAAATAAAAAGTGCAAAAGATTAGAAATAAAAAGTATTATACTAGACACTTTGTCTTCACCAAGTGATGTAAGAGACTTAGGCAAACATGGCCTTGATTGTCAAGAACTCTTACGATCAATCTTGGATCCCGAGACGACTCACACACTCTATGATGGACAATGGATGATGGTGGTGGATGATGGTGTTATGGTGGTGGTGGGTGGTGGATGAAGTGTGAGAGAGGTGGTGTGCCAAGGGATGAGTTGAAATGAAACCAAGCACTCCTATTTATAGGCTGAACAGAAGGCTGTGCACGGCCCCGTGTCCGCTGGACACGCCCCCGTGCCTGTCTGACATTCTCTCTCTTCATTAATTGTAATTCGCAATTACAATTAATGCGCATGCTGTACTTTCACCACGCCCCCTGTTCACTGGACACGGCCCCGTGGTGGGCAATAGAAGCTTCTACAGGTTTGTCTTTAGTGCCAGGGCTGTCCATCCTGAGCACTGCCCCGTGCTGAGCTGGGCACAGCCCCATGCTCAGCTTTCTTCTTGTTTTTGCTTTGGGAGATGCTGTTGAGGGGGGTCGGGTATGCCACGTTTGTTCCTTTTCTTGTATTTATGCTAGATTTAGCTGCCTTTTTGCTTCTTTTGTTAATTTGAGCTCATTTAATCCTGAAAATACAAAAGGAAGACAAAAGCACACTTTTCCAACATTAGTACTAAAAAGGGGTTAGTTTTATGCCTCATTTGATGAAATTTATATGTTACATTTTGAACACATCAAATACCCCCAAACTTGAATCTTTGTTTGTCCTCAAGCAAAACTCTTTAATATGTGGCTATTTACACTCCCATATGGAATGGGTAGAAAAGAAGGTTTTGGTCTTGTCGTAGAGTGTCGGGATTTCCAAGATTCTTTATTTAATTTTATTTTTATTTATTTACAATCCTATTCGTCATGATTTATTTAAAACTTTTCATAAGATAAATTACTTATTAGGGCATAACATGCCTCTTTAAAATTCTATTTATATACGAGTTCACATACCTCACGGGGATCACTCAACACTCGGCCGAAGATGTATTTTAGTGAATCACTCGAGAGCAACATGGAACTTACTCCTACCATAGGCTTGCCAAGCAATCAATCCTCCTCCTTTTTAACTATATACCTTTGTAAACATCAAGAGGACTTTTTGGGTGAAGGGTTAGGCTTGGGTTAAAGGTAGGTGGTTGGGTTAGTGGTTAGTAGAAAGGGCGAAAAAGCGTAACAAGCGTCGGTTTTCGAAAGACTTTTTATTTTTGCAAATTTTTGTTTGTTTTTTTTTTATCTTGATGAAGCAAGTATTCAAACAAAGTTATTTTTGATGAACTTGCTTGTTTATTTATTTTGCTTCATCATCAACACATTTTTTTTTTGAAAAGTCATACGAAAAACCGAGCTTGTTACTAAAACAAAGGGTGAAAAATAAAAAGGGTTTAGGTGGGTGAAAAGGTGTTTGGTTTGGGTTAAGAAATGAAAAGTTTTAGGCTCAAAGGGGCTAACTAGGGGGATTTTGGGTAGGTGGTAAAAAAAAGAAAAAAATAGTGGTGTAGAAATAAAAAGGGTTATTCCTAATGCCACATCATTTACTTACTTGGGTTTAAGTTGGTAAGGACCGGGAATGTATCGTCATGGCAAGTTCTAGAGTCGTAAGAACCAAGCGGCTATTCACACAAGAAACGAAAAATGAGCATTTAGTCAAATGATATGTAAGTGTATGCTCAATAAAGGCTCAAAACTCACTTTTGTGGGAATGGGTTTTTATGTGATCAAGTATATATAATCAAATTTTAACTAAGCTTGTCATGCCTTTTCATAATTTTCTTATGTTGGTTCTTTTTGTCACGACGCTATCGGTTGTAAATTTGTAAAAATATAACCTTTTTAGAATTTTGAAATTCCCAAATTAAACCTAGACAAGTAAAAAAAATTGAAAATTTTTTTGAAAAAATTTGGGGTGATTAGCGGTTCCAATAGAGTTTTGTGTAAGGCTTGTTACTAGGACTTGCAAGATTCAAGGTTTTAGCATCCCCCCCCCCCCCCCACACACACTTAAATTACACATTGTCCTCAATGTGTCCCAAAAATAAGTTTTTAGGCTGATTAAATGTGTAAAAATGGGTTAAAAACAAGATTTTATGGTACTGGGTAGCTGAACACGGGGTGGTGTTGGCTGAGCACGGCCCAGTGTTCAGACTGCCAGTACCAAAAGTAAACAGAAGGCTGGGCACAGGGGTGTGTCCAGTGAGCACGGCCCCATGTCCAGGTACCTGAACTGGGCATTTTCTACAGAACCTTGGGCACGGGGCGTGTTGGGGTGAGCACGGCCCCGTGCTGAACTTGCTGTAATGAAGAAAAATTGTCGGGAGGCTCTGTTTTTGTGCATGGGGTGTTGGTTCAAGCTTCCCTTATCATCCTTCACCATCCCGAGTGTGTTTTATTCCTGAAAAAAAAAACTAAACTAGAAAACGTAAAAGTTAATCTAAACTAAAACTATGGATAGTTCCGCGGAATGCCTCCGTGGTGCGCCACGTTTATAAGGGTCCTTGGCTAGACCCACCTTATCGGGTGGTTCTGGCTCATCTTCAATTAGGGGGTCGTCATTGCCGAATGGATATTTCATTGATCGCTCAAGATCGACACTTCTTTTAAATGCCCCTAATTTAAGAGGTAGATTGTTGAACTTCCGGTTTTTCAAAGCTTCGTGAGTTTTTACAAATGGTCGTCCCAACACTAGAGGAGCGTCATCGAGGATGACAAAGTCGGTTGGGATTACCATTTGATTTGTTTGAACCAAGACATCTTCAACTATACCGATTGATTTTATTACTTTCCGATTGGATAGAAAAATGGGTATTTGAAGTGGAGAAAAATCACTAATACTTAATTTTTCGAAAATGTAGTTAGGCATTATGTTAACACAAAGATCTTTATCGATTGTGACATTACTAATAAACGAATTTTGAAAGAAACATGGAACCGGTGTAATGTTAATTTCAAATGGGTCTTCTTTTATTAGTGAGGTTTGATCATTAGTTAACTTAACACTTACCGTTTCGTCAATTTTAGTGTTAGTGTTTAACTCTTTTAAAAACTTAGCATGAGTGGGTACTAAACAATGATTTTCAAAAGAAGGTGACAAGAGATTAATTTCTTCAAAATTAGACTCTTCTTGAATTTTAACGTTGTTGGACTCACCTTTTTCGTTGTTTAACTCATGTGTCGGGTTTTCACTTATTTGTTCTTCCATTTTTACACTTTCGGTTATCTCTTCCTTTTTTAACTCTTCTCTTGCGCGGGACTCCTCTTCCCTTGCGCGAGCTTCTTTTATACATCGATCGATAACTCTAATGTGTTCTAATATCCTATCGGTCACTTCGGTTATAGAAAAAGAATCGGTATTTTCTAAGCTTGAATCCGGTTGTTCGATCCTTTGTTCCTCATAATACCCATATGAAGTAGATGGTTCACACCATTGTTCTTCATTGTAAGTATATGATGGATAAGGGTCGTAATTTTGTTCTTCGTAATACTCATATGAGGTGGGTTGTTCACGCCATGGTTCCTCATAATAAGCATACGAAGGTGGTGGCTCATACCTTGGTTCCTCAAAGTATGAGTAAGAAGGCTCATACCTTGGTTCATCAAAATATGAGTATGAGGGAGGAGGTTCATACCTTTGGTCTTCATAGGATGTGTATGAAGTCGATGGCTCGTACCTGGGCTCCTCATAGTAGGTGTATGAATTGGATGGTTGATATGAGTGATTATTTTGAACCGAGAGTGTGTTACGACAATTAGTGCAATAATTACCCCTATAATCATCCTCCTCATAGGTGTAGTTGTAACCTCCTGAGTATTGATCCATAAGAATCACTCAGCAGACCACAACCGAGTCTCAAGATCAGAAAACAAAAATAAAAACGGAAACAGAGGCTGGACACGGCCCCGTGTTCAGTGGACACGGCCCCGTGTTCAGAATCTGTATCTGGGCGTTTTAATTAAATTTACTGATTTCGTTGAGCACGGGGCGTGTTCAGTGAGCACGACTCGTGTTCAAGCTTCTGTTACTGGGTGTTTTATGAAAAATATGCAGCACGGCCCCGTGTTCAGCGAGCACGGCCCGTGTTCAACCTACTGTAAATGCAAAACTAAACTAAAATGCAGAAAAATGTGGGCCCGTTTTGAAAAGGTTTTGAAAAACTGATTAGGCCGTCGATTTTAAGCTTTCCTAAAATCCTTGTGTCCCGGCAGCGGCGCCAAAAACTTGATGTGCGGTAAAGTGTTATATATATTAGGTGTATATTTTAAGCCCCTTTAACACTTATTTTAGCCAAGTTTTAAATTTATAAAACACGATATTTTACTAACACTAAACACACATATGGGCAAGTGCACCCATCGTGAGCGTAGTATAGTGTTGGCAAGATACCGAGGTCGTCCAAGGACACAAGAGCTTTTAGTACCGGTTTATCCTCAACGTCTAATCAAAATAAAAAGTTTAGAAAAATGTTTTTAACTAAGAAAAATAAAAACTAACTAAACGCTGAAAAATAAAAATAAAAGAAAAACAGATAGACAAGATGAATCACTTGGTTCCGACTCGTATCTAGTATAACCTTTGATTATTTCCGCACTTTTGCACATAATTAAGAGATTATCTTAGTTATTGTAGTAGGCCCCTCTTTTGAAGGTGATGTTACCCTCACCCCTCACCCCAGTAGTTTGAGTCAGCAAGGATACAATCCTAAAAGGGTGGATTATTGGAAGATAATTAATTAAGTTATTAATGCAAATTATGGTAGGCCCCGCTTTTGGCGGTGACGTTACCCTCGACTAAGTAGTCTGAGTCAGCAGGGATACAGTCCTAAATAGCCGGGTTATAGTATTAATAGTAGTTAACTTATGAGGGGATCAAAGAGTTTGGACCCCCGCCATCCAATACCGTGAAGCATTGAAGGAGGTCCTACTAAATTTGACCCAGGTCCATTGTAGGACCTCTAAACGCTGAACAATGGCAAGACCTTTACGAAACTGTTCCCTTAACCCCCGACCAGGTAGCCAACATACCTCCATATAGACCGTGGAGATATGAATGGTGAAAATCTTTTATTTTATATAGACAGTAAAATAATGCCAAGACACCACAGACAAACGATAAGGAAAGATCACCTTCAACATAAGTAACTAGTTATTAAAGTCATTAATACAAAACCAAATAAAAAGTGCAAAAGATTATAAATAAAAAGTATTATACTAGACACTTTGTCTTCACCAAGTGATGTAAGAGACTTAGGCAAACATGGCCTTGATTGTCAAGAACTCTTACGATCAATCTTGGATCCCGAGACGACTCACACACTCTATGATGGACAATGGATGATGGTGGTGGATGATGGTGTTATGGTGGTGGTGGGTGGTGGTGAAGTGTGAGAGAGGTGGTGTGCCAAGGGATGAGTTGAAATGAAACCAAACACTCCTATTTATAGGCTGAACAGAAGGCTGGGCACGGCCCCGTGTCCGCTGGACACGCCCCCGTGCCTGTCTGACATTCTCTCGCTTCATTAATTGTAATTCGCAATTACAATTAATGCGCCTGCTGTACTTTCGCTACGCCCCCGTGTTCACTGGACACGGCCCCGTGGTGGGCAATAGAAGCTTCTACAGGTTTGTCTTTAGTGCCAGGGTTGTCCATCCTGAGCACTGCCCCGTGCTGAGCTGGGCACGCCCCGTGTCGGGCTGGGCACGCCCCGTGCTCAGCTGGGCACAGCCCCATGCTCAGCTTTCTTCTTATTTTTGCTTTGGGAGATGCTTTTGAGGGGGGTCGGGCATGCCACGTTTGTTCCTTTTCTTGTATTTATGCTAGATTTAGCTGCCTTTTTGATTCTTTTGTTAATTTGAGCTCATTTAATCCTGAAAATACAAAAGGAAGACAAAAGCACACTTTTTCCAACATTAGTACTAAAAAAGGGTTAGTTTTATGCCTCATTTGATGAAATTTATATGTTACATTTTGAACACATCACTAAACACTCTCTTGATCTTATTTAAAGTGGTTAATAAGAGATTTAACGGGTAAAAATTATGACACTAGAGATCAAAGTTTAAAGTCTTGTTAGAATGATGAATATGGTGGTTAATGAGTAAATATTAGTGTAAAACTTATGGAACATGAACTAGCACTATGTTTAGTGTAAAAATAACTAGATATACCAATTAAATGCCTTTGTGTCTCAGAATATACCAATTAAATGCCTAAGGTTTGGTGACTTCCTATGTCGTGTCACATGTTAATGGCTTTGCAACCCATTAACAATCCTGATACTTACAGGAATACTGTATTTACATAAAATTCATACCATACTAGAACTTGATATATAACTTGAAGTACGTGGGGTACTCAAGAAAAACTTGATTTATAACTTGAAGTACGTGGGGTACTCAAGAAAACGGGAATTATACTTGAGTACGTGGGGTACTCAAGAAAAACCTGAATTATACATAAGTACGTGGTGTACACATGAATACTTGATTTATATATGAAAACTTGATTTATACACAAACTATGTTTTCATACGAAGTATACAAACGTGAAATACAAAAACTGCATGAATTCACACCAACATTATGTTGACGTTTTTCCAAAACTCACATGTATTTCAGGTAACTAGGATGGATGTGCGCGCGGTCTTACCCATGCTCGTGGATGTCGCTTATGTTTATCTTTAAATAAAGTTGTAAACTTTTTAAGACAATGTTTTATGCGACTTAGCGATGTAAACGCTAAACTTATGTTTTCAAATTATGGTATTTGATGTTATTTTACGAGCATGTAGCATGTTTACTCTTCGTATGCAATGAGAACCTTTCATGATCACACCTCGTGCTTCCGCCGCAGAAAGGGGTGTGACAGATTGGTATCAGAGCTGCGATTGTAGTGAACCAGGATTCCTTCTCGAGTCTAGTCTACAATCTCTAGGATCCTTTCACGAAAACAATTTTTTCAAAGAGTTTTCATTGCATAAAACGTCCCGCGACATCCACTACCTGAAACTAGTTACAAGAGTCTAGAAAAGACACTATGAGACTTAGAGTGCACTGGAGTAGCACCTGTTATTGACTAGAAATTATTTGCAATTATATGTGATAATTGGCATGTACTAGAAGTAGAAGGTCACAAGTATACGTGACTTTATCTGAAAGCGATGGCCCATCTGAAGGAAGAAATACGAGGATGAAACGAACTGTGCGGACTGTGCAAGGGGTTACGTAATTATGGATGCATACATAATTATGGAGTTCAGTGCACAAAAACCACAACAAGTCTTGTCACGTATAGCTTCCCTCAGTGCAAGCCTACTAAGTACTCTGCTAAAGTAATAGTTTTTTGATGTCACTTATGTGGTATATACCTGTGAGTATATATACTACTACTGTCCAGTATGACGATATCAAACAAATGTCTAACCCTGCTATGTTATGTTCTGTCAGAACATGGCACCCAGGAAAGCTGTGAATGATCGCAATGACGATCAACCTCCTCCTCCCCCACTGCCAAGAACTGCTGAAGAGCTGAACGCTCTACTGGAAGAAAGGATCTCCGCTGCTATCGCCCAGTACGAGGCGAACCGAACTCAAGACAGTGGAGGACCAAGCAATGCTAGACGTAACGGGCATGGAGATTCATCTGGAGGCAACGCAGCTCAAGGCTGCACTTTCAAGCAGTTCCTCGACTACAAGCCGATGAACTATGACGGCACAGGAGGTGCAGTAGCATTTGTGCGCTGGACGGAGAAGACTGAAGCTACCATCCACATGAGCAAGTGTACCGCGGACCAGCAAGTCACTTTTGCCACTAGGTTGTTTGTCGATGAAGCTCTGACTTGGTGGAACCTGCAAGCCCAAACCTTGGGTGACGATGCCGCTTATGGCCTAACTTGGGAGGAACTGAAGGAAAGAATGAGAGAGAAGTATTGCTCTCGCGCTGAACTCCAGAGGCTGGAAACGGAGTTCTGGCACTTGACTATGGAAGGTGCTGACATTAATGGTTATACTCGAAGGTTCCACGATCTGTCAAGAGTGCCACCCTACATGGTGACTCCCGAATTCAAGCGCGTTGAACGCTACATTTGGGGACTGGCCCCAGAGTTTCGTGGCATGGTGACGTCGGCCAAACCACAAACAATCACTGAGGCTGTAACTCTGGTTGTCAGCCTGACCGAAGATTGTGTTCGTATGAAGAAGTTATCACTGAACCCAACAGAGAAGACCGAGACACATGCTGAGTCGTCCGGTGACAAGAAGAGAAAGCATTCGAATCTGAATCAAGCAACTCGTAACAACAAAGGTTTCAACAACAAGAAGCGTGACGCTAACCCGTCTCAGGAGACGAAGACCCTTGCAACCAAAGCATACCAAGGCACCATGCCTAAATGCCAAAAATGTAAGTATCATCATGATGGAGCTTGTCGCATTCCAAGGTGCGACAAATGTGGTAAGTTGTGTCATCAAACAGAAGACTGTTGGGGAAAAGTAAAGAGCTGGAATGGAAATGGTGCTGGTAACAAGAATGGTAACGGGAAAGGGCGGAACCAAGGATGCTTCAAGTGTGGAAGCAATGATCATTTCATGAAGGACTGCCCAGAGGGAAACAATGCTCAGGCTAGAGCATTTGTAATTGGAGCAAAGAACGCACGCGAGGACCCTAACGTGGTCACCGGTACGTTTCTCATTAACAATCACTTTGCATCCATATTATTTGACACTGGCGCCGATTATAGCTTCATGTCTGTGGAATTTAAACGCATACTCGGAATAGAATCTAGTAGATTAGAAATTCCTTATTCCATAGAACTAGCCAATGGTAAACTCGTTGAATCGGGCGAAGTTGTTAGAGGCTGCACACTAGAACTTAGTGAACGAAGATTTAGCATCGACATCCTACCTATTCAATTGGGTAGCTTCGATGTAGTAGTCGGGATGGACTGGTTGTCCAAGAACAAAGCTGAAGTTATTTGTCATGAGAAAATCATTCGCATCCCTTTAGCGAATGGTGAAACTCTCATCGTGCATGGAGAAAAATGAGACGCACCTCTTCGAATCATCAGTTGCATGAAGGCACAGAAGTGCTTAAGGAAAGGATGTGTCGCTTTCCTAGCACACGTTATAGACAAGAAGGCTGAGGAGCCGAAACTCGAAGACATTCCTGTGGTGAAGGAATTCCCTGATGGTTTTCCCGAAGATCTGCCAGGACTACCTCCGTAATGACAAGTCGAATTCCGTATAGACTTGGTTCCAGGAGCCGTTCCTATGGCCAAGGCTCCCTATCGACTTGCTCCATCCGAAATGCAAGAATTGTCTACACAACTCCAGGAGTTGTTGGATAAAGGATTTATAAGGCCAAGCTTCTCACCCTGGGGAGCTCCGGTATTGTTCGTGAAGAAGAAGGATGGAACACTGCGGATGTGTATCGATTACAGGGAACTAAACAAGCTCACGATCAAGAATCGGTATCCACTACCGAGGATTGATGACTTATTTGATCAATTGCAAGGATCAAGCTACTATTCCAAGATCGACCTTAGATCTGGATACCATCAGTTAAGAATCCTAGAAGAAAGCGTGCCAAAGACTGCATTCAGAACGCGATATGGGCACTACGAATTTCTTGTGATGTCGTTCGGGCTGACGAACTCACCAGCGGTCTTTATGGATCTGATGAACCGCGTATGCAAACCATATCTCGATAAATTCGTGATTGTATTTATCGATGATATCCTGATTTACTCGCGAACGAAAGAAGAGCACGAGCAACATCTCAGAACCATCTTGGAACTTCTGAAGAAAGAGAAGCTTTATGCAAAGTTCTCAAAATGCGAATTCTGGATTCGCGAAGTGCTATTTCTTGGTCACGTTGTGAATGAGAAGGGCATTCATGTAGACCCATCCAAGATTGAGGCAATAAAGAATTGGGAAGCTCCCAAGACCCCAAGTGAAGTTCGACAATTTTTGGGCTTAGCGGGCTATTATCGGCGATTCATTGAGAATTTCTCAAAGATAGCTCAACCGCTAACGACCCTTACACAGAAAGACAAGAAATACGACTGGGGTCACAAACAGGAAGAAGCCTTTCAGCTACTTAAGAACAAGCTCTGCGATGCACCGATACTATCATTACCCGAAGGCATTGAAGACTTCATGGTATACTGCGACGCCTCACGATAAGGCTTGGGTTGCGTGCTCATGCAACGCCAAAAAGTCATCGCTTATGCTTCAAGACAACTGAAGGTACATGAAAGAAACTATACCACTCACGACCTGGAGCTGGGCGCAGTGGTATTCGCCCTGAAGATCTGGCGACATTATTTATATGGTACTCGATGTACAATTTTCACAGATCACAAAAGCTTACAACACATATTTGATCAGAAGGAATTGAATATGCGCCAGCGACGGTTGGGTCGAGCTGCTGAACGATTATGACTGTGAGATTAAGTACCATCCTGGAAAGGCAAACGTTGTAGCGGACGCGTTGAGCCGAAAAGAAAGGGTTAAGACCCTAAGGGTTCGAGCATTGGAAATGACGATTCGAACGAACCTCACTGCACGCATTCGTGATGCACAACAAGAAGCTCTTAAAGAAGAGAACCGTAAAGCTGAATACCTACGGGGTATGCTGAAATACATGGTGCCAAACGAAGAGGGAGCCTTATACTTCAAGAAGCGTATTTGGGTTCCACTCTATGGTGGCATACGAGAAGTCATCCTTAATGAAGCCCACAAATCGAGATATTCGATCCATCCAGGATCGGACAAAATGTATCAAGACTTAAAGAATATTATTGGTGGCCGAGACTCAAGAGCGACGTTGCTGTCTATGTTGGAAAATGCCTAACATGTGCTAAGGTTAAGGCTGAATATCAGAAACCATCCGGCCTACTACAACAACCAGAGATTCCCGTGTGGAAGTGGGAACAAATCTCGATGGACTTCATAACGAAATTACCCAGGACCCCGAGAGGGCACGATATGATATGGGTAATAGTTGATCGATTGACGAAATCTGCGCATTTCCTACCGATCCGAGAGAAGGATAGCACTGGAAAGCTTGCAAAGGTATACTTAAGGGAAATTGTGGCACGTCATGGAGTGCCTATCTCAATCATTTCAGACAGAGATGGACGCTTTGTCTCAAGAATCTGGCAATCATTTCAGGAAGCCTTTGGATCTCAGTTAGATCTAAGCACGGCATTCCATCCACAAACAGACGGCCAGAGCGAACGGACTATACAAACGTTAGAAGATATGCTACACGCATGTGTCATGGATCTAGGCGGTAGCTGGGATACTCATCTACCTTTAGTTGAGTTTTCCTACAATAACAGTTATCATACGAGCATAAAAGCCGCACCGTTCGAAGCTCTGTATGGCCGCAAATGCCGATCGCCCTTATGTTGGGCAGATGCTGGAGATAAACGTATGGTTGGTCCAGAACTTGTACAAGAGACAACCGACAAGATTGCGCAGATCCGAGAGCGCATTAAGGCGGCTCAAGATCGACAAAAGAGCTACGCTGATCCGAAAAGAAAATCAATAGAATTCGAGGCGGGAGACAAAGTGTTGTTAAAAGTCTCACCTTGGAAGGGCGTAGTCAGATTTGGAAAGCGTGGAAAGTTGAATCCACGATACATCGGACCATTCAGAATATTGGAAAGAATTGGTACCGTGGCATACAAATTGGAGTTACCGGAAGAACTTAATGGAGTACATAATACGTTTCATGTATCCAACCTGAAGAAGAGTCCAACACAAGAAAACGTGATCATCCCGATGGATGAAGTGCATGTTGATGACGCCCTCCGATTTACAGAACAACCCGTTGAGGTTACCGACTGGAAAGTCAACAAGACCAGGAGGAGCACTGTTAAACTTGTCAAAGTACGTTGGAGCTCTAAGCACGGACCCGAGTACACATGGGAACGCGAAGACTAGTTCAAAGAAAAGTATCCCCACCTATTCAAGAAGACTCCTGCGAGAGTTGGTTTAGCCTGAATTTCGGGACGAAATTCTTTTAACGGGGGGAGACTGTGACAACTGGCATAAACCGGTAGTTTCCGTACACTTTAGTTATTGCCTAATGACTGCAATTATGTGCTTAAATGTCAACATTGACTGATTACATGCTAAACAAGTGAATTCATGCACGTTGTATACTACAAAAATATTGCTTTATGCATAAACGAGAGCGTTACGTCAGAAATATTAGTAAACTCACTGGTAGGACACAATGTGTCAACAGAACTGCAGAAGGCAGTCAGACATTAGAACTGAGGCCTAGGTGTAGGTCCAACGACAAGAATACATTAAAACCCAAGAGTACATACAAGGGTTTAATATATAGACATTGCGAAAGCAAAAATAAGCACTAAAAAGCACCCGAAACGCACTTTAAGTGCAGAAATTTATACAAATCAGCTATAAATCAGCTTTTAGCACATGAATATCATGCAGAAAATATAATTTTTCAGTCAGAATATCTCCCTAAGTGTCGGGAATCAAAAAGTGTTACAAAAGGATACATTAAAGTCACTAAAAAGTGTAATTTAGCACTTTAACGGATTGATATCCAACCGAGCAACCAAACTTTATCCGGAACATAAAAATAATGTCAGTGACATTGTTTTCCTTTTCTGAGTCAGTTAGGGTCCCCGAATACCCTAACACCCGTTATAATTTACTACACACTAATAATTAAATTAACCACCTAACTAGTTACCAACTAAACTTAAACTAACTAGTTAAACCCAAACCAAATACCCACCGCCCTTACATCCGATCGGCCCCATGTAGGGGACACCACCACACAATTTTGAATATTATATTTGGGGATGCTTAATATCTTGGAAATATATTATCTTGTGGTTATTTAGAGATATTGGTTTATAAATTTAACCATAAGACCACCCTTATCATTCATTTCAACAAACAAAAATTTCATTTCTTTCTTTCCCTCTTTAATACCTTCGGCCGAACACAACCATCAACATCCACTCACTTTCCAACTTTGATCTTACAATTTTACATACTTACAAGTGTGAAGGAGTTCATACGAGGAGACCCGGTGCTTACAGAATCTCAAGGACCTCTCCACATCGCTATTAACCACCCATTTTTCGTCTAGTTTCTTCCCTAGCCTCGAGCTAGTAGTAAGTGTCTCTAAACACTCTCTTGATCTTATTTAAAGTGGTTAATAAGAGATTTAACGGGTAAAAATTATGAACACTAGAGATCAAAGTTTAAAGTCTTGTTAGAATGATGAATATGGTGGTTAATGAGTAAATATTAGTGTAAAACTTTTGGAACATGAACTAGCACTATGTTTAGTGTAAAAATAACTAGATGACGAACCCTTTCACTCACAAACATGAACTTGTGTAAAAATAGTTTTTCTTATAAAATGGAGTTCTAAACTAGTAGATCTAAAGATCTACAAGTGGTATTTTCGAAGGACCAAGTAAAATATATACAAGTCTTATTTTAAGTCGGATCTTTCAAAAACTAGAGGTGTTTTTGTGAACAAACAAGTGTGTGGACACTTGTGTAACAAAAGTTTTAACAAAGAAATAATTTTCGTAAATACCGACTAGAAGTTGTAAAGATTCATATTCCTTAAAAATAAGATTTCCAAGAAACCGACTTTATTTTTAGAGATGGAAAGATCCACTAAATGTGTTGAAAAGTTACTACATGATTTTACACAACTTGCAAGTTCATGTGTTTGCGATTTATGTTTATTTTGACTAGTTTGATATTTGAATATTGTTTGTTGATGATAGAAAATTGATTGGTTGAATTTTTAAAAGAAAATGATACGCTAGTAAGCGTGGCCACCTCCAGTTACAGAGGAAACTCTGGCGAAATTTTTCCAGAAAATAACACTTAGAATATTTTTGGTGACAAGTGTTATGAATATATTTTTGACTGGTTTTCCAAACAAACTTCGCCATGATTTTTGTTATCAAATGACCAAGTATTCGGAGGTGGATTTTTGTAAACAAACTTACTAAATATATATTTAGAATATATATTTATCGCTTGTGTGATTATGTGATTATTTTGTGAACTAGGTATATATTATTTTTAGAGTAAAAATAATATGACTTAGAGATACTCGTAACGAGTAAAAATACAAAAAAAATACACATGCAACCTATTTAGACAAAATACATAATTCGGGTGCAAATTGCAGAATACAAAAAGCTTATATTTATTTTTGAGAAAATAATATAAGTAAGACACTTAGTTAAAAATATAATATTTTTAACACAAGATAGTATACACAAAAGAGAGTGACTGTGCTTGTGCGACGCAAGTCTAGTGACTAACATTAAGAAAACGCGTATATGTTACGACGTTAATTAAGCAAATCCGGTGAAGTTTACGACGCACAGGAACGCAAAGTTGTGAGTTCATGCTCCCCCTTTTCTTTTAACTGTTTTTCAGTTTTATAACTTCGGGGGTGAAATACATGTATAAACATTACTATGTTTACAAATGGTATGATAATAAGAAGCACACTTGGTGAGGACGAGTACCAAGTGTGACGAGATATAATAATACAAGAAGCACACTTGGTGAGGACGAGTACCAAGTGTGATGATATATAAGAATATAAGAAGCGCACTTGGTGAGGACGAGTACCAAGTGTGATGAGATATAAGAATGTGAGAAGCGCACTTGGTGAGGACGAGTACCAAGTATGATGCGTTATGAGAAATGATACGAGAAATCGTGTCACGAATAAGGTACATAAGCACCATTAATCAACAATATACCTAGACCGCAGAACAAAAGGTTAGATCTAACGGGTGCCGGGCAGCCACACTCTCGGTGAGGGCGAGAATCGAGTAGTGCTTTTGTGTCTCAGAATATACCAATTAAATGCCTAAGGTTTGGTGACTTCCTATGTCGTGTCACATGTTAATGGCTTTGCAACCCATTAACAATCCTGATACTTACAGGAATACTGTATTTACATAAAATTCATACCATACTTGAACTTGATATATAACTTGAAGTACGTGGGGTACTCAAGAAAAACTTGATTTATAACTTGAAGTACGTGGGGTACTCAAGAAAACAGGAATTATACTTGAGTACGTGGGGTACTCAAGAAAAACCCGAATTATACATAAGTACGTGGTGTACACATGAATACTTGATTTATATATGAAAACTTGATTTATACACAAACTATGTTTTCATATGAAGTATACAAACGTGAAATACAAAAACTGCATGAATTCACACCAACATTATGTTGACGTTTTTCCAAAACTCACATGTATTTCAGGTAACTAGGATGGATGTGCGCGCGGTCTTACCCATGCTCGTGGATGTCGCTTATGTTTATCTTTAAATAAAGTTGTAAACTTTTTAAGACAATGTTTTATGCGACTTAGCGATGTAAACGCTAAACTTATGTTTTCAAATTATGGTATTTGATGTTATTTTACGAGCATGTAGCACGTTTACTCTTCGTATGCAATGAGAACCTTTCATGATCACACCTCGTGCTTCCACCGCAGAAAGGGGTGTGACATGAGCAAATGGTACCGGGTAGCAACACTGAATTTCCCGAACCAAAAGATTTCCAATATCAATTTGGCACCAACTTTTGGCGTTTTCTGTATTGGTGCTGGTTTTTACCTCCATGTACTAATACTGAACAGGACCGTCCCGGTATTTTCGATACCAGTACTGGTTCGATACCGGTTGACACCAAATTTATCCCAACCCCTGATATTAATAAAAATTAAAGTTAAAAAGTAAAGGAAATAACTATTATTATAATATTAAGAGTTAATTGCTCGGATGGTCCCTGTGGTTTCACGTTTTTTCACGTTTAGTCCCCACCTTTTGAAAATAGCAGGTATGCTCTCTATGGTTTGTCATTTTGTTACTCGGATAGTCCCTGAGTAGATGTCAGTTAGTTTTGAAATAGCAGGAATGCTCCCTATGGTTTGTCATTTTGTTACTCAGATAGTCCCCAGAGTAAATGTTGGGGGACTATCCGAGTAACAAAATGACAAACCATAGGGAGCATACATGTTATTTTCAAAAGGTAGGGACTAAACGTGAAAAAACACAAGACCACAGGGACCATCCGGGCAATTAACTCTAATATTAAATTAAAATAGTAAAAGTATTAAAAGAAAATAACTATTATTATAATATTAGAATAATAAACGTATTAAAAAACTATATATTATTATAATATTAAAATCACTATTTATTTTAATTTAATTCTATTATTAATATTAATATATATATTAATTTATAGTAATATAGTATATTAACATCTCTGAATACAGTTTTGTAATTTTTTTAATAGATATATAACTTAATTCTACAATATAAATAATTGTATTTATATATTATAACCTTATTAAAAAGCAACTAATTTATGTATGTGAGAGTTGTATAATTGGCTTTGGGAGCTTTCAAAAAAAAATTGGAATTTTCCTTTTTGACCCTAAAGTTTTAAACTTTGACAATTTAAGTTTAAAGTTTTAATCTTTGTTTGATTTTTAACCTTAAAGTTTTAATTTTTGACAATTTAAGTTTATAGTTTTAATCTTTGTTAATTTAACCCCTTTCATTAATTTGATTTTTCACTTCTAATTCAAAAGTTTTCATCTTATACAATTTAACCCCTTTGATTAATTTGATTTTTCACTTCTAATTCAAAAGTTTCCATCTTTTGCGATTTAACCACTTTGATTTTTTTTTACTTATGTGTTGTAATCTTGGCTTTGGGAGTTTTTCAAAGAAAAAATGGTTATGCATATGGTTGTTGTAACCTTGGCTTTGAGGGTTTTTAAAAAAAAAATGATTTGTTTACTTTTCACTCAAATGTATTTCATAAATTACCTTTAACGCAAAACTATTTGTTTTTTTACTTTTAACATAAAACTTTTTATCTTTTGCAATCTATGCTCACAACTTTTTTTACTTTCAACTTTGGCCCTTTATAATTTTCATTTTCCGCAAATTTTTCGCTTTATGATTCGTTCTAAATTTTGTGACTAAACACATCGAAACGTGCGTCTTTGGTTTAACGTTTTTACGTTTCGTTCTAAATTTTGCGAGTTAACACGACGCAACGTACGTGTGTGGGTGAACGTTTTTACATTGTCTATTTTTTCCCCGTTTGAAAGGTCCAGCATAACGTGCGCGTCCTAAATCGACTTAGTTATAACTAAAGAATCTCCGCCGCATTACGGCGGGTCGTAATTCTAGTTAAGATAAATTGATAGTATTAATAATTATTATATTAATATATATTTTTGGTGTGCATGTAAAAAATGTTGTGAACTTCTGAAATTTTTATTAGCATCAATGGCATGTGAGTGGCTCGATATCTAATCTATGCATGTGATTTTTTCAAGAGTTAATTGTCATTTTAGTCCCTAAGGTTTGTCTAAATTTGTCATTTTAGTTTTTTTTCGTCTCTGGATCCCTTGTTTTTCTCTTTTATTGTCATTTTGATCACATACCCTAACTCCATCCAAAAATCTCATTTTTAACCATGCGTATTTTGGGAATTTCATTGTAAATCTTTTCAATTGTCCTTTTGATCCAATTCTAAAAACTAAAAAAGAATCTAAAAAATCCAAAAAAAAAAAAAATTAAATAAAAAAATCTAAAAAACAAAAAAATTATAAAAAATCAAAATAAATTCTAAAAAATAAAAAAAATCTAAAAAATCAAAAGAATTCTAAAAAATCAAAAAAATTCTAAAAAATTAAAAGAATTCTAAAAAATCAAAAGAATTCTAAAAAATCAAAAAAAATTCTAAAAACTCAAAAATAAAAATCTAAAAAATAAAAAAAAATCTAAAAAATCAAACAAACATGGATAAATGGATTTCTGCCGCTTTTTTATTTTTTTACCATGTTAGATTCTCTGTTTTTTTAAATGGATAAATGGATTTCTGCCGTTAATCTGCTTAGAGACGGAACCAAAAGAGGTAAGGAGTCCGTGACCCCTCTGTTGAACCCTTTGATGATAAAATAATAAAACTTTATAATCAATTTTTAACAGTAAAACTAACTTCCATTAAAATCAAAGACAATACAAATCAAAGTCCAGCAAGATGTAGAATGAAAATAAAACTTTATAACTACCATGTTTCACCATCTTACCACTTCTCCAAAGTGAGTGAGTCTAATAATTATATTATGTTACATGTTTCACCATCTTACCACTTCTCCAAACTTTATAACTACCATGTTTCACTATCTTACCACTTCACCATTTTAGAATTTTTCTGATTTTTTAGAATTCTTTTGATTTTCTAGAATTCTTTTGATTTTTTAGATTTTTTTGGATTTTTTAGAAATTTTTTGATTTTTTAGATTTTTTTTTTTTTGATTTTTTAAATTTATTTTTTATTTTTTAGAATTGGATCAAAATGACAATTGAAAAGATTTAAAATGAAAATCCCCAAAATACCCTGGTTAAAAATGGGGTTTTTGGATGGAGTTAGGGTATGTGATCAAAATGGGAACAAAAGGGAAAAGTCAGGGACCCAGAGGCAAAAAAAAAAAAAAAAAACTACTTGGACTAAAATGACAAATTTGGACAAACCTCAGGGATTAAAATGACAATTAACTCTTTTTTAATTAAATTGAACTTATAACAATCGAAACCGTTGCATAGCATATGTATTTTTGCTAGTTTTTTTTAAAGGCAAGGAACAACGTGTTAACTATCGTGACATCGGGCGATATGGCCAAGGTCGACTACTCGACCGCCGCCAGCCTCTTGGCTCTCTCAGATGTGCAGAAACCCGATCTCTACCCGCCCGAAGGCACGACAGTGGAATAATCGGTAAAACCCCGTCTCCTATCCAAGACGAACAGGCGCCACCCATATTCGTCCTTCACCTGAATGCAGCAGAAAATAATGGGGAGAATGAGAGTCGAACCTGAGTTACAAGGAACACCAAATCGTTCCCCAACCACTCAACCACTACTTCATTGGCATGTATTATTGCTAGTTAACTTCAAGTGGTTATGGTGTTTGCCAATAGAAAATGATGTCGATATAAGTTTTTGTAAGTGCAACATTACGTGGTATTTAGATGTAAATTATTGTTATGAATATAATATTAAACTTTAAAGAAGGGAAAATCACCAAAACAACCTATTTGACCAAGAAATTTATGAAAATAGCCTTAACTTTTTGAATTACCATAATAACCTTGACTTTTCGTCTCCTGTACCATGCGGCACAGCAAATCACTTTCGTGCGCCATCTTTAGTATACAATTCTACTCTCGCGCCAACCCTTCATTTTCTGCGCCATATGGTGTAGCACATCACCTTCTGCGTGATAGCTCAAATATAAATCACCTCTTGTGTTGTCTCTCATACGCCACTTTTTCTCATGCGCCATGTTTTGTTCTCCTGTGTCAAAGAGACACATGTCGATCTCTAGTTAAGTGGTAATACAACATATTCCATGGCTAATTTGATAATTCCTTTAGTCAATATGGCCATTTTAGTGATTTTCCCTTTAAAGAAAAGTATAAAAATAACCATTCGTGCACCTAACATTTAACAAAATGATTACTTTTTAGTGTATACAACGAACACTAGAGAGATGTTGTACTGACCAATTTGGAAATTCTATGAAATTGATGGTATACGTTTGGTGACATTTTTTCTTGTCAAACACAATAGCAACATTCCCAGTGCAGCGTTAATGACTGTAAATCTCTCAAGGTATCAAACTTTAATACCACTTGATTGACCAGAGAGGTTGACTTTGGAAACACCACAAGTAATAAGACTGGGGCTACTTATACAGACACAAGAGGTTGGTTGAAATGTATTCTCCTTTCTTCATCAGCACCCGCATAGTCCCTCTAGGATAAACCCTACAGTTTAGACTTTGAGTTTCTTCATATATTTATCTATTTAATCATTTACCTACTCTTGAGCATAATTTGATAACTTCATTGTCAAATGAGCCAAGATCGAGCATACGAAAGACAAGGTTCGGCTTGGCTATGCTCGTTTACACTTCAAAAATGATTAGTTAACTTTTTTGATATATAACAAACAGTAAATTATAATGGTAAATTACTTAATTAAACAAAAGAAAATAAATAAACAATCAAAAAATATATTTAAAAATTATTCATAATTAAAAAAATAAATATTTACAAAATTAAAAAATAAAGATGCAAAAAAACTAAAATTAAAAGAAAAAAAAAAGAAATAGAAAAAGAATGATATTGTGAAATAATACAAAGTGTAATTGGGTGTTGAATGTAACGAATCCAAACTATAAGGACTAGAAAAGATATATTCTTTTTCTATCCATTAGATCACCCCGTTTTCACATTTTACAAATCGGAGTGGATGAGCTATGGAAACTGTACTCTCTCCCTCACATTCTCGCGCCATATCCAACCATCCCAAGCTTCCCCTCTTCAGGTATTCTCTCTCTCTCTCTCCTCTCTCTCTCTCTCTCTACACACACACACCCACGTATCAATATAGTATTATGTCATCTGTCTTTCATAACCAATATGTGTTTATTCTTCAGGGACCAAGCTAAAGCAAGTTCTTCATCAAACCAAAAGATATGTGAATCTAGCAATAAATTTGTGGTTTATTGTTGCAAAGGCTCAGAACCCATATTCCAAAATGGGGTTTCCAGAAGGGATACAGTTCTATTTGGTCTTGCTACTACAGTTGCTACAATGTTCCCAATTGAAGGTATAAATATGACCCTTTAAAAATTAAATTTTTATGGGAATTTTTTAATCTTTTTTGGTGTAATTTGTTTCTTTCCCTGAGAAAGCTGAAAACTTTGTGTCAAATTGTATTTTAGCAGTAGTCATTTGACTCATTAAAAGTCAAACATTGAATTGCTTATTGTTTAAGTTGTTATATGGATGTTGGAAATTTCATGGATTTTTTTTTATTTAATTGTAATTTACAGGATCAAGTGCTGATGAAGATCTTAAAATGGCTCCAATAGTTGATGAAGATCTTAAAATGGCTCCTATAGTTGATGAACTAAATGCTTACTCATTTCTGATTCCATTGGAAATGCCTTCCAAGAAATTTACCTTCAAATGGTTTGCTTTTTATATTCATACCGCGATTTACTTGCTTGTTGTTTTATGAATCTAAATCAGTGGCATCCATTTGGGTCTAGAAAGTTCCATTGTGTTGACTTTACTCTCAACAAATAGTCAAACATTTTTGTTAAAGTATGCAAAATTGAACATTGCAAGAAATGGATGGAGGAAGAGCATTTGAGTCTGATATTTCATTTGACTTGGTACATAGTTTGAGTAAAATGTTTGACTATTTATCAAATATCGAAAATACCGTACATGAATATAAATATTGCAATGCGTGAACCAGTATCAGTCGCATCAGTTTATGTTTAGAAATGGTGTACCATTGACTTGTAATGCCTCTAAAATATGAAAATATGAAATTATACAATTATCACTAGCTATAAGTTAACACTGCATTATTTGATTATTTCTGAATTTGTTATAATAATGATTTCCATCTATCTGAAGGGTCGAGTCAAGAAAACCTGAACGCTATTCATCTGCAGCACCTCTATCCCGTAAGTTAGTAGCTTGTTTTTTTTTTTTTTTTCTTTTTTCTGAAATGGAACCATGATAGTTATATGTGTGTATTAAAGTTGCCAGAATTGGTGCTTGCTTTTGTATGGGTTGAAATGGATACACATACACCTCTGTTTGACTTTGACCCGTTATGTTTTTAGCTAATGTTTTATAATATATACTCAAAGAATTATCTTAATTGTGACACAGCTAATGCACGGCTACGGATTGTATCGGAACGTGTTGATTTCATCGACAACCTCATCCTTTCTATTACGGTATGCTGACAAACTTTGACTCACAGAAAGTCAACTTAACAAATTATGTTTTAGAATTTCATTCCTATTAATTACTATTGTTTTGTGCTTTCAGATAGGCCCCCCGAATCCAACATTCTTAAAGACAACCGACAAGAGTACATGGACCGCAAAGGATGTTGCTGATTCTGTTTTATCTGACAAGTCCGCCTTGGTAACTTTTTCAAATTACAAATCATATTTTAAGATAATTAATGATTCCGTGTTCTTTCTTGACAATCACGTTTTAATCTTGTACAGAGAGTTACGTCAAGTCAACGCATGGCGGAAAGTTCAGTACTTGATGCTCACACTTCGGAAGTGAGTTCCCAAAGTTTACATTAAGAACTAGTTTAGAAGAGGTGGAAAAATGGGCTGGTTGGGTAACGGGTCAAACGGGTTGGCTGACCCGCTAAACTTTCTTTTGAAATTCCTTCACAACCAATATATTAAGTGAAGATTTCAATTTTTTTAGCCACAGAAAGATATAGTTCGTATCACCAAAGGTATTAAAGGAACTACAATGGTGGTGATGCAATGGTTAAAAATCTAAAGCATTATATGCTTACACTCTCTGCTAAATTTGTTTTTATTTTAAAGAGTTAGATAATAATTTCAATAGTTCAAATTTCGCAATCATATTTAAAAATTTAATAACCAATAAATTAAAAGAAATCGGGACACGATTACAAAATTTGATTACAAATTTCGTATGATTTGTTTACATCGAAGAATCTGGGTATGCCAAATTTGCAAACCACAAGTTGCACACCCAACGGTGCACAAAATAACCGGTTAAATAACCGTAACTAGTTATTAACCGAAACTGTAATGGTTAATAACTGATCGAGGAGTAACCGATTAGTGGTTATTTTTAACCGTAGGCTAGAAACCTGATAGGGACTTTTTTAGAAGCAACCCGTTATTTTTAACCGATGTACCGGTTAATTGATAAAAAACCGAAAAAATGAAAAAAAGGTTGAAAATAACCGGTTAATTAACCGAACCAGTTAAAGTAATAACCGGTTAAAGCAAAAATTTGAAAATAACTGCCTTAACCGGTTAGAGAAATTAACTGATTTGTGCACCTATTGAAACACTTTTTAAGGTTTAACCCAATTTTGTATCTTTTTTTTTGTCTTCGCAAACAAACCAAGTAACAGAAAAGTCCAAATTAACCCGTTTTTGTTCGTCAGTATTGCTCGTTTTATTATTTAGTTTTGAAGTTAAAGAGCTATGCTATCTGTTTCCATACCTCTATCTTCTCACTTCGGGCTTGTTTTTGCAACATAGATCGATGGTGAACCGTATTGGTACTATGAATACCTAGTTCGTAAATCGCCTACAAAAACTGTATGTTTCTCTTGTACTCTTAAAAATTAGCTCTACCTTAAAAATATACTAAAGTAATATAAATAATGCAGGTGTCAGACTCGAATATCTTTCGGCATTATCTCGCTGCATCTGTTGAACGCGATGGTGTGATTCTACTTTATATTGATTGGTTTAGCTTACCATCATAGCTTGTTTATTTATGTATTTATTATATTTTTATTGCAAATAGACCATTGTTCTTGAAAAAAGGATATATTATCAAGAATGAACGATTCTTGGACACAAGCGCGAAGAATTATACTGTTTAAACTATCTACATTAAAAAAATAAATTCAAAATCTCTCATATTTATAAGATGTACTTTTCATTCACATTTTCACAAGAACGATGATTTGTTTACATCGAAGAATCTAGGTATGCCAAATTTGCAAACCACAAGTTGCACACTCCTTTTGCTAACAGGCTGAAGTTCTTGTTTGTAGGATTTTTGTACTCTTTAAACGCTTCGACACTCAACAAGCAATGGGACATGGTAATTCATTTATAAACATGTCTTTTATTGATCATATATGTGTGTGATGGCTATCGAGTCGGGGGTCTCACTGGAAGCAGCCTCTCTATTCATACAGGGTAGAGGTAAGGTTGTCTACATCTTACCCTCCTCAGACCCTACCTTAGCTTTGCTATTGGTGGGATTTACTGAGTATGATGATGATGATATGTGTGTGATGGCTCATAATGATACTTTTTTTATGTAACCGAGAGCGTGTGTGTAGAACTTGTTTCACAAGTTTCAACAAACTTAAGTGGTTTGTTGTGTTGGGTCGTGTTTTAACTAAACGCTGTCTTTTAGTTGAGGATCTAACTTGTAGTTTGTTGAACAGATGGGGCCGGTACTGGAGAAAACTGTAGCTTCTTTTAGGCTTCTTCCGGCGACTGAAAACTATGTTCCACCATACAAGGATCCATGGAGATTCTGGTGATGTGAGTGAAGTTTTGGCTGGTCAATTGACCCTTGAAACTGTACAGACTAGGAATTTGAATCTGTACACCTAGTTCAAGAGGGAGGTTCAAATGATTATTATTAGGTCAATGAGAGGATTTGTGCAAGTTAATAGTTGTCACATAATCAATTCAAATTATGTTTTTTTTTTTTTAATTATCAGGATGTATGTAAACTGCTAAGGTCTATTGAAGTGAGAAGTTTGTTACCGAACAACAATTGAATTGCGGTTGTGGTTTCTTTTTGAAGGACATATAAACCGACTACATGTTAATGTATTTTTAGACACATGTTACTAATAAGGAGCAAATCTAAGAGTTAACGAACTCTTTTGTAGACCAATGAAAATGTATTTTTAGACACATGCAACTAATAAGGAGCAAATGTAAGAGGTTTTTTTTAGAAAGGCCAACAAATCAATTCCGAGTACTCTCGGGGCACCCACTGGACAAACGGAGTACTCTGAGAGTAACCCGAGTCGTCCACCAGCACTTCCGGGGAAAACCCGGTAACCCACCCGCTCGTAGGCACGGCGGTGAAATTACTGGTAAAACCTGTTTGGCTCAAGGATCGAACCCATGTTTCCCTGTGTCTCCTATCATTGCCCATCAGTGTCTCACTCTTTTTTGCATCAAATGGGAATCGAACTTGAGTCTTCACAGAAGAACTCAAATTGTCCTACCAGTTGAGCTAGATGTCATTGGCAACAACTCTAAGAGTTAACAAACTCTTTAATAGACCAATGTGATATGGGAAAGCCGTGATTTGTTTTGCTTAAGGAAAGGATGCGTTTGAAGTTATGTGGCGCTCTTTCTATGCATGGAAAACCTGACATTAGATGGACAACATGTCAAATTGCATAAGACAGTTGTCCTAAATGCGTAAGAAATATTTCTCAAAGGTTTAAACTATTGACATTAGGTGGACAACATGGCAAATTGCATAAGATAGTTGTTCTAAACGTGTAAGAAGTCTTTCTTAAAGGTTAAACTAAATATACAGGGTCTTTTTTGCAACACCCTTGGATCGTAGAGATTTATGTTTTTCCAACGCCATAGAAACAAATGAATCCATACTCAAATCCCAATAGATCGTAGAGATCTATGTTTTTCCAACACCCTTGGAGCCTGCAACAGATCTGATAAATGGTTTTCAGGCAGCAGGTGGCGGTGTTGGTGTTATACCCTGCATGTATGTGTTGTGGTGATGATGAAGTGTTAGAGAGAAAGGCGGGAGAGAGAGAGACGAAGAAAACTGGACATATGGGGGAGGAGAAGATGGAGGTGGTGGTGGTGGTGGTGGCAGGTGGTGGGTTGTGGTAGCGGTGGCTGTGATGGTGGTGATGTATAGAGGGGGAGGAAGTGAAAGATACGATGTGTATATAATAATAATAATAATAATAATAATAATAATAATAATAATAATTAGTTTAAAAAAAGTTAGGAGTTAAGTGTCATTTACTTCCCTAGATTTTAAGTTTCATTTACGTCCTTGAGCTAATTGAGTTATAAGTTTTTATTGTTTGTGGTTAGTTTTTTGGAGTGAAATGACACGTTCGAGAATGTCAGGGAGGAAAATAGTACAATTTTGAAATTTCTGATATCTTTATTTTCAAATTTTGACATGACATTTAACGGGTTTAACATCATGAACACTTTTGATACAAGACACAAATCCACCTTATATGTATAGTCCACTTTTTTCTGAGCATCATCAACTTATGAAGTATGATGTATTGTTTGTTGTTAAATTGAGTCAAATTAGTATCACATTTCCTTATTGTTTCATAGAACCCTACTCTAGTGGGTTCGTGAAAGGATGTGGAGCAACCTTAACTCGCACACGCATGCGCGATGGTGTGGGGCGCAATGTGATGCTTTGATAACGCACTTCGCATCACCGCGAGCTGCCTTTATATTTTTGAAGGCTGGTTCGAGGGACCTGGGTCAGGTGTGACTGACCATGGTTCGTGTCAGAGTGGTTCTTACCGAAACTTCCGGTTCTAACCAGAACAATGGGTTCAAGCCGACAGCAGTTTAGCTAATCAGTTGTTTCCATCATATGTCTAGCACAACAACAATTTCCAGATCAATTGTTTCACTAATCAGTTGTTTAGCATAGTAGCACTTCTCATATCAGCTATTTAAACTTAAACAAACAACAATTTCTGGACAATGGTATTAAAAAATGTCTGGAAGAAATTTTTGATTTGTCATCTTGTCAGAAGGCGGTGTTGGGGTGCCTAAAGGGTCCCCATGCTCAGGTTTTGTTGACCGTTATCCCGATTGAGGGCCTGGGACAATGTATGTCAGCAGTAGAATATAGAGTCATCCTTAAATACCGGCTGATGATCCCTATGTACCTAGAAGAAGATGAAACCTGCCTGATATGCCGTAAAGCTTGTATGGATAAATACGGAGAGCACGCAGTGCATTGTAAAGAGCTCCCTTGATTCAAATATCGGCATGACTGGGTGCAGGATGTTTTGTGGGACATCTTGAAATTGCAAGGATTTCGGCTAAGAAAGAGGCTCCTGTGAATTTCCTTACGGACCCTATTGAAGGGAGATCTACTATGCGACCAGCGGATCTGCTCATATTTGGTTGGGATAGGGGGAAAATATACTTGTGTGGACCTCACGGGGGTTTCCCCTCTGGTTGGTTTAAGGGAAAACGGTTTGTAGCTGGACACGCAGCAAGAAAGGCAGAATCGAAGAAAGTTGACAAGCACACTAAAGCTTGTGCAGAGAACCAACATGTTTTTGTCCCTTTTGCCTTTGACACATTTGGCTCCCTAGCGCCAGAAGCTATCCAATTCTTAACCAGGGTCTAACGGGTCATCCACAACAATTGTTCAGGGTTTTGTCTTTACTAGATCAGGGTTTGCAATTCAAAAAGGGGTGGCGGCGCAGCTTGTTGCCCGTCTACCTTCTGTTTTGATGTAACTTGGCAAGTATGAATGAAAAGATGATTTAAAATATAAAAAAAAGCATTGAAGATGTTCAATGATATTTATTTTTCCTTTAAACCTTGTAGACATGTTCATCTCATTTTCAGTATAAATACTAAGGGTTCCTTAGCATCTAAACACACTTGAGACATTTGCAATACACATAAAAGCATTCCAACTTTCTCTGATCCTTTCTGTTCTTGTTTTCTAGGTACTCCTTTAGGTTTAGAGCCTTCCCTAACAGTACCATCTGCTTAAGCCTGTTGTACCAGGGGAAACAAATGAGTATTTTTTGGAGACTCGAAATTTGTTTTAAGAGACCCTTGTCTAACATGATCCTCAGCCAAAACTTTTTCTGTTTTTACATTCCTGTCTTGTTTTTTTGCTTATTTTAGTTGTAATTTGTATTTGTAACTTACTACTTTCCTTTATATTTTTATATTGTAATTCAAATAAAACTGTTTATTTAATTTATACACGAACGTTTCCTACAGAAACATAGTCAATAAGTGTACCACTAGAAAACCCTCATCAGTAACAGTGAGAACAACAATGGTGAGATAAAGATTATAAGAAGTATAGGTGGGTCTGAGGTTGAGTTGGTGATACAGAAGAGGCTCACAAAATCAGATTGCTACAAAAACCAAGGGCGGATCTTGATACCCGCATTACAAGTGAAGAATCTTGTTTTCTTGGCAATAAACAAGAAATAACAGGAACTAGGGATGGGAGAATCTACCAGTGTGGAGATGTGATCCAGAAAGGCGTAAATCAATGTTGAATCTTGCACAAGGGAAGATGAAACATGAAAACTATGTGCTTAAAACCAATTGGAAGAAACTGATACTTGCAAATGGGTTGAAAGAAAACATGGTGATACAGGTTTTGTCGATTCAGGTTGATCAACAACTTTGTCTTGCAGGTGTGCGTATTTGAAGGCATGCGAAAGTCATTTGCATCAAAACAATTCACTACAGATGGTCCTAACGTAATTTAGCTAGTTGTGTAGCATGATTCTTTCGTTCCCTTTGATATTGATTATGAACATTTCTTCTCAAGTATTGATGTATTTATTGATTTCTTATGTATGAAACGGTATATTATAATTACCGAGAAAAATGAAAATTTCCTAGCTTGTCTAAAAAGAATGTCTCTTTGGCTTTTCGTTGCCACAAATGTCCCATCGAACGTGGGAGGCAACGCCTGTTTTTTAAGGTTAGACGACAGTGTTTAGTAACATCGGCACCTCCGCCAGTGTTTCTACAAGATGTCAAAGGCACTGTCGCTTGTCTTACACACTTGAGAATTATTTGAAAATTTTGGTATATTGTGTACGTTTAATTAGATCATCAAGACGATTTTTATTCGTGTTTATTCCTTATAACTTGCCTAAATACATGGGTTTAATTAATAAGTTTTTCTTTGAGTATTAGACCATGCGTAATATTATAGGGGCGTGAAGGGGTTTGATAACGCCCCCAACACCGCCCCTGGGTGTTATATAGGTACGAAGAATAATGGACATTTGTAGTATAACGTTAGAAAATAGTTGGAAAGTAATTATTGAAAAGGCATTAAAGGGTGTTAACTATTACACATTATTTGTAAGGGCGTTATATATTGATGTGACGGAAAATTTCTCTAAGAAGAAACCATCATGAATGGTCTATACGCTAATTGCTATCGTTAGTTTCCATATTTTAAACTAAAAGTGGTCAATAGTTTGTTTGTGAAAACCGGAATTGTAATTTTCTAACTAAACTATATTTATATTTATATTTATTTTTATTTTCTATATTAAAGTTGATGTACCATGAATTGTAGAAACATTTTTATTTATTATTATATCTTTCAATCTTTTATTTTTAAATTAATTTATTATGTTAGTTAGTTTTAAACATATTTTGTTTTTGACATATGATTTTAACAAAACTTTGAGTATGTCATTTCGACGTGTCTTCTTAATCTACATCTTACACTACTAGAAAATAGGGGGGTTTCCTACCAAAATTTCCGACAAAACCAATTTCGTCGGAAAATTCCGACCATTTTCCGACAAAATACCAACTAAAAAAATAATCTGGTTTTACCGACTATTTTCCTACAATTTACCAAATGCTTGAGCTATAATTGTTAGACGATCTTTTAGATTGTTCAAATTTGTTATTAAAATGAAATTTGCCTGTCAAAATTGTAACTATTTGATTTTTTAGGTAAACAAGATCAGATGTGTGGTGTTACATTTGGAATTATTAATGTATATACTCTTTAATTCAATGTTTATTAACCGAAAACATCATACTATCAAAGTTGTTGACTTTTAAGATTGTGTATCCCTTTAAACTTATACATTTAAAGTCATATTTGTTTCTAGAAATTGCAAAGATTTGTGAAGACGTCTTCTTTCGAATTAGATACAGGACTGTTTGGTATCTTATTTACGATTACATATAGAAAATAGAAAGAGAGCAGTGTGAGCTTTTGGGTGTGGATGGTGTTAATATGGATACCATGATGGGAACTTTTATAAAATAATTTGGGTCATGTGGTGGTTATATGCCAGGATTTAATGTTTCACCCATCTTCTTTTCTTCTCTTATTATTTTTTTAGTGCTTCATCATGTAGGTTTCTCTTATAGCCAAGTGGGAGACTAATAGGGTCAATCATATAATCATACTATGTGGATAATCATACTATGTGGGTTCTGTTGATTGATAAACGTGTGAGTTCTGTTGTGTGCTTGGCTTTGTAATATTATTAAAACAATATTATAATGATTTTACGTACATAATTCTTTTTTCTAAGAAAAAAAGAGAAGAAAAAAAATCTTATCTTGATACCATTATTTTTGTTGGATTTTCCTTCAATCGATTACTTATTTGATACGATTCAGGTATAAATTGAAGCACCCCTGATGTTATATAATGTCAAGTAGAGGAAATTGTTATGACATTGTAAGTTATTTTCTTCATTCTGTTTGTAGATGGAAGTTTGAGCACTATTGAAATATTAGCTTCTGGTGGACAAACTCTTCACATATTGGGAGTTGCAGAACCAACTGATATAATGTACAACTTTGTATAAGTGGGATCTTTACCAAGTGGAATTGAAGGGGTATGGTCCCAAAAAGCCGCGCAACTCCCTATGAGGCCGCGCGAGACCATACTCCTTAATCAGCAATTTTCTAGATCGCCAACCTCGCGCGGGGTACTACACACCTGTATAGCGCTGCGCGAGGTCCACAAAAGAGTAAACTCCAGTGAACGACACTTAGCATTCTAAAAGAGACATCTGAAAGCCCATGCCGCGCGCATGATAATAGCGTGCTCAGCAAGAATCGTGCGTGACTACGGCGCGAGGCCCTTCCAGATAGTACACAACGTACAAGTGGCAGAATAAAAGGGCCAATCAGGATCCTTCTGTCCCTGCGCAATCGTGCTCCACGATCGTCTGACATGCAGGAGACAAAAAGTACTTAAGGACGCCTATGTGGCACCAATCATAGGGCAGAGACAACTGCCCCACGATCTCCACTTACCTGCTGATGGCAGGACGGCGGCCAGGCCGACAACCATGACACGTGGCTCCAATCACTGTGCGCCAGCACCAAAGAACTCTCAGAAACCACTAACGGTCGAGACAAGTGAGACAAAGAGCATATCGCCCAAGTTGTCGACGTCCGGCCCAAGGCCCATCAGCCCACATCCTCTTACACCCCTCCGGCTATAAATAGAGACCTCACTCCACAGGTTAAACATTCCATTCCCTCTACTCTCTCACTTAATACTTAAATTACCTCCAAAGCACAGTCGCTTATTCTCACGCCGGAGCCCGGTTAAGAGGGAAACCCCCATATTCCCCTCTTAACGAGTAACGGTGTTTTGTTTTGCAGTTAAAACACGGTCATTGAAGAGCTCAGGAACCCAAGAGAAGATTAACCACTATGCAAGGAACATAAACCAAACCGATTATCCCCTAATCAGTTCCGTGTTTCTTCAGGAATGGTTATATTTTTCTCTCTGATGATTGATCTTTAGTACATGTAGTTTATGTAATACGTAATAATTCTGTTTTGTTGGTTGTAGCAAACGATGTTGATGTACAACGATGCAATCTTCTTATTCATCAAACAAAAAGAATGTGCATTGCCAACTTGGTTGTGACTAACCATGAAGCCCAACATTTTCCAAGTTGTCACATGAAGAAGAATCATGAGAATGTCTCTGAGTTGGGTATCAGTCCTTGAGCGCTCAGCAGAAGGCGAGACCCCAGCCTCATGGTACGCCAAGCAACTGGCCAGAAGGCGAGACCCCAGCCTCATGGTACGCCAAGCAACTGGCCACTATCAACGAAGCGTATCAGTCCTTGAGCGCTCAGCAAGCAGTTTTAACGGCAGAACCGTCCTTGGTCACACCAACCGGCCCCAGCCACGGGTCGCGCCAGATGCCGGTCCCGCAGTACATTCCAAGAAGAATTAACAGACCTCCCCCCACCCGAAGGTTAAGCGTACAGGACACGCGAGATACACGGGGGGAGACAGGAAGCTACTATGACGAACCGTCAAATTCCCGAAGAGGCCCAGTTCATAGCCGGCTCACGCCGCGCAACATGAACGATGAGTGGGAAGAAACTGACCCGAACGATCCAACCTGGGAAAACGATGACGGATCTTCGGTCTTCAATCGTTTACAAAAAAATCACGAGTATTATAAGCCAAGGCAACATGTTGGTTATACCGAGGAGGCGGAGCGCGACTTTCGCCTCGCCTATCGACCAGAAGAAGCTATAGAGCACTCGAAGTTCATCCCAAGGATAGCACTAGCGCCGCTCGAAAGAGAAAAGTTGCCTCCGACCGTTGGAAAGTTCAACGGATTGACTGATCCAGATGATCACGTCAGAGTGTTTACTAGCGTGGGCTGCATGGGAGGTTGGAACATGCCCATGTGGTGCCATTTGTTTATCCAAACATTAACAGGGGCCGCTCGCGCCTGGTTCGACAGCCTTCCTCCGGGTAAGATAAAATCATGGGTAGATTTCAGAACTCGGTTTTTGAGTCACTTCAGCCAACAAAGGCGATACCAGCGCGACACAGCGGAAGTTGAAGATATCTGGCGTAGAGATAATGAGGGTCTGGAAGATTTCATTACGCGCTTTAACAAAGAATGTTTGGAGATAGGGGGCGTGAGTGAGCAACTCATGCGCTGCCATTTCAAAAAAGCCATCCGCTGTGATAGCCTGATCAGAACCATCACTGGGAAAGATGGAATGCCAAAGGAGTGGGATAAACTCATGGAAGCCGCGAAGATAGTCGCGCAGACGGAAGAGTCACTCGCACGAAACAACAGCTATCGTTCTGAAGATAGATTTTCCAAAGGGGGTCACCCGCGCGAGGACAACAGGCGCAACAAAGGCAAAAACCCTGGATGGAAAGCCAACCACTCCAGCGGTTATAATGAACGACCCCGGTACGAAGAACGATCCCGCTATAAGGAAGACGCGCGTGATACCATTGACCGCATCGGTTATAGAAAGGCAGTCCGAGACGACAATCGTGAAAAGCATTGGACTCCGCTCATAAAAACACCTAAGGAGGTGCTAATGACGGAGAACCATGATTTTAAGACTCCCAGGCCTATGACGAACAAAAAGGGACAAGACCCCAATCTGTATTGTGATTTCCACAAGGATACAGGCCACTTAACAGATGATTGCTACAGCTTGCGACAAGAGATAGAGAGAGCACTAAAGAGTGGAAAGCTGAGCCACTTAGTGAAGAATGTGCGCAAAGAGACGCGACAGCTCCATCGCCACGATGAAGGAAATCACAAGAAGGTTCGACGCCTGGAAACACACATGGTCAATGGACCAAGGTATAGCGCAAGAGAAAAAGGCAAGAGACCCTATGAGCCCTCATGGCAAGAACAGCAAGTTATTTTCCCGGTGGTGCGCGGGGGTCCCCGAGCCACACGACCCATCGTCATCACCGGTATCATCGGCCATTATGAAACTGAATACGTCTTCATCGACCCAGGGAGTACAGCAGACATCATCTATGAACAATGCTTTAATCAGTTTGACGACGAAGACAAAGCGAGACTCGAACCAGTTGACTACCCACTGTCTGGGTTCTGCAATGAAATGGTCTTCCCGTTAGGCCAAATTAGCTTCCCCGTCACACTCTCTGACGGGAAGCATTCGAGGACTACAAACGTTAACTTCATGGTGATGCCCGTTAAGTCAAGACATGATGTACTGATCGGGAGAGAAACGCAGGGTGAGCTGAATATGATAACTTCCACCCCCCACTCAGCAATTGGTTTCCCAACCAAGACGGGGGTGGCAATCGTTTATGCGAAAAAGGAAGTTATGTCAACTGAAGAGATGCGCCCAACAAAAGCGGCGAAGGTTTCAGCAACCGAGCCCGAGAAATGGGTTTTAAATCGCAAATATCCGGAGCAAACGGTGACGATAGGTCACGCTATCTCAGCAAATATCAGAACTCGCCTCAAGCAGCTCCTATTCAAGAACATGGATATTTTCTCCTGGACCCCGGCCGACATGACCGGAGTCCCGCGCGACATCACAGAGCACTGTTTAAACACCTACCCCTCGGTTGAACCAAAAGTCCAAAGAAGGCGCAGCCTAGGGGCAGACAAGACGAAAGCAATGAACGAGCAAGTTTGCGAGTTACTCAAAGCCGGCATCCTGCGAGAAGTACGTTATCAGAGTTGGGTTGCGAACCCCGTAAGGGTAGAGAAGTCTAGTGGCGGATGGCGAATGTGCGTCGACTATACCGATCTCAACAAGGCATGCCCTAAGGATTGCTATTCCTTGCCTGAGATCGACAAAAAGATAGACTCTCTCGCGCCATACAGATGGAAGTGCTTCTTGGATTGCTACAAGGGGTACCATCAAGTTCAAATGAAGCTCGAGGATGAAGACAAGACAGCTTTTCGCACGGATCTGGGGATTTTTTGCTATACGAAGATGCCTTTCGGCCTGAAAAATGCTGGCGCCACATACCAGCGATTGATGGACAAGATCTTCGCGGATGACATCGGAAAGCATATTGAAGTTTACATCGACGATCTAGTGGTTAAAAGTCCCGAAGAGGACCAAATGTTGAAGGACGTCGAGAAAACGTTCAATTCATTGCGCAGCGTAAACATGAAGTTGAATCCAGCCAAGTGTTCTTTTGGCATGGAAGAAGGGAAGTTTCTAGGCTTCATAGTCACCAACGGCGGCTTTAAAGTAAACTCGGAGAAAGTCCAGGCAATAGAGCAGATGCCATCGCCGCGGACGATCAAAGAAATGCAACGGTTGGCCGGCCGCCTCGCCGCGCTTAATCGCTTTTTGTCAAATCACGCCGCGAAATCGTACCCTTTTATCACCACATTGCGCAACTGTGTTAAGAAGCAAGAGTTCAGGTGGACCCCTGAAGCAGAAAAGGCTTTTCAACAAATGAAAGAGTGTTTGATCGAGCTACCCACCCTGACTGCACCATTCGAAAAAGAACCACTCATACTGTACTTATCTTCTTCAGATAAGGCAGTAGGATCGGTATTACTAGTAGAAAGAAATGGAGTCCAAACTCCAATTTATTATGTCAGCAGGGTACTCACTGACCCGGAAACGAGATATTCCACGATGGAAAAACTGGTACTAGCGTTGTTACACGCCTCCAGAAGGCTGCGCAGGTATTTCACAGGACATGTGATCACTGTGCTTACCAACTTCCATATCGGCACAATACTTCAAAAACCAGAAACGTCCGGGCGGTTAGCGAAATGGGCCATTGAGCTGGGGGGCCACAATATTCTGTATTGGCCGCGCCCAGCCATCAAGGGTCAGATTCTTGCGGACTTCATCACAGAAGTCCCAGTTGATAAGATTAAAGATTGTGAGCTGGTGGAAACTCCCGAAAAAGACACGACAAATGAGACCTGGATGCTTTATACTGATGGGGCCTCAAACGAGGATGGCGCGAGAGCTGGATTGCGCCTAGTAAGCCCCGAAAACCACGAATTCACTTACGCCATCAGGTTGGATTTCAAAAACACCAACAACGAGGCGGAATACGAGGCATTTCTGGCAGGCTTGCGCCTCGCCATCAAAATGGGAGCTAAAAATCTACAAGCACATGTTGATTCACTCTTGATAGCCAGCCAAGTCAACGGTATATACGATGCAAGGGGTGAAGTCATGGCCCTATATCTGGAACAAGCAAAAGAGTTGCTTCAACAGTTCAAGTCTCACAAGGTCATCCACATCAACCGCTCTGAAAACAAACCGGCTGACGCCTTGAGCAAGCTCGCTTCAACGACCTTCCAACATCTCGCCAAAGATGTAAGGATTGAGGTACTCAAGAACCCGTCAGTTTTGTTGCGACAAGTCAATGTGATCGAGATAGGGCAGCCATCCTGGATGACCCCTATCATTCAGTACTTGAAAGAGGGAATACTCCCAGAGAATAAGGCAGAGGCAAGAAAAATTCAGAACAAAGCTCTGCAGTACGAAATGAATGGCGGTATCTTATACCGCAAGTCCTTCCTGGGACCACTCCTGCGCTGTGTGGACCCTCAAGACGCGAACTATCTGATAAGGGAGATCCATGAAGGAATTTGCGGCATCCACGCGGGACCACGCATGGTTGTTGCGAAGATCATGAACGCCGGGTATTACTGGCCAGGGATGCACGTTGATGCCCTGAAGGAGCTGCGCAAGTGCGACTCCTGTCAGCGGCACTCACCTAAAACCCTGCGCCCCAAGAACGATCTAATCCCCGTATCAACTGCTTGGCCTTTTCAGCAGTGGGGAATCGACATGGTAGGACCCTTCCCAGACGCCCCCGGCGCCGTCAAGTTCATAATAGTAGCCGTCGATTACTTCACAAAGTGGGTGGAGGCCAAGGCCCTTGCTTCAACTACAGCCATGATGGTGCGCAAGTTCATTTGGGAACACATCATCTGTAGGTTTGGCCTCCCACTCAAGATTGTAACAGACAACGGCACCAACTTTGCGGCCGAGGACCTCCAAAAGTGGTTGAAAGAGATGAAGATAGAACACACTTTCTCCTCCGTGGCGCATCCTCAGGCCAACGGACAGGTCGAAAGTGTAAACAAATGTATCGTTGATGGGATTAAGGCCCGACTGGGTACTAAACGAAGAGGCTGGGTGGATGAGCTCCCAAGTATTTTGTGGGCTCACCGAACCATGCCAAAAACAAGCACCGGCGAGACCCCTTTTAGCCTAGTCTATGGCTCAGAAGCGGTTATCCCGGCAGAAGTTGGTCTGCCCTCTCCGCGTTTGACAGCAGTCAACGCAATCGACAACGAGGCAGAACGTCGTCTTGACTTGGATTTGCTTGAAGAAAGGCGCGAAATTGCGCGAATTAAAGAAGCCAAGTACAAAACACAACTGGAGAGGTACTACAATGCGCGAGTACGCATCTGTACCTTCACTCCAGGGGAATATGTCTTTCGGGACAACGAAGCCTCAAACGCTGAACGCCCTGGAAAACTAGCACCCAAATGGGAAGGCCCATACTTGGTCCATGAAGTGCTAGGAAAAGGGGCTTACAAATTGCGCACCCTGGATGGACACATCATCCCGCGCACGTGGAACGCGCAACAACTGCGCAAGTGCTACATATAGCTACTACCGGCCTTGCGCCATTACCCGCCATGTTGGCCACGCGCCTTTGTTATTACTCATGTTGGCTTAACGCCTATTTTGCTACTTACGTAATGTATCTTGGCCTAAGCGCCTACTTAATCAAAGAAAGCACACGACATGCTCTTTTATCACGACTGACTTCTTTCGTTACAAATGCATGTTAAACTTCTGATTAGCAAGAAAACACTCCAGCCATGCCTCCAAGGTCCTCCGCGAACATAGCGCGAGACCGGGCAGTTACTCACACAAGAGCCATGCTTACATTTATTCTCGCTAATTTAACCAAAGTTTCTAACAACAGTGCAATAATTGTAACGGGAGAGTAAGCAAACACACTATTTAAAAGGCGCAACCGCGCAACAGTCATAAAAAGACAACGTCATCCATTAAAAGGCGCGAACGCGCAAGAAGTTACATCAGAAACTTAACAGAAATTCACAAGGCAAAGCCATACAAAACCTATCTACTCGAAACAATCTCAAACATCATCATCATCATGCTTGTCGCCACCATCGCCTTCATCATCGCCATCATTCCCAGCTGCATCCTCATCTGATAACTCAACCGTTATAGGTGGATCAAGAATGCCCTTAAGGCGCTGGCACCAGTCATCATGTTCCAAAGCCTTGGCAACTAAATCCATCACAGGCAGTGATAAGTGGTCATAAGCATGTTCAGCGCGTGTCAGCTCGGCACTAGCCTGGTCAGTAACCGAACAGTGACTGACGTCAAACTCCTGTCCAAGTGCTTCTTCAACGTGTTGTGCGCACTCTAGGTACCCCCCTCGGTGACCAACAGCGCGCGCAGCATCGGTCAAAGCAGCAACAGCACGATCCAGCTCTCCAGCATTGAGAATAGAGTTGGCAATCTACAGCAGAGTTTGCACATCAAAAACAACTTCTAACGATATACTTTGGAAGGAGAAAAGGATAAGCATACCAGCACTACTCCACGGCCGCGCATCCACTCGGCCTCAGAGACGAGAGTGTCAACAATGCCTTGAGCCTCAGGATAATTCGTTTGTGCTACATTAAGGGCAGAAGTGCTAACATTACGCGCTTCCTCAGCACGCTGCTTGGCCTCCTCAGCAGTCGCAGCCTTCACCTTCTCAGCTTCGAGGTCGATCTCCAAGGATTCGCATTTATCAACCTGCCCCTCCAGACGACGTTTGAGCTCAGCGATCTCGACATCCTTGGCTTGCAAGTCCTTGTCCTTAACAGACAGCTGACCCTTCACCTCAGCCAACTCAACCTAAAAGGAACAAAGTGACTTAGGCTATTTTATAAAATGAAGTACAGAGAAGGTATAAGTTGCACAAACCTCAACCTGCTCCCTAGCAACCTGTGCAGCTTGCGCATCCTCGACCTTGCCGGTCAACTCAACCACCTTGGCTTCAAGGTTGACAATCTTGTTACGATCCGCAGCCGCGCGCTCGTTATCCTTCGCACAAATGCGCTTGAACTCGGCTTTCTCCTTAGCCAGTTGCTCTTCAGCAGTACGAAGCTTATTTTTCAGGGCCTCGCGCCCCCACTCTTCAGACTTTCGGTCAGCCTCGAACTTCGCCTTCTGCTCATCAAACGCAGCTCTAGACTTCTCCAAGTCAGTAGCACGCCTCGTAATACGATCGCGATACTTCTCCCAATCATCCCTCTCCCTAACCATGGTTCGCCACTCCCGGACAATTTCTTGGTTAGCAGCGCGGGTATTGGCTTCACCAACAACGTAGGCATGATAGAGCCCGCTGTGAGTCCGCGCCCGTTGACGATCCATCTCCCCAGGAGGAATCGAATTCACCAGCCAGTCATGGCAAGGCGCGAACTCGAGAAAAGTATCCTTCTGCTTCAAACCCCAAGGCGGATTGTGCGGAGCGTCACCGCGACTCTCTTCAGTATAAGACTTGTAATAGATATCCCCCACTGTATCCCGGGGACCTATTGGAGAGCGCGGCGGCGCGACAGCTTTCGCACCACCTCGACCAGCAGATGAACCCGAGCCCGCGCCTTTGGTAATAGAAATACCAACAGGCCTTTCAGCAGCAGATTTCTCCTTCTCCTGCTCCAGGGTTCTCTCTTTCCCCTTCTCCTTCTCAGCATCAGCAAGAGCCTTCTCAGCAGCTCTTCTCTCCTGCTCAGCCTTTTTCTTCTCATCATCGGCTTTCTTCCTTTCCCGTTCTGCCTTCTTCCTCTTTTCTTCAGCAGCCTTGTTCTTGCGCGCCTCTTCAGCCTGGCGCTGGTCTTCCTCAGCTTTCTTCTTCGCCTCAGCTTCTTTCCTCCTGTCTTCATCAACTCTCTTCCTACGCTCCTCATCAGCCCTCTTCTTCTCTTCGGCAGCTCTTGCCTTATCAACCTCAGCAACATGTTTGCCCTTGTCATGTCCAGCACCAGCAGTCTCGGAAGATTTGATGATAATCTTAGGCCTTTTCGCCTCTGGCTCCGTAAAAACAACACCCTTCTCAGGGGTCTTCTTCTTACCCTCTGCATAAATCAAAGGGTCAAGACAAGGAAAGCCACATAAAAAAAAAAAAAAAAAAAGAGAAAAGAGCTAAAAAACGTTACCAGGAGAGAACTGATAGAGTGAGCGTAAATTGCTCTGTTTACCAAGCACCAGAGCTCCTCCAGCCTTCGGCGCCACAGTCACTCCAGCAGTCGCCCCGCTCCTGGTCCTTTTTCTGCTGATCAACTTTCCAGCAGCTTCTTCTTCTTCCTCCTCTTCTTCCTCTTCAGCATGCTCAACAGAAGAAGGAGTAGCGCCAGCATCCGGGTTGCGAGAACCCGCGCCACCTTCATCTTTTGAGCGACCTGCTCCGCCTTTACCTTCGCCTACGCGCGACAAACCCTCTAATGAGTCACTAATTATCACATAATCTTTTAAGTCACTTTGACGAAGACGAAGACTACCTTTACCAGCAGCTGCGCGGCTACTCCCGCCCTTCTTGCTCGTCACTTCGGGCTCACCCGTCTTCTTCTTCTTTGGGGGTTTCTTCTTCTTCTCTTCAGGGTCGATACCCAGGTCGCGCAACACACCTGCAAAGATGTTAGACCACGAACTTAACTCCCCGTTCGAAGATCCTACAGACTCCCCGCTGGAAAGATAGACAACCTCTTTCCCAGCAGAAGTCACAGAGCGCAGAGGACGAGGTTTAGGTATATGCGCACCTTCGGTTGCAGTAGGCGGCAAGGCAAATGCGTCAGCAACAGGATACATAAAATTATCCCTTATTTGGTCATACCAATATTGCTCCCCGTCTCGAAGCGGGCGTACACCCATCCTACCGCCGAAAGCGGCGAAGGCAGCTTGATACAAACGCACCTCTACAAGATAAATCGTAAAATAAGGAAAAGCGCAAGCCACGAAAAGTAAGTAAAAATAAGAATTCCTAACCTTGGTCACCAAGCATCAAGACAGGAACCTCCTTGCTATCCGGCCGCCACTGATCGCTCATCCGCGCCGCGACCAAGACATTCTCCCCAAACACTCGGTTTGGGGTGGCGGTAAGTTCCCGGTACCAACCCTCGGTCTTGGGGATCGCCAAGTCTTCCTTCTCGATTGGTTCAGTCCAGGCGCGAAACGTCATGGGTACTGGAACCACCTCTTCCCGGATATAGAAAAACTTTGGTTTCCAGTCATGGAAACTCTTGGGTGGATTTAGCAATATCTTCTTCGCCGCGCCTCGACTAGCGAAGGAATAGAAACCCATGTTTCTCTGAAGTGTGTAGAAAACCCGGAATTTATCAACCGTCGGTTCAATGCCATGAGCCCAACACAGGAACTCGAAGTGCCTGACACGGACCATCCCGGGTGGGCTCATCTGAGAGAGATGAAACCCATAATATTGCAGAATGTGTGCCATAAAGTTTGTCGCCGGCAACCGGAAATTACCCTGATGAAAGAAGTCTTCAAACAGAGTAATATACCCCGGTGGTGCATCAGCGGCCGTCTGGTTCTGGCCGGGATACCGGGCGTCCCACTCGGGTGGGAACCGGAAACTTCGTGATAATTGTTCGAAGAGACCTAGATCCCACCGGAGAACAGGTACAGGACCTTCTTCTCCGGGATTGTCTTCATAATGTTCTTCAGCCATCAATAATCAGCAAAGGGATCTCGAAAATACCGAAAACACTCTCGATGATCTGCTACAATGATCTTCAAAAACTTGGTGATCTGCTGCAATGTTCTTCAAAAACTTGATTCAGAGAAGACTTGAGAGGAAATAGAAGAATAGTAGGAGAGAGTGATGAGCCTCACCTCTCTTCGGATATATATACTGATCGCATTTAATGCGATCGGTAACCGTGCCGAAACCGCCGGTGGGCCTCACCACGCGCGCGTGGGCCTCACCAGCAAGCGCCACGTAAGGCGTGTTTCCCGGAGTGACGGTTACCACGCGCGCGTGGGCCTCACTCGCCTGACGAAAATCTGAACCGTCAGCAACACGTTGATGACAACCGTCAGAGGTCAACTCAAACGTCACCAACCGCGACTTTTTCACCAACCTGTCAGAAAATTCAAACTTCGAGGTTTCTCCCGCCCAAAGTCATGAGAAACTTCACGGAAAAGCCAACAACAAGCCTGGTAGCCGCGCCGTAGTAACTAACAACTTACACGCGCGCCGTCTACCAAAGCCAAAATCATCACTCTAATTTATTTTCTTAAGTCCAGAGCTCCAACCACTTGCCTTGCGCATGGTGCAGCACTGGACTGGGGGGACTTGAAGGGGTATGGTCCCAAAAAGCCGCGCAACTCCCTATGAGGCCGCGCGAGACCATACTCCTTAATCAGCAATTTTCTAGATCGCCAACCTCGCGCGGGGTACTACACACCTGTATAGCGCTGCGCGAGGTCCACAAAAGAGTAAACTCCAGTGAACGACACTTAGCATTCTAAAAGAGACATCTGAAAGCCCATGCCGCGCGCATGATAATAGCGTGCTCAGCAAGAATCGTGCGTGACTACGGCGCGAGGCCCTTCCAGATAGTACACAACGTACAAGTGGCAGAATAAAAGGGCCAATCAGGATCCTTCTGTCCCTGCGCAATCGTGCTCCACGATCGTCTGACATGCAGGAGACAAAAAGTACTTAAGGACGCCTATGTGGCACCAATCATAGGGCAGAGACAACTGCCCCACGATCTCCACTTACCTGCTGATGGCAGGACGGCGGCCAGGCCGACAACCATGACACGTGGCTCCAATCACTGTGCGCCAGCACCAAAGAACTCTCAGAAACCACTAACGGTCGAGACAAGTGAGACAAAGAGCATATCGCCCAAGTTGTCGACGTCCGGCCCAAGGCCCATCAGCCCACATCCTCTTACACCCCTCCGGCTATAAATAGAGACCTCACTCCACAGGTTAAACATTCCATTCCCTCTACTCTCTCACTTAATACTTAAATTACCTCCAAAGCACAGTCGCTTATTCTCACGCCGGAGCCCGGTTAAGAGGGAAACCCCCATATTCCCCTCTTAACGAGTAACGGTGTTTTGTTTTGCAGTTAAAACACGGTCATTGAAGAGCTCAGGAACCCAAAAGAAGATTAACCACTATGCAAGGAACATAAACCAAACCGATTATCCCCTAATCAGTTCCGTGTTTCTTCAGGAATGGTTATATTTTTCTCTCTGATGATTGATCTTTAGTACATGTAGTTTATGTAATACGTAATAATTCTGTTTTGTTGGTTGTAGCAAACGATGTTGATGTACAACGATGCAATCTTCTTATTCATCAAACAAAAAGAATGTGCATTGCCAACTTGGTTGTGACTAACCATGAAGCCCAACATTTTCCAAGTTGTCACATGAAGAAGAATCATGAGAAAGTCTCTGAGTTGGGTATGACTCAGCTGTTATTTGACCGTGTCCTGTGTGATGTTCCATGCAGTGGAGATGGTACTCTTCGCAAAGCTCCCGATATCTGGAGAAAATGGTAACTACATTTTAGTAATGCAATTGATTCTTGGATTTCAAATCTTAATAACTAGGTCTTAATGTTGACATAAACATACCCATTGCAGCAGAACTTGCTTTAAAAAACAGAATGATATTACATATTTACTCTTTTGTAATCTTGTATGAGAGACTTTTCTTTTTTATTCCATGAGCTTTTTTTTTTACTTTTATCTTGTAATTATGTTCTTCTCGATAATGCTATCTATTAGTTCTTTGAATAAAAATTTACCAAACATTGAAACTGACACTATCTACCTTGAGTACTTACAGATTTGTAATTTGTATTTGTATCTATACATTTCTTAGTTGTGATAGTAAATATGATATGTAATTGTAAATAAAGAATTTACAATTACGATATGTATTTATTTTTTATAACTTTCTATTTCAGTTTTTCATGTTACCCAACCCCGTGTACCAAACGGGTTTTAACCTAGTATTATATATGCTGTTTAGGTGTGGAACTTGCAATCCCAAGTGGAAAAGTTAAATAAATGATTCGAAGAGGCGCAACAACCCCACACAGAAGTGTTGCAAAACCGAGTTTAAGAGATGCAATACAAATGAGAGAAGATTTGCAACGACAAATAACCGAGTTGATGAAGCAGTTTGGTAATCCTAGCAATCCTCCACCATAGTTTAGTTTTGTTTGTTGTCTTTTGCGGTTGAACTTGTAATTTAAAAACCGTGGGATATTTTGTTGTTAAACCTACAATTTGACAACCGTTTTGTATTTTGTGGATGAACTTCCAGTTCTATAATCGTGTCGTATTTAGTATTTTTATTGGATTTTTTTTCTGCATTTTTAGTAGAAAAATCTGGATTTTTTAGTTTTTTTTTATAATTTTTTTTTATTAAAAAGTTTTTTAGTCGGAAAACTGTGGTCGGAAAATAGTAGGAAACCGGCTGTCGGAAAGCTGTAGGAAAATTGTAGTCGGAAATTGGTCGGAAAAATGTGGTCGGAAAGCTGTCGGAACATTTTGGTCGGAAAATAGTAGGAAACCGGCAGTCGGAAATTGGTCGGAAAACTGTAGTCGGAACTTTGTCGGAAACCGGCAGTCGGAAATTGGTCGGAAAACTGTGGTCGGAAGTTTGTCGGAAAATTGTAGTCGGAACTTTGTCGGAAACCGGCAGTCGGAAATTGGTCGGAAATTTAGTCGGAAACTGGTCGGAAAATTTTTCCTACAAGGCTTTTTCCTACAAACGTATTTTTGTCGGAAACTGGTCGGAAACGCCGTTTTCCGACCATTTTCCGACTAAAACCTTGGTCGGAAATGGTCAGTTTTTTAGTAGTGTTATGGGCGGTAATGTAAAAGTAATCAAAGTATAAATGTATATTTTGTCAAAAACTATATCATATTTAGTTTTTTTTCTAAACCATGGTCGTTTACCCTTTTTGCTTATTATGTTATTCTGATAATGTAATGTAATATTTTATAAAAGTCTAAATGAACCATTACGACGTGTTTATTTTTATCTGCGTTTCAATAAAAGTTTTGCTCAAAATCGGATGTATCAAATATAATTGATTTTTTTCTTTACTGTGACGAACCGAACCAATACGTCCGAACAACTTCGGTAGAAACATAGATTATATTCTATATATTGCAAGTTATAGTGAGTGTGGGTATCGTAGCAGTATCATGACGAACCAAACTGATATCATCCTATCAACATCGATGTCCTGTTAATTTCGATCGAACAACATCAACACCAGTGTTGGTACTATCGGAACCGTTACTGATATTTTTTTTTTGTTTATTATTGATGTAAAATAAGTGTCAGTATCATTTTAGTCAATATCATGACTTTATTTTTCAGGTTTTATATTTCAATTGTTATACCGAGTCTTGATACTGTAATAAATCGAACTGATACTGACCAAATACCTGCCGCAATACGCGAGAGAAAATTACTAGTATACTTATTTGAAATTGAATAATAACTTAGAAAATATCATGACAAAAGTTACCATGAATTGCATGTCCTCATACGTACATGTATTTAATAAAGACAAGGTTTTTCAAACCACTCACCGTCCGCATTGTTCAAACCACTCACCGTCCGCTTGACGTCTGCTCGGAAAATGCTAGTTCGGCATATGTTCGGAATATGCTTTTTCGATTTTCGGTGCCAATTGGCTTGGTTCAATTTGTAAAAAGTCAAGCACGACCAATGTCCGCTCGGTTTGGTTAGACTTAAATTATATATTAATTTATTATATACATATACGCACACAAATATAAAATATCTTTATCGTATTATATATACCACTCTCTTGGATTTTCCCCCACTATATACAAATTACAATTATACTTATACATAGTAGCCCAACTTGCCTAATTAAAAAATTAACACTAAATTTAAATGTAAAACCTTAAGCCGCTAAGCAACCGTCTTTGACATATATAGTCTATGTATTGTTCTCATTGTCTCCCGCTCTCACTCTAATTCAATCGTCTCCCACTCCCACCGTTACATTTAAATCGTATCGGTCTATACATGCAAGTTCAGGGTTAGATAAATATTTTCGTAGAATTAATAACTTTTTAATAAAAAATACACTATTGGTTCTCCTAAGTTTTAAAGTATTGTAGTTAATAGTTAATATTTAGCTAAACGATTTATATAATTCAAATTTTAACGGATTTATCTAATTATTCAAAATTTTAGTCCAAAAATATAATAAAAAAAGTTATCTAAAATTTACAGATACGTACACAATCGAGAAATTAATGGTAAAAATCCCTAAAATCTAGCTCATCCAATATAATTCTCATAGGTTTAATCTTACAACTTCGCATCCCATACAATTATCTTCTCTACTTGGTTTCCAAGTTTCACATCCTATGTAATTCTCTACTCATCTTTGTTTCTCATCAGAATCCATCCATCTACCTATGAATGGCTAACATGAACACAAAGATGGAAAGTATTCGAATGGGCAGGATGAAAATCGCCAAGTTGTTGTCGTTAATGGGGTTTCATGATGATGACCCTGACGCTACTACCCAAATCATGCGTCAAAGATTACGCGAGATTGAAGAAAGAACCACTGCGCCCAACTGTTCGACGACTAGAAAAATCAAGATCAAATTTGGTGGAAAGGCAGCAGTCATCCAAGAAGACCCAACAAATCATGATACGGAACCAGGTTCGAGTAGCTTACCTTCAGAAAACCGCGATAATGAAGATGGTGTCATGGAGTTAAACAATGGGGATAATATGGGAACACATTCAACAAGTGTAGCACTAGAAAACCCTAATTCTGATCATATGGAGATAGAGGATTTTATAAGAAGTATAGGTGGGTCTGAGGTTAAGTTGGTGATCGAGAAGATGCTCACGAAATCAGATTGCGAAAAAAGCCAAGGCCGGCTTTTGATACCAACGTTACAAGTGAAGAATCATGGCTTCTTGTGGATGGATGAGGAAGAGAAACTTGAGAAGAAAGAATCTATAAGTGTGGAGGTGTTTGATCCAGAAAGGCGTAAATTAACGTTGAATCTTGTGCAATGGCAGATGACAAAGAAAACCTATGCGCTCAAAACCAACTGGAAGAAACTGGTACTCGCAAATGGGTTGAAGGAAAGTATGGTGATACGGGTGTTGTCGTTTCGGCTTGATCAAAAACTTTGTTTTGCAGTTGTGCGTGTTTGAAGGCGCACCAAAGTCATTTGCCTTGGAACACTTTCTATGGGTCGTTTTTACTTTTAACTCCATACTTTTCATCTTTTACAATTTAACCCAATCATTTTTGCACTTTCAACTTTGATCTTTGATCTTATGTACATCTTATCTTTTACAAGTTTTTCGTATTACGTTTTTTGTTCTAAAATTTGCGAGTTAACATATCGTAGCGTGCGTATGTGACCCAATGTTTTTATCCTTATTTTTCCCCGTTGAACATTCCCGTCGCAACGCGCGGGTCTAGATCGACTTAGTTATTATTTTATATGTTTTACTTTTTGAGTGCGTGGTTCAACGTTGTTTTGTCTACTTTTTGTTCGGGATTTATTTTTCCCTTTTTATTTCTTTTTTAATACGAGTTTTTTCCGATACTGATATCGCTGACGGTGAAGTGACATTACCCTCCCACGTGTGCAGCACAGGGATGCTTAATTCTATATTTTTATTATAATAAAATACACTATTAAAAATAAAGATCCACCCACCCCTGTTGACTTTCTCCCCACCAAAACCCTTTAATTTAATCATCAAAAAAATGTCTAAAAGGACAAAAACAACCCAGACTTAACGTTAAAAAATTGGATAGAGTTAATAAGATGGATGACAATAATAAGATTTCAAACCTTTTAATTTAGATGAGAAAAAACAAACTTTTAAAGAAAATCATAAAAAAATGATCAGAACTCATGGACGAATTACTCTAAAAAGAAAACAATAGAAAAAAACCGAACTCAAAACCTAGTTATATTTGTCTAGTATCTAGCACTCACTAGTAAGCACACTAGCACATGAAGTACAAATTTATTGTGACTAGTTATTTTCTACCCGCGCGTTGCGGCGGGACCCAATGACTACAAAAGGCGTGTCAACAACGGTAAACAGACACCGAATATCAAAACATAATTTTCAGTTCAGTTATTACGGTGCTAAGACGTTAAAATATGGATGAGCTCGGTACCGGTAACGGCAGCGGCAGCGAAAGTACCAATCCGGAAAATCATCGAAATTAGGTACCGGCACCGAAAATGCTCGGTACAATACGGTATGGTATTTGAAGGTAAAAGTCAATAAATACAGGTATGGTGCTAGACCGGTGTCGAACCGAAAGTAACGATTCTGAAAACGCCAAAATGTGGGTACCAAATTGGTACCGAAAATGATTTGGTTTAGTAAATTTAGTACCGATACGATACCGGTTCGTTTACAGGATTTGATACGATTTGCTCATCAATATTTTAAATATCCAAATTAATTTTACATGCTACAATTAATTCATTACAGAAAAAGATAAAAAAGAAAGCAAAATAAGTTGTTGTGTATATAAAACCTCATTCAAATGAAATACAGTTTACTTACTGTGTGTATGAAAAGTAATCTAAACGGTGCAATTACTTGCATTGATGCGTTGCTACAGGATTTGATGAGCTCGTTACCAACCGGTACCGAAAATACTGTTACCGAAATCCCCAAAAGTGGGTAACGGTACCGAATATACCTAGTATGGCACGGTTCGGTACCGGTCGGTACTGGTACGGCACCGGTATATGAGGGTAAAAACCGGTGAATACTTGTGCAGAACCGGTACCAAAAATACAACGCTTTGGTAAATTTGAGACCGGTACCTATACCTAATACCATTTGCTCATCTCTTAATCATGTTACTATTCATTCCAATCTAATAATTTTAAATAATTCTAATCTAATTCTAATTTTAATTTAATATTAAATTACTGTTTATTCCCTTTTACTGTTCATTCGACTTCTTTTTTATCATATATATAGATTCTTGTGGTTTTAGAGTTTTCTTTTTTCTTAACTAGTTAATTTTAATTTTTGGTCTCCAGGCTAATATGGTATGTAATAATTATGATAGATTATAACGTAAATAGTTTTGAGGATCCTTTTAGATTGTGGGGGGTGGGGTGTTTTATGGGTCGGGGGTTGCCAAGTAACGCTTGCTAACTCATACCATGCCAACATTGGCTACGGCGTTGCCCCGCTAGCGTGGCTTTGAAGCCCAACGTTGGCCGGGGGTGTAAGCTGGCTAGCTAGGATTGGTTATTCAAATTAGACCGTTTGGGGTAGCCGTTAGCCATAGCCGTTGGGCATGGTGGTTTCAATGTAAAAATTCAAATTTAAAAAAAAAAACTTACAAATTTTTACCTATAAATACCCCCATGCCTTCATTTTTTACCTACAAATTTTTACAAATCTTCTTCAAACAATGTCACACCAAACCACAAATCTTTTTCAACCAAATCAGCATCAAAAAACCGAACATGGTGCACAAATCTTTTTCAACCAAATCAGCATCAAAAAACCGAACATGGTGCATTAGACGGAGGAGGAGAAGATCGCACTTGTCACATCGATCGCCGATGCACAACGTACGTTACGACGCGGTCAAACCGCGTATTGGGGACAAGCGTTCCAGGCATACCAACAACGCGTTGGGAACGCTCATCACAATTTAAACGTCTGCCAACACAAGTGGCGTGAACTAAAACCGAAGTTGGATCGGTTTAAAGTTTGTTTCGACCGTGTCCCTGCAGGGGACCTGAGCCACGACGATCGAATGGAGATCGCGAAGATCGAGTGGAGGCACGACGAGAATCCGAAATTTAAGTGGGTTCCCCACTTTAACATTTATCGAACTCTATAATTTTTTTAGGAATTATTAACTACTTTTTTTTTAATTTTTAAGGATTTAATAAGTAGTTTTTTTTAATTTTTAGGATGTTATGTAATTTTTTTAAATTAATATAGGTTTGTGTTTTATTTTATAAATCTCAAGTATATAAAAAAACCAACATGCACCACCAACACAGCTTCCACACCCCACTTTTTTTTGGGGTGGTTTGGTGGAGCCCACAATTGCCACGTGGCGCAATGCCTCCAACCCAAGCCCCTCCACACCCCACAGTCTTAAGGTCAAGGGTAGTGGTCAAGCCTCATAAGGCCTTATAAGGGGGTTACGTGACAAGTGGCAAAATATATAAAAGAGATGAGTTATATAACTTGAGTGTGTAGTGGAAATGAGGTTATATAACCCCTTCAATTATACATACATATGTATGTAAACATATGTGTGAGAGAGACCAACATAACATCACGCCGTTATAATTTTCGCTGGAAGTGGGGAAGGAAGGGGCATAGCACCCTCAGGGGCGGACTGAAGACATGCCCAGGGTGGGCGGGCGCACCCCCGGGAAAAAAAAAATTTAGTGCTAAGTTCCGTCGAAAATCCCGTCCGCACCCCTTGGATTTCTTCGTCCGCACCCCTTGGATATATTCGTCCGCACCCCTTCGAATTTTTCGTCCGCACACCTTAGGTAGAAAATATTATGGATTTATATTATAATTTTTTTTAGTAAAGTCTGATTTTTTATAAAAAAAACTATCTATATTAATAGATTATACTACTTCAATTAAGATTTAGCCCATTAGTCTGATTTATACAAAGTCTGATTTATTCAAAAAGCCCATTAGGCATTAGTCCATTAGTCTATTACCCATTTACCCATTTAAACCCAATACCCAACAATACAAAGTCTGATTTCCACCTCCCACCCTTCTGTTCTGATTCTGCCCAGCGACCTTCTGGCTCCTGCCCAGCGACTTCTTCAACAAGCCAGCAGCAACAACAGCCATCGACTTCCATAATTCCGGCCAGAAACTGATCGGAATTCAGCAGGCAGCAGCAACACAGCAGCGACATCATCTAAGGGTTAGTTTTTTTTTTTTTTTTTATGATTTTACTTGATGATTTACTGTTATTTATATGTTTTGAGCTAATTTGGGGTTGTTCTAGTCTTTATAGAATGGGTTTGTTGTCTCTTAATCTCTTATTGATTATATGATTCTAGTATAGGGTTTGAAAAGATGAAATTCTAGGGCTTGAAATTCAAAATTTTAAATTGAAAATTAGAGAATATGGGCTATGGTTGAACACTTGAAGATCCTTGTTTATTTTGTATGTGATAGGATTAGGAGGAACCGTGATTAGGGAAGTTATGACGCGATTTCTCAAGAGAAAAGGGGATGAACCACTTTTTTCGTCGGATTCTTCTAACTGAAGACTAAGGTATGTTTTTTTGAACTTTGTTGCCTTTTTGTTTACTTACTTATGATGTTCTTTTATGATGTTTACTTGTTTTACTTGAAATTGAAACTTTGTTTGTTTATATGAAAGGAAGTTAGGAACTAGGGTTTGATTCTTTGAAAATTGAAATTGAACCGACCTGACCCGCTATGAAACTTTGTTTGTTTATGTTTACTTGTTTTACATGACCCGACCCGATCCGACCCGCTATGAACCGAAGTTTTTTATATAGCTACGGGTCTAAAATCTTTAAAAAATTTCTGCACCCCCAGGAAAAAAATCCTGGGTCCGCCACTGAGCACCCTTACGGATGGACTAAGTAAAATTTTTATTAGATAAACTTGGTATATGAAAACTAAGAATTGGTATACGTGGGGTGATCAAAGTACTAGGAGATTATCAAATGTACTATCGTAAGCTACTTCTCTCTCGTCTCTTTTACATACCAACCTATGTAATAGTGTAAATCATTCATAACATCTTCATTCGACCAATTAACCGTGTTAGTTGTGATTAGGGAAGACTAATCACGAAGTATAGTTTTCATTGACCTAACTTAACCATGTATATTTGCGATAGAATAAATGTCAATTTACGTCCCTGTGGTTTCCCTTGTTATATTTTCCCGGTATGGTTGGTGCTTGTCTCTTGCTAACACATAACAAATGTTGTTCAAAACGATATCACACTTTTCTCTCCCTATAAAATGTGCACCTAATCATTTATATTTTATCTTACGCGAACACGGAGATAAGGATAGACCCAACATCATAAATCCTAAAGAGTTTGTATGTGTTTATATCTAGGGGTGTTCAAAACCGGATATCCGAAATATTCGGATACCAGATTTTACCATCCGAATCTGTATCCGAAATTCGGATATCCGAAATTTCGGATATCCGATCGGATAGTAAATCAGATACCCGAATATCCAATTTTTTATTTAAATTTTATTTTTTATTATTTTTTGATATTCGGAACCGGATATTTTGAATAGTTTCGGATATCCGAATATAAGTTTTCGGATATTTTTCGGATCGTTTCGGATATTTTTTGGATATTTCGGATATTTCGGATATTTTTGGATATTCGGATATCCGAAAAAAAATAAAAATTAAATTTTTGGATATTTCGGATATCCGAAATATCTGAAAATTTTTAAAATCACTATCCGAATCCGAAAATTCGGATATCCGAAATTTCGGATACTTCGGATTCGGATATCGGATATTTCAGATCGGATTTTTGGATACGAATAATTTTGAACACCCCTATTTATATCAGTTGATCCATTTGACGGAATTTTAACTCAAATGGAAAGCAGAGCACTAACCACATCCTTAACTAATCACTAACTTTTGACCTTGTTACTATACTTTTGAGGTGTCCTAAGATCCCTAAAACCTTCATAAGATCCCTATGACACCCCCAAAAGTATAGTACCAATATCAAAAGTTAGTGATCAGCTAACGAGGTGGTGACAAAACATACTAAGTGTTCAGCTGAGGGTGACGGACGTTAAAATAATAGTTAAGAGTAACCGTAGCTAATAATTAGAGGGTCCAATAACTCTTACCTAAACACTACCTAAACACAGGCAACTTGCTTTTTTTCAATTGGTATGCCAAAACTTGGGTTGACTACAAGACGAGCAACACACAATCCCCGAAAACGCACAAACCTTGTGCTCTGCAACACGCACAATCGTCGGCAGGGGGTGGGTTGCTTCCCACAACAATGGCGGAGTTAAAACTCATCCAGCACCAGCTTCCCTTATCTTTTCCATCAACATCTAATGTTATGCCCATGATACTCCATTACCAGCCCTTCAAATCCAGTTTTAATCCTCCATCTCTTTCTCGAAGCTTCGGTAGATTCAATTGCCCCCTTCTTCTTCATCGGATTCATCGATTTCCTTTGCTTTGCAAGATCAAAGACTCCGGTAAGTTTATGTTAGCTTTAATTTACTTTGCTTACAAGGTTGATTATTTGTTAGAGCTAGATTTCAATTGGTTAATTGTTTGTTTATCTGTGGTTAAATGAACAAGGCCCCAGAATTGGGTTGAAGTTTTTGTTGAGGAATTTTAACAAACACCTTGTCTGCATAAGTTAGCCTGATATATTCTACAGTTTTGAAGTTAAAACTTAGGTTTTTTTTTTTTTTTTTTTTTTTTTTTTTTTTGGGGGGGGGGGGGGGGGGGGGGGGGAACACTTATAAACTGATATATCATACTTTATCCTGTTTTTTTTTTTTTTTTGCATTGGAAGTTAGAAATTTGGCTAAATTTAAGTAACAGCCCAGAACAGAACCGTATTAGACATAAGAACTATGATTTTTTTTTTCTAATTATAGCATAAGTTTTGAAATTACCTGAACTGAATTCTATACATTGAATTGAAAACTATATGACAAATTGGGAACAGTTAGAAGTTATATATAAAATAGAGTAGAGAAAGTTTGAACCTTTCATGAACATTACTAGCAGCTGCAAGGTTAGACGATGCAAGACAGAAAGTGAAACGATTTAATCATTTAGTTGCGTTGGATGTGTAAGTTCATAGTTAGTTATCTTGCTGCTTGTTACATTCAAGCATGGTGTAAGGTGTGTTAATGCTGTGATCTTGATTCTAGATCTCTTACAGTAATATGATCATCATGATAAATAGCATAATGAGTGTTGGTAAAGTCTTTTGTTGATATATTTTTATGTTCTGATAATGTGTTTATTGAGTGAGAATACAATCCTCTGAATTTGCTATCACACTCTTAATATCGATGTTGCTCGACTGTCATTTATATAGCACGCAGGACATTAAGTGGTTAATGCTATAATTTTAGATATGATATCACAGCTGGAGCTTGGGAAAGTTGGTGAGAAGAAGAAGCCCGAAAAGCAAGTGAATGGGATTTTCTGGATTTTGTTAATTAACATTGGAATATACGTAGCAGATCACATTTTTCAGGTTCAAATTAGTTAAACTTATTGTGTACTCTCTTTCATACATGACGGATAGAGTATATTCTTGGTTGCACTGTATGCTGTATGGAGCTTATAGAGAAAAGAAAAAAAAATTAAATGTGAAATGCCAAAAACTTTTGTCACTAGAAAAGATATAAAGGTTATCTTTTAGCACTAAAAGAAGATACAACCGAACAAATGATTGCATGGTTTTTGACTTTTTGTTAGTAGTTTATTTGCAAACTTGCATGATAGTTTTTGATATTTCATCCAGGTTCGTGAGATTAAAGCTTTGTATTTATACCACAATTTTCCAGTTTGGTACCAGTTTGTGACTTCAACTTTCTGTCACGCAAATTGGTGAGACCTCTACTATTTAAGATTTGATTTAATCGCTTGTTATAACTAGAATTGATATCAAGAAGAACGTTGTTAGCCCCGAAGTAGAGATGGCAATTTTGATCCATTTACTTATTAATACTTATGTTTTAATATGTTGTTCAGGAATCATCTCTCTAGCAACCTTTTCTTCTTATATATATTTGGTAAGACAAGTTTCTCCAATAGACAAACATAAGATCCAATTATTTGCGAATGAATTTAAGTTTTAAATGTTGGCCAATAGGAAAGCTTGTTGAAGAAGAGGAAGGGGGTTTTGGGGTGTGGGTGTCTTATATTCTTACGGGTGTTGGAGCAAATCTTGTTTCATGGCTTGTACTCCCAAGAAATGCCGTCTCGCTTGGAGCCTCTGGTGCAGTGTTTGGTCTCTTTGCAATTAGTGTCCTTGTTAAGGTACGTTTTGATTTATAAAAAAAGAGTAAAATGCCATTTTCGCCCCTGAGGTTTGCCTCCTTTTGTGACTTTCATCCAAAGGTTTGTTTTTCCGCATCTGGATCCAAAAGGTTTGAAATCTTGTCATTTTCATCCAACTCCATCCATTTTTTAACGCTAAGTCAGGGTATTTTCATCTTTTTAGACATTTTTGTGATGATTAAAGTGTTTGGGTGGGAAGAAAGTCAACAGAGGTGGATCTTTATTTCTTATTGTGTTGTTTATTTCAATAAAAAATGTCCCAAAAGACGGAAATGCCCCTCATTTAACAAAGAAAAATGGATGGATATAACGAGTTGGATGAAAATAACAAGTCTTACACCTTTTGGATCCAGATGCGGAAAAACAAACCTTTTGCACGAACGTTGCAAAAGTGGCCAAACCTCACGGACGAAAATGGCATTTTACTCATAAAAAAAATTCACTTGAACTTCGGACTTGTCATTTAATTCTTTCGGCTCTTCTTGTAGCTCTCTTTTGACTGGAGGAAGATCCTCGAAGTACTCATTCTGGGTCAATTTGTTATCGAAAGGGTAGGAGTTTTTCTTACTTTTTCTCGCGAAATTAAAGCGTTGGAAGTTTTTGTTTTATTTTTATATATCTTTAAGATGGTTAACTCACTGATCTAACATAGATGAGTTAAACTAAATGCATATGATGATGGTGATTTCAGGTGATGGAAGCAGCCCAAGCTTCAACGAGTTTTGCAAGCAGCAACAGTGCTCTACAGAATGTAAATCACATTGCTCATCTTTCTGGTGCTCTTGTTGGTGCAACTTTGGTTTGGCTTCTCAGTAGAGTTCCATCTCAACCTGCAGATCGAGATAAATTATGAAAATATCATCCCTTTAATTCAACGGTTTCTTTTATCGGACTCTCCTGCCACATTCCTTTTCTTAGACTTTTGTCCATTTTGCCATTCTTATGTGATTACAGTTTACAATGCACTCAACTCTGACCGCTTTCATTGTGTGCGCGTGAGCGTGATTTTAGTGGAAAGGAACCTGTGTAATATAAGGTTGCACCATGGCTAAGTTTGGAGCCCCAAGACACCGGCCATAGCGTATGTCGAAAGTATTAATCCTTTGTTGCATCAATAGCTTTTTTTATGTATAACGTTATTTTAAGAGTTAAATGCTTGGTTGGTCCCTGTGGTTTTCAAAAATTGCAGACTTGGTCCCAATGGTTTACTAATTACACGCGTGGTCCCTAAACTTGTCAAAAATGCACTCGGTTGGTACCTAGCCCTAACATCAGTTAAATTTCTCAGTTAAGTCCATGTTAAATGACCAAAATACCCTTGCTTATTAAACTCTCTTTATAATTTAAATAATCCCTTTGACCACATCATCTTCCCTAAACCTGCAATTGAATGTGCGTGTGTGAGTGGTTGTCGAAGGAGGATGAAATGGCAGGTGGAGTCGCCGGAAAACGGCTCCGATCGCCGGAGGACTTGATCGAGAATCAGAGGGCAAAAGAGGGGTGTTTGATGGCTGCTTTTGGTGCAATTTAGGGTTTTATGTTTAAGGAATTTAGGGTTTCACCCTCAGCTGCTCCCACTCAAACAACCACCGTCGCCGCCACTCAAACGGAATCACCACGCCGTTGATTCAGGTCCGAATCTCTGTGACCATCCATGAACACCCGTGTCTGGCTCCGAACAACCAAACATCAGCGAGTATCCCTCGCCGTCGATCACGAGCTCCGTCTGTCTTTCTCTTTCTCTCACTTCAGTCTCTCTCTCTCTCTCTCTGTCCCTCTCCGTCTCTCTGATCCGTCGCCGCCGTACGCCACCACCAAATGGTGGTGGCCGGCCGTTAAAAATCGAGGGAGAATAGGGTTGGTGTGGTGAATTTAAGATGAACGGGGTGGGGGTGTCTCACCAGAGAAACCCGTCGACCGATCAGCTGGAAATACGGCCGGAGCCAGAGAAGCTTGTCGGAGGGTGCTTGTCGGAGTTAAAAGGGTGTGCGACGGCTCGCCGGAATACGGCCAGTGCCGGAGAAGCTCATCAGAGAGAGTGGGGTGTCTGGTTTGTGTGTGTGCGGCTGGTCTGTTGCCTGCCTTAGGGTTATAAATTTATAGTAGGTGATGAAGATGATGATAGTGATGAAGATGCAGTGGGTTTGTTAATAAGCAAGGGTATTTTGGTCATTTAACATGGACTTAACTGAGAAATTTAACTGATGTTAGGGCTAGGGACCAACCGAGTGCATTTTTGACAAGTTTAGGGACCACGCGTGTAATTAGTAAACCATTGGGACCAAGTCTGCAATTTTTGAAAACCACAGGGACCAACCAAGCATTTAACTCTTATTTTAACGTATATCTATCTATACTACCTAATGAATAAGGATCTTGTATTACCAGGTGTTCTCTAGCTAGGATTTTGGAGTGAAATGATTCAAAAATTTCTAGTTTTTTTTTTTAATAAAATAACTAGGTTATAAACCCGTGTGGTACATAGAATTTTACATTTACAACTAACAAATCTATAGCTACAAATATAAATTACAAATCTCTAAAGCTTCATTATATACAATGTTGAATGCCAAATTCATAAGTTTACCATCTTTATTAACAATTAAGAGTTTGAGTCCATCTCTACTTTTTAACTTTGGACAAAGCGATGTAAAGTTGACCATGTGGAAAGACTGGTTGTCTGAGAAACAGACCAACTTTGGATAACGATTGCCTGTGACTTTTTATTTATCGTCATGGCGAAGCATACAACAATAAGAAACTGTCTTTTTAAAACTCAAAATGAATGTTCTTGTTAGATAGTGTTAAAGCAATTCTAGGAATGAATGTTCAATTACCTATATTACTTCTCGATATTACTACGGCTTCTATAACATTTGATCCTAGTGACAAGAGCTTTAGCCCTTTAGCTGAGTCCAATTGCAGAGTCCATTTATTTAATCAATATTTTGTAATAACATTATCGGAACACTCACTTTTAGTACTATTTTGTCTTTCTACTTTGGAAAAATTACACTTTTCGTCCTTTATGTTTGTAGCTAGTTGCAATGGATGACCTTTACCTTTAATAATTACAGCCACAGTCCTTTATTTTGAAAACTTGTTACATCTTTCGTCCTTTAGCACTAACTTGGTTAAAATTTTCAGTTAAAGTTATTTACTTAAGGGCAGTTTAGTCTTTCTACTTAATTATTTATAGTATAAATAAAAAAATAAAATCAAATATAAATATGTTTTTCTCTTTCACTCTCTCTCTCTCTCTCTTTACCTCTCTCTTAATTGTCTGCAGCAAAAAAAAACAGGGGTGGGGTGATGACGGTGGCTGGTGGTGGTGGCAGGAGGTGACGGCGGCTAGAGGTGGTGGCAGGAGATGATGGCGTTTGAATCTGAATCGCCTACCCCTAAAATAAACATGCTTTACTCTTCAATCCCCAATCAGAACCAAACCACCACCATCTTCAAGACTTCAACCGTTCGTCTACGAACCAAAGAAAACCGGTCTAAAAACAATGGCCGACCAGAAAAATTATGCTCCGGCAAGAATAATTTGTGTTCCAGAAGGTTGTAGAGAAAGAAAGCTAAATTATATTTGACTAGGAATAGAAGACTACATATTACTAGATACAAATAAAAAAAAATTAAAAACCAACTTAAAAACAAACTTGATTCATCCAGCAAATAGCCACCCCTCATCTTGTAGCCCAATTCACGAATTAAAAAACAGAAACAGCCAACCAAAGAAGTAGGATGGCTTGGAAGAGGCAATTTTACTGATACAAAAGCAACTCACCTTGTCTCAAACCTCCAACCAACCACCGCTCACCCACCACCAGGTCCACCACCAAACCCCAATTCACCTTGTCTCAAACCTCCAACCAACCACAACTCTTCCACCATTATACCCCACCGTCGAACCATCTCCGCATAAGCATTTAGAGAGAAAAATCTGTGTTTGTGTGAAGAGAGAGAGAGTAGCTAGGTTGATGTATCTAGAGAAACTGAGAAAAAGATGTAGGGGATGATTCATGTCGATCTAGGGTTTCTATGGCGTCCCGAGAACCAGATCTAGGGGTCTCCTCGGTTGGGGATGTTCAGACGACGACGGAGATCTAGGGTAACAGAGAGAGCTTTGATTCCGGGCCAAGAACCATCAGATCTGTGAGTCTTCACAACCGGAGAGCTTCAATTCCAAGCCAAGAACCATCGATTCACCAGATTGTGTTTAGGGTTTGACAAAATCCCACCAGATATGCGGCTGTGATGTTATGAGATAATGAGTTTAGAGATAGATAGAGAGAGAGAGTGTGTGGCGACGGTGTGGCTCCGATGATGGCGGTGGTGGTGATGTATCAGGTGGCGGTGGTGGTGATGTAGCAGGTGGCGGTGGTGGTGGGCTTATGCTGCTATCTTAGAGAGAGGAAGTTAAATGGGGATGAAATTATATATATGATGAACTTTTGGTTTTATTTATTAAAAATAATTAAAATAAAAGCGTGAAATGACCATAATACCCTCCTGTGACTAGACTTAACTCAAAATTTTAACCTGGTTAGTGGTAAAGGACGAAAGATGTAATAAGTTTTCAAAATAAAGGACCGTGGCTATAATTATTAAAGGTAAAGGTCATCCATTGCAACTAGCTACAAACATAAAGGACGAAAAGTGTAATTTATCCTTCTACTTTATTCATTCTCTTTTTATAATCAAATAAAAATACAATAAAACTAATTATATATTTGTTTTTCTTTTTTTATTCTTATACTTTTAAATAAAAATACATTAATTTTTTTATAACACCCACCACCTAACACATCCACCACCACTAGCCTACCACCAAACCATCAGTGTCACCACCACCAAACCACCATGCCCCATCAACCTGCCACCACTATCACCAAACCACCATTGTTTAATGAAACCTTAAAACCACCACCCCAAAACCACTATCGTCGAACAACAACCACCATTAAACAAAACAACCGATGTCGCACCAACCTCCATCGCCGACCCACAACAAAGCAACTGTCGCTGCATCAACCTTCATCACCGACGCAGATCTGGACATGGATGGTGGGGTGTGGGGGAGCATGAATGGTGACGATAGGAAGAGGTTAGAGAGAGGAGGGGTAGTGGTGGGCAAGAGGGTTTTATAAAAATATTTAGTGTAAAAACAGAATAAAATGTATAAAAAATCAAAAATAAATAGGTAAAATGTTCAAACTGCCTCTAAGTTAACCTTAATTTTGAATAGAGTTAGCGAATTGGATAGAGCTGGCAACCTAACGCAAATCCAAAGGGTTATGTAGCAAAAAAATACAAAATAATGCATGGGCATTTTTGGCAACCATCACGCCCCCATCAACCCACCACCACCACCAAGCCACCATTGTTTAGTGAAACCTTAAAACCACCACCCAAAAACCATTATCATCGAACAACCACCATAAAACAACAGATGTCGCACCAACCTCATTCTCTGTGGCACAACCACAAAACAACCGCCCCCGCACCAACCTCCAAAACCGACGCAGATCTGGGTACGAAGGGTGGGGTGTGGGTGAGCATGAATGGTGATGGCTGAAACAGGTTAGAGGGAGGAGGGATGGGCAAGAGGGTTTTATAAATAAATTTATTATTTTTTAAATTTAGTGTAAAAAGAGGATAAAAATATTTAAAAAACAAAAATAAATAGGTAAAATATCCAAACTAACTCTAATTTGACGTTAGAGTTAGCAAATTGGATAGAACGCGCAACAAAACGCAAATCCGAAAGGTCCAGCAGCAAAAAAATAAAAAAAAATAAAAAATAATGCATGGGTAAATGTAACACCCATATTTTTTAACAGTTTTCGCATAATTTACGAAAATAAATTATTAATGAACGTAAGACCCGTCTCTATTAATCAATATTATAATATTAAACACGCATTTTATATGAAAATGCAAGCTTACAAAAACTTTTCCAAATTAAACTTCTTACATAATTTAAAACATTCCAAAATATAATTTCAAGTGTTTACAATATCTACTTTTTAAACTAGAACAAAATAAGATCTTTGCGGAAGCTTCGAGACATGTGTTCGGTTCTCCTTTCTTGCTTGATCCTCATCCGGAGTTCCATAAGACATTCCTAAAATCAAAACCAACATAAAAGTTAGTTTTAACCGTTTCACAACAAGTTATAAAGATATTTCCATCCAAGTCATTCATCCATTATTCAAAATTCTTGTTTCCTTCGAATTCAAATTTCCGGTTCTTAAACCGAATTATTTGACCCGTTATGGGTATTTATGTCAAAACTATAATTTTATCAACTCTTAAAAAAACTCTTATTTCCTCCAACCATAATCCATATTATGCTTGGTACATGTACCCTTCATGAGAGTATCATTCCTTGTGCGTAACTGGCACGGGTCAACATTGACTCGTTTTTAATACATTGCATTACCTTTCGTCAACTTTGGCAAAACATGCTCATACTTTCCGCTTGCCTGTATTTGTAACACTTAACAATACATAATATTACCAATCATCATTTATATTATTATACAACTTCTGACCAAGTATTGAGTCAAAACTAAGGGTTTAAGACCCCGAAACAATTTCTGCAAGTACGGACCTGCTTGGTGTCAACAACTATTTTGTTCACAAAACGTCCGCGAAAACCATGTTAAACAACTTCTGAAAAATTTATAACAATTACCAATCATCATTTTTATTGTTATAAAACTTCTGGCCAAATATTGAGTCAAAACTAAGTGTTTAAGGCCTCGAAACAATTTCTGCAAATACGGACCTGATTGCTGTCAACAATTATTTTGTTGACAAAACGCCCGCGAAAACCACGTTAAACAACTTCAGAAAAGTTTATAAAAATTACCAATCATCATTTATATTGTTATACCACTTCTGACCAAATATTGAGTCAAAACTAAGTGTTTAAGGCCTCGAAACAATTTCTGCAAATACGGACCTGCTTGCTGTCAACAACTATTTTGTTAACAAAACGTCCGCGAAAACCACGTTAAAAAACTTCCGAAAAGTTTATAAAAATTACCAATCATCATTTATATTGTTATACCACTTCTGACCAAATATTGAGTCAAAACTAAGTGTTTAAGGCCTCGAAACAATTTCTGCAAATACTGACCTGCTTGCTGTCAACAACTATTTTGTTGACAAAACGTCTGCGAAAACCACGTTAAACAACTTCCGAAAAGTTTATAAAAAATACCAATCATCATTTATATTATTATACCATTTTCTGACCAAATATTGAGTCAAAACTAAGTGTTTAAGGCCTCGAAACAATTTCTGCAAATACGGACCTGCTTGTTGTCAACAACTATTTTGTTGACAAAACGTCTGCGAAAACCACGTTAAACAACTTCCGAAAAGTTTATAAAAATTACCAATCATCATTTATATTGTTATACCATTTTCTGACCAAATATTGAGTCAAAACTAAGTGTTTAAGGCCTCGAAACAATTTCTGCAAATACAGACCTGCTTGCTGTCAACAAGTATTTTGTTGACAAAACGTCCGCGAAAACCACGTTAAACAACTTCCGAAAAGTTTATAAAAATTACCAATCATCATTTATATTGTTATACCATTTTCTGACCAAATATTGAGTCAAAACTAAGTGTTTAAGGCCTCGAAACAATTTCTGCAAATACGGACCTGCTTGTTGTCAACAACTATTTTGTTGACAAAACGTCCGCGAAAACCACATTAAACAACTTCCGAAAAGTTTATAAAAATTACCAATCATCATTTATATTGTTATACCATTTTCTGACCAAATATTGAGTCAAAACTAAGTGTTTAAGGCCTCGAAACAATTTCTGCAAATACGGACCTGCTTGCTGTCAACAACTGTTTTGTTGACAAAACGTCCGCGAAAACCACGTAAACAACTTCCGAAAAGTTTATAAAAATTACCAATCATCATTTATATTGTTTTACCACTTCTGACCAAATATTGAGTCAAAACTAAGTGTTTAATGCCTCGAAACAATTTCTGCAAATACGGACCTGCTTGCTGTCAATAACTATTTTGTTGACAAAACGTCCGCGAAAACCATGTTAAACAACTTCCGAAAAGTTTATAAAAATTACCAATCATCATTTATATTGTTTTACCCAATGTTGTAGAAGGCGCTAGGCGCTAGTCGGGCAGTGAGGTACCGCCTAGGGATTAATCGGGATTAATCGGATTGGACTTTTTAAGTATAATTTTACAAATTTTTTTTATATATACACACAATAATATAAAAATAATACTTCAAAATTCACACAAATACTTCAAGTTTCAAATAGTATGGTTTCAAACATAAGCAATTAAACTTAAACATAACAAATTAAGTACTTAGAAATTCAAAAACTAACATATATTTCAAATACTTCAAAGATCATCAAGCAAGTCACAATTCACATCATCTTCTCCGTATTGGTCAATGATTTGAACACCATCTGACTCGTATTCAACCTCCTCATCTAGTTGCTCCTCAGGCTCCGACTCAAATTCTTCATCAATAAGTTCTCTTGTACTTGTCCTAGCACTTGTTCGAGTTCGCAACACTTCGTCAACACCTGCGGCTTCACTAACCTCTGTCCTAGTTGGTCCCGGTTCAACTTCTTCATCGACAAGCCATTCTTTAGCCCCACTACCATCTTCCGCCACAAGTACTTCACGATTTCTCAACTTTCTTTTCTTGTTTTTCTCCATCAAATTTTTATTAAATTGAACAAAAACAAGATCATTCATTCTACTCGCCTCTAGTCTATTTCTTTTTTTGTATGTACCTAAGAAGTTCAAAATAAACAATAAATTATATAACACGTTTAAAATATATTTATTAAATTGTATTTAAAGTCACTAACCCCTTCAAACATGCTCCAATTTCTTTCACATCCTGACGAACTAGTAGTCAAAGAAAGTATTCTCATTGCAATCCTTCTCAAATTTGGAGTTGAGTTACCATACGTTTCCCACCAATTTGCTATAACGTTAATATAAACATAATATATTAATTTGGTATTTATGAAATCTTAAAAAAATAATATTCTTGAATATTAAAATTTGCATTACCCGGATCGAAATTATCGTCGTTGACCTCACATACTTTGAGTGCGACTGGACGATCAAATTTTCCTTGCTTACGCTTGTACATCGGCAACTCAACTGACAAGATTTCTTTTTGCATATCAAAATCTATCGGAAACAAAACACCAATAAAATCCACTACCGCATCATTGGCTTCTACATCATCTCGGACATCCGGATTATTATAAAAATAATACGGGTTTAAGATGTAGGCCGTCAAATGTAGGCACGTATCAAGCCTTTTGGATGACTTTTTTAAGATAATATCAATAATAGGTGCGTATGCATTTTTATTATCATTCAAAGCATTGATAATTTCTTTTTTTGCCCTTTGAAGCTCACCATATATAAAACCCATTGAAGGCTTCCAATCCGCATCGACCATTCGGAGGACTTTGACCAATGGTGTAAAAATTCTCAAACATATTGTCACACCGGCCCAAAAGCTAGGAGATACAACCGTTGCATAAGAGGATGTCCCTTTCACCGTTTTAGCTAATCTTCCCATTCTTTGCTAGTAAACATATGCCTAAGTTGAACCCTTTTTTTCCGACAAACTTTGCAAAGTAAGGAATGTGGAAGCAAATCTTGTAACTCCCGGTCTTATAATATTCATTTTCTTTGTATATTTTCTCATCAAAGCCAATGATTTGTGGTGAGAGTAGATAAACACCGTTAGCTTTCTTGCTTGATCAATAATTTTCTTATACCTTGTTAATCCACCAATAGCTTCAAATAAAAATAAAGTTATTAATATAGTTAGACAACTAACAAAGTAGAAATATATAATATAACACATTTAAAGTTATTACCTTCAAGCATGAGATTAATGGTATGTGCCGCACACGATGTCCAAAAGATTGTTGGTCTTTTCTCCTTCAACAATTTTGAGGCACCCATATTGTTAGATGCATTATCGGTCACAACTTGAACGACATTTTCCGGACCAACTTCTTCAATGCATTTATCCACATACTCAAATATGTTCTCACTTGTGTGTGCCTCATTAGAACATTCTTTAGAAGACAAGAAAACAGTACCTAACTTTGAATTTAAACATAAATTCATGATGCTTCTTCTTTGTCTATCGGACCATGCATCGGTCATAATGGAGCATCCTATAAATTTCCATTCTTCTTGGTATTTTTTCAAAGAAGTTTTAGTCTTTTCGACCTCCTTTTTTAAATAACTATCTCCCATCTCATACCTAGTAGGAGGCATCGCATTAGCTCCAAATTGACCAATCGCCTCCATTACTTTTTTGAAGCTATCTCTTTCAAAGGCATGAAATGGAATCGCACATTCATACGCCCAACTACAAATGTATTCTTTTACCTTGATCAATTGTTCTTTTCGAACAACATTGTTGAGATTACTTTGTTTGCTTTTCGAAGTTGAATATCTATCAAATGCACCAAAAGTACGAGGTTCCTTCAAGTCTCCAAAACAATCATCGAGGTCGATTGGTTCATTATTACCAATGTCCACTTCGGCTCGCAAAGATTCATCATCCCTTTCTTTTGCCTTTTTTTTGTTTTTGACTTCATTAAGAGCATTCCGAACCCTCATTTGATCATCTTTGGTTGATTTTTTACAACATGCAACATTTCCCCCTACGCCCGCAATATGTTGCTTTAATCTATAAACTCCCCCGGACATAATTTTGCCACATAAATTACATTGAGTTTTGTCTAAATTAATTGCATCCACCAACTTTCCAAATTCCCATCCAATATCATCCGACTTTCGTTTAAAACTTTGACTAGCATTAGCGGTTGATTCCATTGATTCCATTGATCTCATGTAACTAAAGATAAAAAAGAATTCGAAATGGCATATACATTACTAGTTTCAATTGTACAGAACAGTAAGCACAGAACAACTAATTGTATAACGTTGTATTATTAAATTGAATGAATATATACATTACTAGTTTCAATTGAATTGATTAAACATGTCGATTGGATATATATACCTATATACGACAGAACAAGTAATCGAATCAAACACTGAGAGAACTCGGCAAATGTCTCATGTCTGACCAAAAATATCAACAACAAACATATCAAAACTTCAGTCTTTACTCTTTAGACCTCTTGATTCAAGTATGATATAACAGAAACAACAACAAACAATCGAATACAATGTAATAACTTGAATACAATTAACCTACCGTAGTCGGAGCTGGTGGTGTGCGGTGGTGCTTATGATGACGGCGGAGCTGCCTGGTGGTGTGCGGTGCTGTGCGGTGGTTCTTTGGATGAAATCGCACCTGCCTGGTGGTGTGCGGAGGTACTGAGAGTGAGCTTTAAACCATGGAGCTGCAAAATCTATATGTGTCGGCTGCAAAAAGTTAGATAAAATAGGTTATAATTAGATTTTGGGCTTGAAACCATGGGCTGGGCTTCATTTTTTGGGTTTACTGGGTCAAAAACAATGAAACCGATTAGACCGATTTTTCCGACTAGGACCGATTAACTCCGACTTTGACCGACTTTGACCGATTAATAACATGACCGATTTTTGGGACCGACTTGCATGAAATTAATCAATTGACCAGCGCCTAGCGCCTAGGCGGCGATTAATCGGCCGCCTAGGCCGATTTCTACAACACTGGTTTTACCACTTCTGATCAAATATTGAGTCAAAACTAAGTGTTTAAGGCCTCGAAACAATTTCTGCAAATACGGACCTGCTTGCTGTCAACAACTATTTTATTGACAAAATGCCCGCGAAAACCATGTCCATTTTATTATTCACAATGCTATCCATTATACAAGTAAGTATTCTATTCTAGAAGGTGTAAGCTTTACTTACCTTGCATCCGAAACACGCTTTTCCTTCACACTTGATTCGTTCGACCCGCTTCCTTTCGAAGCCTCCACCTAGCTTGTCAAGCATCAAACTATCATCATAATTCGTAAGACGGTTAGAATAGTCATCATTAATTATGACTATTCCATCTTACGGATTTTACATCAAAATTTACCATTTGATTTCATTTTGGTCAGTTTGACTTTTAAAGGTCAAACTGCCTATTAGCATAGGTGATTATATTATGAAACTCGACAATTCATTTAAGCACTTTGTCAAGTATCCGGTAGGCATTATTCTTACGCCACCGTTTTAACTACTTTTTAAGTCTAAGTTCATGCTATTATTAACACCAATTTAACTTAGCTCTCGATTATGAAAGCTAATTATTCACTTGTTAAGCAAGAACTAAAAGTTTCCATCTACATGTAAAAACCCGTTTCATCATAGCATTAGTCATTCATCCGAACATCTAATATAATATAGTTCTACATATTAATTAGAAGACATCATGATTCCAAAGGCCTATTTACATGAATAAAATCACTAATTTCATTATAATATACAAAAACCCATTTCAAGTCATATATGAGCATTCACTCGAACTCATAAATTGTTCAAGTATTTTGCTCCAACTATCAAATATGATGATTCTAAACACATGCATATCATCATCTTTACTATTTAGTCAAAACCCACTTAGCTCATACTTGATTAATTGACTAATCACTAGTTTATGGCATAATTCTACAAGTTTGCATCAAGGGTTTGTTCCTAGACTTATACTCACTATAACATTCAACATTCATACAAAAATTTCGTTTATGCATGTTTATCACAAATTCAAAATGTCACCAAACATCAAATTTCAACATACCTTGTGATTCCCTAAGCTTGGTGATCACATTTTTATTAAAAGCCCCAATTTCCCGGCTTGATTTCTCTTTTAATTTGCTGAATTTTTGTGATTTAGGGTTCAAGAGAAGAACCCTCCTTTGCTCTGTGTAGAAGTCGACCAGGAACGCACTCTTGTGTGTGTTTTTGGTGTAAATTTTTCTTTTATTAAATTCACTTTCCCTTTTGCATATTTTAGTCCCTCCAATATTCAAGGTTTATAAAAGGCTTACTAATTCATGCTTCTTTATTGTTTTAAAACAAATAACTAACTAGGTTATTTATTTCTAGTTAACTTAGTGGGTTCCGGGAGTTATAACCCGTTTATTTTAAGTCCCATTAACTCGAACCCCTTTTATATACTTTGTTCTTCTCAACGTATTTATCCTCCTTTTAATTAATATTAGGTTTATTTATTTAATTCCTAATATTTACCGGGTTAATTTCACCACTAACGGTATTTTACCCGTTCATAAATATTAATCTGGTTTGATTACCAAACCCATTTTCGGGGTGTTACAGTAAATTTGACATTTTACTCCCAACTTTTTTAAAAACTTTGAGTAAACCGCCAAAATGGTCCCTGAGTTTGGTCACTTTTGTCATTTTAGTCCAAAACTCAAATCTTTTGAATCTAGATCCCTAGACTTTCAATTTTGTTATCATTTTCATCCAAAAGCAAAATCTGGTCAGATTTGTCTGTTAACATTCAGTTTTTTTGTCTTTTTCTTCCCTTTTAATAAGCAAAATGGTCAGATTTTTTTTTAATTTGTTATAATAAAACGTTAAAAGACCATTTTGCCTTTCATTAAAAGGGAGGAAAAAGATAAATAAAAGTTGAATGTTAACTGAAAAATCTGACTAGATTTTGATTTTGGATGAAAACGGCAACAAAATTGAAATCACAAGGACCCAAATTCAAAAGGTTTGAGTTTTGTACTAAAATGGGAAAAGTGACCAAACCTCCGCTTTACCAAATATAGCCTAAAGAAGTACCAAAAAAAAATAGAGTTAATTGCCAAAATCGCCCCTGAGGTTTGAGCACATTTGCCATTTTCGTCCAAAATGACACTTTTGTACCATTTTGCCCCCCACGTTTGTAACTTTTTGCCATTTTCATCCAAACCACTAACTTAGTTTATTTTTTCTGTTAAGTTGAAGGATATTTGGATGAAAATGGCAACTATAAACCACAGGGACGAAAATGGCAAATGTGCTCAAACTCTTGACATATATAATAAAAAAGAATATACATGCAATTTATATGAAAAAAAATAATAGTTTTGTCACATATTTTTTATAAATTTTCATCCAACCACTAACTAAGTTAATTTTTTTCTATTAAGGCGAAGGATGTTTTAAATTTTATAAATTAATACTGAAATTAATTTTCAATTGTTTATATAGATCAGTTTTATAAAAATGAATCTACTTAAACCTCTAATTTCTATAAAACTAAAATGCTTGTGACCTTATAGAAAAATGTCAAATAAACAAATATTATCATATGTAGCAAGTTTGTAATTCATCTTCTACTCTTTTAAATTCGCTCCTAACGAAAAACAAAAGTCAGTGCCCCCATCAAACAACGTACCGTTACCAAACCTTAAAATTACCCACCAAATAGTAAGTATAATGCCATCTAATATTTTGTGATAAACACTTTTCATGATGGGGCTATTTTCTTGTTAAACTCTCAAAAACATAATCGAAATATTCATGTTACTTAGAGAAAGAAAACAAAGTTCTACTGAACAAAAGACTACGTATAATAACCTTGATACAAATAATAAATAAATTTTTAAAAAAATCAACTTAAAACTCAAACTTGTTTTTATCCAGCAAATGAAGTAGGATGGCTCGGAAGATGCAAGCATTTTAAATTGGTTCATTATAAAACCGTTTAGACGGTGTTTGGTTGTTTCTTAAACAAATTTTGAACAGTATTTATCTCACTTTTTGATGACGGGTTTTTTTTACCGTGTCTAAAAAAACGTTGACCGCGTCTGATGTTTCATTCTGTAGTAGTGGTAACCATAACATGTAAAATGAGAACCGGTACCGATATGGTGCAATTTGGTACCAATACCAAAGAAGTATGGTATCGGTGCTCGTTAAAAAGAATATTATACCTAATTTACAATACAAAAATATTCATAATTATATTTAGATTTCTTTTGAAATTTAACAAATAAAAGATCATGTATTAATTTATAAAATTAATAGAAAAAATTTAATTTATAAAATTTAAAATATCTTTCGCCTTAATAGAAAAAAAAAAACTTAGTTAGTGGATGGATGAAAATTTATAAAAAATATTTGACAAAACTATTATTTTTTTCGTATAAAAATTGCATGTATATTCTTTTTTATTATATATGTGACAAAATTAACTAAATAAAAGAAAATAAAAAGAGTTTGAGCACATTTGCCATTTTCGTCCTTGTGGTTTATATTTGTCATTTTCATCCAAATATCCTTCAACATAACAGAAAAAATAAACTAAGTTAGTGGTTTGGATGAAAATGGCAAAAAGTTACAAACGTGGGGGGCAAAATGGTACAAAAGTGTCATTTTGGACGAAAATGACAAATATGTCCAAACCTCAGGGGCGATTTTGGCAATTAACTCTAAAAAAATAACATGACCCGACCCATATTTCCGGGCCCATCTAGCGGTTCTAATATCCATAGCCAATTTCATGTGAAAACTCAAAACACCTACATTGAATCTCAACCAACGTTATTAACAGAGGTTTCAAATTTCTTATCTCATTTCTCGCAAACCCTACCTATTCAAACCATAAAAGATTCCCACAATCCAAATCACCACCAACACGATTCTCTCCACAAATAAGATTCCAATCTTCAACAATTTTATACATTAATATTCCAATCAAATCAACCACAAAATTTGAAAACAACCCCACCATTTTATTTGAAAAATAAAAAAAGTTGATGAAATGTTGAAGGCTTGGAGATGGTATAAACATTGTTTAGCTGCACATCCATTGAAAACACAGGTACTCAGCTCCGGTATCATTTGGGGACTTGGTGATCTTGCAGCCCAGGCTGTTACTCGCGTCACCGCTACCAAGAAGAATTACGTTTTTCATTCTGTACGTGTGTTTTCAGTGTTGATCGTTTGTTTTGATTTGCGATCGTTTGGTTGTTTGACGTAAAACCATAATGCATGATGCATAATGTTTGTAATTTCCCAAGGTTTGAGGTAATGTTTTGTTAATTCGACAGGAAGATGATTGCGATCTACGGATCAACTGGAGACGCGTGGTTACCACGAGCATTTTTGGGATGGCGTTTGTTGGCCCCATTGGGCATTTCTGGTTAGTGATTTGTTCTGGTTTAAGTGGTTTTCTTATAGTTTTGAGGTAGTTGAAAGAATGTTAAAAATGTAAATGTAAACGAATGTTCATGAACTTAAATGAACGGATGGGACATGTGTTAATGTTCGTTCGTTTATTAAATAAACGGACTTAATGCCGAATGATTCATTGAACGTTCGGTTCGTTTACAGGTTAACTGTCTGTATATGTTGTAAAAACCGAAGATCTGATCTAACATACATATGTTAAGTGGTTTCTTTCTGCCTTTGTAGGTATGAAGGTCTAGACCGGTTTTTGATATTTAGACTTCAATACCCGCCAAAGTCAATGCGATTCGTTGCTACGAAAGTGGCACTTGACGAAATCATATTCGGGCCGATGGATTTACTCGTGTTCTTCACTTACATGGGTTTTGCATTGGGGAAAAGCGTTACTCAAGTTAAGGAAGAGTTGAAACGCGATTTCCTTCCGGCACTAATCGTAGAAAGCGGGACATGGCCCATTGTTCAAGTGATCAACTTCCGATTCGTACCCGTGAGGTATCAGCTTCTGTATGTAAATCTTTTCTGCTTCTTGGATAGCTGCTTTCTTTCATGGCTTGAGCAACAACAAGATGCTTCTTGGAAACAATGGTTTAGAAGTTTTTTCGTTGATAAAGTTAGAAGGCGGGGTGGGTGAGTCCCTCTTACCGAGTCAACTCACTCATCTTCTCGAAAACTATTGACTCAGATAGTTAAAGTTCTAGCTTCGGTTACCTTTTTCGTCATATGCTAGTTTTACGAGAGATATCGTGAGGAGAAAACAAGGAAGTTTTTTACGAATGTAAATATTCATACTAATTTTCTAATATCACTTTTGTTTCGCTTCCTTGTTACAAAATGTGTAAATGTGATGATCTCCGTGTGTGAGACCACAAACACGTGGGTCCCACACTCATTCACTCGTATTGTTGTCATAAAAATACAATTTTAAGTGAAAACGGAATGAGAAATATGTAAACAAATGACATTAGGGATTTGATATTGATATTTAAAAGCTGACGTGACAGTGCTATAGACATAAGCCGACGTGACCTCATAATATATGTCTATCGCGTGCAATAGCTACTTCTAGTCTTTCTCAAGGATTTCCAAATCTTTGATCACCAAATCGACTTTTTCACCTAACCCCGCTCTACGATAACCATCAAGCAATAACTCATAACTAGATCTTGCAAGCATACATGAACCCTTCATAAACTCCAAAAACACATCTAGTCTATCGTACGCACCCTGGCGAAAATACGAACATATCACGTTTTCAACATCTTTATCAGACCGAAACGACACCCCTTGTTTCAACATCCTCCCAACAGAGTATTCCATATCATCCAATCTATCCAACTTAGCATAAACCCTAATCAACCCATTATAAATCCAAGAAACAATACCCAAATCTTGATTATGACCGGCCTCTGTTAATTCCACAAGCACCCACTCCATCTCGTCCACTAGTTCCAGATCACAATAAAACCCGACAAGCTTCTCAGCCAAATACCCGCCAATCATCGATTTATTCTCCAACGTATCCTTCAAAAACGCTCTGAGTTTAACCGACTCTTTTTGTTCACAAAACCCAACAAGCAAATTATGTAATATCAACTCATTCGGTTTGATTCCCGCTACTAACATTTCTCCATAAAACCTCTCTGCATCTTCAAATCTTTTTAGTTTTATACAACCTAAGATCAGAGCTCCATATGTGTCCAAATCAGCCAAAAAACCCGAAGCTATCTTGGTTGAGTACCAGGCTAACATTGCCTTATTGTTTCGAAGATTTGCAAATGCGGAAATGAACAAGTTGTAAGTGTGAGCAGTGGGTTTATAGTCCTCTGAATTCTGCATTGTTTCGTATATGCTAAGTGCGGTTACAAGGTTGTTTGAAGATAAGTGAGCAGATATTAGGGCGTTAAGAATATTAGAAGACGGCTTTCTGCCGCGACTCTCCATTGAAGTGAAAACCCGCATTGCAGTTTGCGGGCTGTGGATCTTACTGCAAAGATGTATTAAATCTGAGTACATGTTTTCGTTTTTCTCGTTTTGTGTTAGCAATTTCTCTAGTCTCCATTCAAGTACCTGTCTAAGTGAATACGAGTTTAAGGGATTAATATGAATTCATTCAATGTTTTGGTCAATTAAGGGATAAATTTATAATTATTTGTGGAATTCAAGCATTCTAAAACTAAAGCTTAATTTCACTACAGGTCTACAGCATAATTTCACTTTTTCTAACCCCAGTTTTAAAATTTGATATAAGTAGTTAATGCGGTAAAATAACGGATATCGGTCAAGGGCCGATATTTGAGATATCGGTTATCGCGGTGGGATATCGGTAAAATTAATATCATGCTAAATTTATACAACAACAACAACCATACCCAGTAAATCCCACAAATAGCAAAGCTACTTATAGGGTCTAGGGAGAGTGGGATGTAGACTGGCCTTGCCTCTATCCCTAGGGATAGAGAGGCTGCTTCCAGAGAGACCCTCGGCTCCAAAACGAACAGCATACCAACACACCACGTAAGAACTGAGTAAGACTTAAAACACTAACTAACAGTAACAACTAACAATTAAGACTTAAAACACTAATAGCAGCAATAAGAAGAAAAATGAACGGTAGAAATAAGATGAATGGTACTGATATCGGGAAAATCGGTGACCTATATCGGTCAAATATCGGACAATATCGCTGATATTATCGGTACCGATATTCTGACCAATATTTTGTACCGCTGTTTGTCTCGGCAGGGGACCGATAAACGATATATCACTGATATATCGGTTGATATATCTGGATTAACTACATAGAATTTGATTCATACATTCCTATCATTTCCGAAACATCTAATCTAAATTAAAATATGCAACATTCATATGGAAATAGATGAATTTAAAGTTGGTAATATACATAATTAACATCTAACTAAGAGACGTAAATGAAATAAAATTAGCGTTAGAAAAAGTTAATCTTACGAGCTGTGCTTTGGGAGGGGAATGATGATGAACAGAAGTGAGAATCGAATCCCATGAAATTTCGATGTTTTTGTTCGTGATTTCTGAGTCGAGTGTTGTCTTGATTCGAGAAATTGGTTCCTCAATCAATCTCTGTGTTAGATGAGTTGAAGTGCTGCAAATGATTGGGTTGTAGATGATGGTCTTGTAAAGGCGTTTGGCAGATGATAAGCCCCTCAATTGTTTCAACACCATTGCTGAAACTTGAAAGCCTTTCTTGCTGTTTCTGAATCTCTGTTGGTGAAAACTTTTGTAAAATTAAAATAAAAATAAAAAATTGAGTAAATTACAATTTGTCTCTCACCACTCTTTAGGGCGTCTCCAGCTACATGTCGGGTATCGAGTATATCCATTAGTTTGTTAAAAGATATACGTTGGAATTTCAAAATACATTTCTTACTATTATAATTATTATATAATTTTATTATACAATAACTATTATAAACAAAAATATGTACATTACATACATATAAGTTTTATCATAAACTAATAATAACTTTAATATACTTATACACTTATATATATAGGGAGAGGATTATGAGAAAACTAGATATAAATGAGAAAACCAAAAAACTAACCAAAAAAACACTAAAAATGAGGGGGAGACTTTTAATGAAGGAGGGGTAAAATTGGAAAAAAAAAATATATAACTTTTCAAACATTTCCCATTTCTCCATACGTTATCATTTTAAAACAAAAATGGCACCATAAGATCACAAATTTTTGTATCTTTCATTCAAGTATATTCGAGCATATTTTTTATGACATAAAAAAAGATTTATGGTGTCGTCTTGTTTTCAATACTATTATTATAGTAGTGCACATGTGCAATATAACATGTACTACAATTGTATTACATGCTTAAAATTAGCTTTTTGGGTCTAGTTTAGCTTTTAGGGTTAGTTTTTTTGGAGGTTTAGGATTAGGATTAGGTTTTTGGGTGTGGGGGGGAGGGGGGTTTAGGTTTTTTTGGGGGGGGGGGGGGGGTGGGGGGGGGGGGGTTTAGGTTTTTTTCGGGTTTATGTTTAGGGTTTAGTTTTAGGTTTTCGGGAGGGTGGGGGGGTTAGGTTTTTGGGGGGTGGAGGGGGATTAGGCTTTTGGTGGGAAGGTGAATTTAGGTTTTTGGGGGGTGGGGGTGGGGGTGGGGGGTTTAGGTTTTTGGGGGGGTGTCGGTGGGGGGTGGGTTAAGCTTTCTGTATTAGTGCACATGTGCAGTACAACCAAAAAAAAATTTTTTTTTTTTTTAATTTCTTTCTAGGCATAAAAACTAGCGATTTTTTTATTAAAAATTGTAAAAAAAAAAAAAATTGGTATGTTTTTAGGTTTTTTTTAGGCTTTTTTGGTTAGTTTTTTGGTTTTCTCATTTAAACTAGTTTTCTCATGATCCATCCCCTATATATATATATATATATACTAGTCGGAAACCCGCGCGTTGCGGCGGAGTTAACAATATGGGCCGATTTAAGCCTCTTACCTTACCAATAGCAACCCGTTTGATTAAATAGGTCGGCCTCTCATGTGACATCTATGCCTCTACGACCATCAAACAAATAACAAATCAATGAAATATTGTGTTTCATACTTGGGATTTGTATAAATATGTGTATCGTTAACACATATCAATTCTTGTACGATTTCGAGCTCTAAATCGCTTTCTGGAGCTGATGCGTAAACGTAATCAGTTTAACGCGACAAACACTCCGGAACAGTAACACGGGCTTAACATACCTTAAATAACCTTTACATAACTTAGAAATAAGTTTTGGAAGGTTTGGTGTGTCGAAATCAAGTTTATTCGCTTACATGGACTAATTTCGACAAACTGCGAAAGTATGCCGAATCGTTGTTGGGATTGAACCCTACCAGAGGAACAGATAATTAAAGCCAAAACTGGATCAGAGCAGTGGATCCAGAATAAGCAGATGTTACATACAAGTCTCTCCCCTTGATTGTGATTTCAACATCTGCTGACCTCCTATCTACTGATCGTGCAAACTGCTGATCTAGTAAAGGCCTGATGAAAGACTAAAGCTCTGCTGTTCAATCTACTGCCTTGAGTCAAGCACTGCTGATCCGGACAAGTACTACTGGGTTCACAGCAGTGGAGGGATGCAGCGGTTGTTTATTCCGTCTTTATGTAATGTAATGTAATGTAATGTAATAGCAGTAGTTAGTATAGCAGTGTTTGTAATGATCAGAGGTTAGAGTTTGTTAGGAGGTTAGATGTCACTTTCATGGTGACGTCAGCTTAGATGCTCAGTGGTTTGCTAGTGCCTATAAATAGAACAGTGCTCTGTACTGTTCTATTAGCTCTTTGCAAAACCGTCTTCTCTGCACGAACAAAAACTGAGCTCTGGCTGAGGGGGAGTTTGTATTAAGCATTGCATTGTAATCGTTGTTGAAATTAAATTCAATCTTTCGGTTCTTTGTGAAAAGTGTTTAATCAAAGTAATACTCTCGTTTGATTGTATGCAAAGTTTGTTTCCATCTTAATTCCGCTGCACAACTCATCCATCTTCATTCTAATTCAAACGAAAAAATACAATCAAAACCAAACTCAGATCCAACAATTGGTATCAGAGTTTGGACAGTCAAATTTGATTTAACAATCATTTTGACATAAATAGTTCAGCTCATAATCGTTGATATCGATAGTTTGTTCGGTTTGTTGAAAAACAGAGTAAGGTTTAATCACCATTAAAGTTGATTAATCAGTGCCTGTAAAACAACCAGAATGACGTCACAATCACAAGATGATAAGAATAACATTGGCTCGCTTTTTAAACCACCCATGCTTAAACCTAATGAATACAACATCTGGGAGAGAATGATGAGTCACATCCTTGCTCAACAGAACATTGGATGTTGGAGGTCTGTTGTTTTTGGTCCCCATGTTCCTATGGTGCCAAGTGCTGAGGACGCAAAGAAGTTCGTTCCTAAACCAACTGAAAACTAGATTTTCAAAAGTTCGAACTCGATGCCAAAGCATTTAGCATCATAGCATCCGCATTACCCAATGAGATCTATGCTGGACTGTTACACTGTAACAGTGCCAAAGAGCTATGGGATGCGTTGAAGGAACAGTTTGGGGGGGGGGGGGGACAGAAGAAGTCATTGAGAACAATAGGGAAATCCTGAATCAGCAGTATGAAACATTTTGTCACATCAAGGGTGAATCACTGACTCAGTAATTTGAGCGATTCAGTTGTCTCATTAGTGAACTAAGGCTTGTTAAAGTAACTTTTCCAAATTCAACTCAAAATAGCAGGTTCCTTAGGTCACTACCAGAAAAATGGGACACCATAGCTTTTGTCACTAGAAACTCTGCTGAGTTCAAAGATCTGACCCTGACCCAACTTCATGGTAGACTCCTGACCTATGAAAGGGAGTTGAACCAGAAAAAGAAGTTGCAAGAGTCTGGAAAAGTTGCCGATGATTATTCATTCGGTAGCACAGCTCTTTTTGGTCAGGAAGAATCCGCTAGCAGTGGTAAGGATCAGGGTTATGATCACTTCATTGATATAACTGCTGGTGGAAATTTTAACAACCCTGATCCTCACTCTGCAAATTATGCTTTTACTGCAAACTGTGAAAACCAGATGTCAGATAATTTGTGCTTTGAACTCAATGATTTGCAACATTTTGATCCCACTGACTTAGAAGAGATGGACATTTTGCATCAGTTGGCTTTGCTAAGTGTAAGAACAAGCAAATTCTACAAAAGAACAGGGAGAAAATTCCCAGGGTTACATGGGAATCTAAGGGTTGGGATGGATAAATCGAAAATCAAGTGTTACAAGTGCAATAGGCTAGGTCATTTCGCTAGGGAATGCAGGAGTCAAACTACTGGTCCTATAATCACTCATCCTAGCTCAAAGCCTAGACCACAAAATCAAAGCACTGTGCACTATACCCAATATACCCCTGCAGCTCATGTTAACACTGCTCACTATGCTTTTGCCCCTATGCCTGTGCATTATGTCCAAACCACTGTTCCACAAATTCAGTACGTTCAAACCCCTGTCCCTTAGGCACAAGTGCAAATTTTTGCACCTCAAACAGCTGCTCCAGCAGCAGTACAACCAGATCAGCAAAGCTTCTTCACTCAAGGCTTTGTTGACTGGAGCAGTATGCCTAATGAGCTTGGTGATGAAAATTTTGCACACTATGCCTTTAATGAACCTTCTAATTATGAATTTTGTTTGATGGCATTAGAGTCAATACCAGAGGGGATTGAAACTGAAGGTGAACAGCTAAGTGCCGAAACAGTGGATGAGGTGACTGAAGCAGTGGTTACTGCTGTGGCTGGTGAACTACTGCTGGGAGAAAGTTCAGGAACCCTGATTGAACCACTGACAGATCCATGGTCCGAAGAGGATAAAGAAGAAGAGGAAGAGAAGAAAGCAGGTGAGAAATAAGTTAGAGCTGATGATGAAGAAAATCATCAATGTGATTGTGCAATGATGGCTGCTGCCAAGGTATCTCCTCAAGTTCTTGAAAAACTGTGTTCTGACAATTACATTATTGCTTTTGCTAACATCAAAGAGGTAAATGAAAACCTTCGGGATAAAATCTTAACTGATGAAGTCAAATTTGAAAGATCTTTAAAAGAACTTAAAAACAAATTGACTGAAAAGGAAAAAGAGATCAGCAGTCTGAAAGAAGAGCAGAGCATAACCAAAACCCAACTCCAAACTATGGTAGAAAAATACAAAGTTTGCAAAAAGGAGTTGGAGTCCACCCAGATCACCTGTGAAAAATGGGTGGAATCATGCAAAGGGTATGAGGTTATGCTTGAAAAACATATTAAAAGCAATGTGAAATTTGGTGTTGGTTATAGAAAACATGATGATGAAAACACTGCTTTTGAAAAATCTGTTCAAACCACTGATGAAACAACTGAGTTCATCCCCACAAACAAGAATGGCCAAGAAGTGAAAATCACTGATAAACTTGGTAACAAAATCACACTTGACAGACCAGTGGGATCCTCTACTTTTGAGGAGCTTGAGAAATACCAGTTTAAACCCACATGGTCTGATGAGTGTGACATTCTTGAAAATTTCAAGCCCATGGACTTTACAACCACTGATGGTGTTAAAGCTCCAAAAGCTAAAGTCATTCCACTCAAGGACATCCCAACAGAGGTTAAAAACTCTGTTGCAAAGGAGTCCGAAAAGAGAAAGAAGAAAGAAAAGATCAATAACCTGTTTTGTGAATTTTGTGAGAAAAAGAATCATCTAACAAAAGACTGTTTCCATTTAAAAGCATATGATTTAAACAAAACAAGTGTCATTGTTCCTGCTAAAAGCTGCATTGTCTGTGGTAAAACAAACCACAAAACTCAAGCATGTGTATATCTCAAAAACTTTGATGTGAAAAAGAATGAGTACATTGCTAAAACATCCTTGAGTCCATCAACATCATCTGTAAAATTCACCAAGAACCAACCACTGTTTGTGCCAGTTCAAACAGTTGTCACAAAACAGCTGAACTAAACATCTGTTAAAAGAGATGTTCAGGTTAGTGATGCACCCCCTGCCAATCAATACAGAAGAGGTAAGGAAAAACAGTCTTACCAAAGGATTCCACACGTTTATGAGACCTACAAAAGGCCCTCTAAACCTAAAGTGAACAGGCATCCTTTTGGGTACCAACAGGTGATTGGTCAAGACCCCCAACAGTGGTTAGCAAGAAACAGTCCTAAAATTATCCAAACCCCTGACCTAACCACTGTCCATCAATGTGCATCCATCCCAGACACTGTTGAGACTCCATCCAAAGCCTTTTTGGCTTTGAAAACCCTAATGAACTAATCCTTTTACTTCATGTGCAGGGAGCTTCTGCCTGCTTAGATAGCCTTTGGTATGTTGATAGTGGAGGCTCCAGGCACATGACTGGATGTAAAGCCCTACTCAAAGATTTCAAAATTCATGGAGGGGGTGATATATCCTTTGGGAATAACAGTAAAGGGAAATTTCTGGGGTCTGGTACAGTACAGTCTGGCAATGTAAAATTTGAAAATGTCAATCTGATAGACAGTCTGAAATTCAACATCCTGAGTGTTTCACAAATGAGTAACAAGGGGTATGGGTCATTCTTCACAAAGGAGTGTTGTAGGATTGTTGGACCAGAAATGGTCAAAAAGATTGAAGCAATAATAAAAACTGGTCAAACAAAACTTGTTGCTCAAAGAAGTGGCAATGTTTATGTTGTTGATATGTCAAAAGAGTGTCCCAGAGCTGATGCCTGTCTGTTCTCAGCTGCCTCTAACAAAGAGACAGAACTTTGGCACAGAAGATTGGGGCACACAAATCTTAAGACAATCACTGAAATATCAAAAAATGGTTTGGTAAGAGGCCTACCACAAAAATTGTTTTCTTGTCCTGAGCATTGTGTTTCCTGCTTAAAAGGAAAACAACATAAAAGCTCTTTTAAGTCCATTGAAGAGTCCAAAACAACCCAGTGTTTGCAAATGCTGCACATGGATTTGTTTGGCCCAGTTCAAGTCATGAGTCTCAAAAAGAAGAGATATTGTTTAGTTGTTATTGATGACTTTTCTAGGTTTACATGGACTTTCTTTTTACACTCAAAAGATGAGACTGCATGCATTTTGCAAGACTTTGTGACACAGGTTGAAAAGCAATTTGACCTTCCAGTAAAAGTCTTCGGGAGTGACAATGGCACAGAATTCAAAAATAAGGAGTTGGATGCCTTCTGTGTGAAGAAAGGGATTGTAAGGCAGTACAACATCCCGAGAACACCAGAGCAAAATGGGGTAGTTGAAAGAAAGAACAGAACTTTGATTGAGGCTGCCAGAACCATGCTTGCTGATTCAGGTTTGCCATTAACTTTTTGGGCAGAGGCAGTAAACACTGCTTGCTATGTCCAAAACAGAGTTTTAATAAACCCCATGCACAAAAAAGACTGCTTATGAAATTCTGTATAAAATCAAACCACTGATCTCATACTTCAAGGTATTTGGCTGCCCATGCTTTATTTTGAACTTAAAAGATACCATTTCCAAATTTGCAGCCAAAATTGATTGTGGTTATCATCAGGGATACTCAACCACTGCCAAGGCCTACAAAGTGTTTAATACACGGACTAAGGCAGTGGAAGAGACCTTGAATGTGAAGTTCAATGAACTTTCATCAATGAAAATCCCAGCAAATCCTGCAGATCTGTTTGATCTTGATAAATTCACTTTTGAAAATACTGCTGTCAAGACTAATAGTGCAGGTCCATCAGAGGATTCAACACCAGACTATGGGTATGAAATCATCATCCCTCAAAAGTCTGTCAGAATGGGAAGAGCATCAGATGTTCAAAACAGTTGTCCAAGCTCAACCGCTGCTACCTCAACAGTTGTTGACCAAAGTAGCCCATCAACCACTGCTTCCACATCCTCAAACACTGCTGACAAAAGTCCCCAAACAGTGGATAAAAGTCAGCATGTGTCCACTTCATTACCTCCCATTCCACCACCTTTTGAAGCCACTGCCGGATCATCAAAGTCCCCAGCAGTGGTTAGCTCAGATGATACACATTTGCAGCCTTCACCAACAAATGCCATCATTCCATACCAAGGAGATTTAATCTACTTGAGATCTCATCCACCTGATCAAATCATTGGCAACATCAATGAAGGGGTGCTCACAAGAAGCCAAACCCAAAACATTTGTCTTTTTGCTGGTTTTCTATCACTCCATCAGCCAGTCAAGTACCAAGAGGCACTGAAAGACAACAGTTGGGTAGAAGCCATGCAAGAGGAGCTCCAACAGTTTAAAAGACAACAAGTATGGGAGCTTGTACCACTGCCAGAAGTGGTTAGCCCCATCGGCACAAAGTGGGTCTTCAAAAACAAAACTGATGAAAGGGGTATTGTTGTCAAGAATAAAGCCAGGCTTGTGGTTCAAGGTTACAGACAGGAAGAGGGGATTGACTATGATGAAACTTTTGCCCCTGTAGCAAGATTAGAAGCTATAAGACTGTTCCTGGCCTTTGCTGTCAACCACAACATGAAGGTGTTCCAAATGGATATCAAAAGTGCTTTCCTCTATGGTACAATTCAAGAAGAGGTGTATGTGTGTCAACCTCCAGGTTTTGAGGATCCATTTTATCCAGATCATGTCTACAGGTTAAACAAAGCCTTGTATGGCCTGAAACAAGCACCTAGGGCCTGGTATGAAACTCTTTCCACCTTTCTACTCTCAAATGGTTTCAAAAGAGGTACCATTGATAAAACACTGTTTCTTAAATGGAGAGGGAAGGATTTAATGATTGTCCAAATTTATGTGGATGACATTATTTTTGGAAGCACATGTAATAAAATGTGTGAAGAGTTTAGGGAACTCATGACAGCTGAGTTTGAAATGAGTGCAATGGGTGAGCTGCAATGCTTTCTTGGTCTCCAAGTTCAGCAAATGCAAAATGGAACTTTCATTCATCAAAGCAAATATGCTAAAGAACTTTTAACCAAATTTGATATGAATGATTGTAAACCATGCACCACACCCATGGCAACAAATAAGCTTGTCATGTCTGATGAAAAGAATGAGCTGATTGACCAAACACTTTATAGAAGCATGATTGGGTCTTTATTGTACCTAACTGCATCTAGACCAGACATCATGTTTGCAACATGTGTCTGTGCAAGAAGTCAATCAGCTCCCAGAAAATCAAACCTCATTGCTGTAAAAATGATATTCAGATACATAAAAGGTGCTCCCACACTTGGTATCTGGTATCCAGCTAATGGGAATATCAAGCTTTCAGGCTTTTCAGACAGTGACTTTGCTAGATGTAACACCACAAGGAAGTCCACTTCAGGAGGGTGCCAGTTTCTAGGTGATTGCTTAGTTTCATGGCAAAGAAAAAAGCAAGCAGCTGTTTCAACATCCACTGCTGAAGCTGAATACATTGCTACTGCAAGCTGTACAGCCCAACTCCCGTGGCTTCAAAATCAGTTGCTGGATTTTGGTATCACTACCTTAAAGACACCACTCATGTTGGATAGCCAGGCAGCAGAAAATATCATCAAAAATCCAGTTTCCCATTCAACCACCAAGCACATCGACATCAGACATCACTTTGTGAGGGATTGCTATGAGAAAGGTTTGATTTCTTTGCATCATGTTCCAACTAAAGACCGGCTGGCAGATGTGCTCACAAAAGCATTAGATACTGCCACCTTTGAAAGCTTGGTCTCTAGGATTGGCATGCTAAACATGGAATAACAAGCAACATCTTGCTTTTCTATGAATAAAAGCATTAAAATGTTTTCAGAAAATCAAAAATCCATCCTTAAAAATAGCTAAAAATGAAGTTTTCATTAAAATCCTTAAAAGTCTGCCATAACCACTGGTTGTTCAAAAGTCTGCTCTACTTCAAAGTCTGTCCACTACTGAAAGCCATCCTCTGTCCTTTCATTTCCTTGATAAACTCTGTTGTTCAAAAGCAGTGTCTTATCCACTGATATGTTATCCACTGATAGTGAAAATCATCCACTGCTTCCATTTTACCGTTGTAACCACTGCCTTCATCAGTAACTTTCATAAAAGTACTGTCCTTCATCTCACCAGGGGCTGGCATGTGGGCAGTACATAGTGGTCAGTACTTTTGTAACCGCTGCCACGTCAGCCTTCACTTTTTCCTCTATAAAACCCCCACTTCACATCAAAAACAGGGTTTTACTGTCGAATTGAATTCTCAAAAAATTCTCTTCTCAAAACAGTTTTTCTTCAAATTCCTTCACAACTTTCTTCGATCATCATCTCCAAAATGACAAAATCGAAGTCATCTGCAAAACCCACTTCCAAATCAACATCCAAACAGGCCTCTCAAAAGGCAACACCCACTGAAATTCCACATAAACCATCTCACAATCTTCTGGGTCTTCTCACAAAACCCAGCACCACAAATATCTTCAACTCCATCATTGATACCATCTCTGCATCGAAGTACAAAACTTTGTTAACAGCAGATGCACCAATATATTTGACAACCCAAAGAGAGTTCTGGAAGAATGCAACCCTTGAAAAACAAGGAGACACTGTAATAGCCATCAACTCTTCTCTAAAGGGTAAAGTCGTCAAGATTACATCACAATCCATCTCAGAGGTCTTTCAACTCGACGATCAGGAAGGTAAAATTACTTTTCCCAAAAACGAGTTAAAAAAAGATTTTCTGGAAAGAGGGTATAATGCTGAAGTGAAAAAGGACACCTTACAAAAAGGCTACTTTCCTTCTGCAACAAGGTTTTTATTTCATACCCTTCTAATGTGTGTTTCAAACAAAACCACTGCTTTTAATGAAATACCATTAAAAATTCAAAATCTGGGATATGCTATTCTTCAAGAAGAAAATTTTAATTATTCCCGGGAAATTTTTAATGATCTGGTTAAAAATGTAGAAACAAAATCATTCTTACTGTTTCCAAGATTTCTAAGCTATTATTTTGAAAAGAAATTCAGTAAGGATGATATTGCTACAATAAACCAAGGTGACTCTTTACAAATGCACAGCTTAACTGCTGAAACTTTTACAAGAATGTCAACACCTTGCAAAACACAAGCAGAGGTGCCTGAGCAGAATTTAGCAGCTACCACTGCTCCTCAGGTATCTGTTGCTGAGCCCACTGCTCAAGGTGATCAAAGTAGCCACACAACTGCTTTGAAACCCACACCTAAAATCACCAAAAAACCACAGAAAAAGAAAAATCAAAAACCCCCCAAACCCATCAAAAAGGCAACTCTGGAGGATGAGATACCAGAGCAACTGCCTGTGATAAAACAAAAGTCACAAGAAACCACTGCTGCTTCTTCCTCATAGTAGTTGGTACAAATATCTCAACCCATAACCGAAACTCCTCCTGTTTCTTCTCAAAAAGAACAGGTTGTACAAATAGGGACTCCACAATATGATGCTCTGGAAACACTCGTTTCCATCATCCACAGCCCAATGCCCGGGGCAAATTCTCTTTCTACACCAAACATCACATCCACAATTCCCCCACCTACTAAACTCTTGTTGGATGCAATTGATTTGAACCAGACACTCACCAGTCCTTCTCAATCACCTATCAATGAGAACATACCTCAACAAATGACTGGGTCTGATGTATCAATCTTTGCTAACCCACCAACACAACCTGAGGAGGTTACACCCCTTGAGTTACAAGTTACTCTTGGTGGTAATCCAAGTGAAGCAGCCACTACAAATGTTGAACCCACTGGTTTACATTTGGACAGTGGTTACATTAATAAGACTTCCTTGGAGGCAATTCCTTCCATAGCACCTCTGACATCTACCAGTGGATTCTTTTTGACCACTGGCAACATCAAAAGATTGTCAAGTGTTGAAGGGAGAAGACCCCAGTACCAAGAAAAAGGGGCATCAGTGGTTAATGTTTGGAGTACACTCCCTACTTCAACCACTGATAAAACCACTACTAGTGGGAAATCAGATGATCCCATTAAATTGGGTGATGGTTTAAAATATTTAGAATTGACGGATCGTGTTGATAAACTGGATACTTCAGTTGCAGATATCAAAGAAATGCTGCAACAGTTGTTGACAGTACAAAAGATGCAATCCACTGTTGTTCCACCTCAAGCACCTGCTCCACCACAAGCACCTGCTACAAATGAGCTCTGGAACCTCTTCCAACCTTTTCTCCAACAACAAAATGAAATGGCAGATCAGCAACATGAAATACATGTCCAAAAGCTGAGAAACATCATGGAGTCTAGGTTCAAGAACACTCAAGCAGACATTAAGGCAATCAAGGCCCATTTATTGGAAACCACTGGCACTGCTTCTCCTACTGTTCTATTTATTGATCAACTTCCCCCAGATAATGCCAAAACGGGGGAGAAAATTCAGGAATGGAAGAAGAAGGGAATAGATGATGGTCTTTACATTGAACCAGAAAAGGATGCTATGACCAGAAAAATTCCTTTGCCAGATGGTAGCAAAAAGGTTGATGCTACCCAAGAAGCACTTGATGATGAAGTAGCAAGTGTAAAAAGGGATAGAGCGGCAAAGGATATTTCAAGGTGGAATGAGGAGAAAAGAGCTTACATGGAGCTGTATGCGCAGGGTTGTTCTGGGCTAAAGGATGTTCAAAATCCTGTGCCAAAAAGAAAACCCAAGTCCATCCCATCCAGAATTCCAAAGCATGTTCCAAAACCACCATCCAAAAGCCATCAGCATCAAACCTCCACCCAAACAGCTGTTGTAACTCCTGCTGTATCAACTACTGCTGGTACTTCAGAGGTTTCAACATCTTTTATCACTTCAACACACACCACAACCACTGCCTTACCACCACCACCATCACCACCAAAAACAACCTCACCACCATCGCTTCCTGCCAAAAAGCAGAAGACAACAGATGTTACAACATCTGATGTAATGACAACAGTGGTTGAAGCACCAGTTGTTTCAACAGCTGTTAGTCAATCACAAACCACTGCCACTCATATCACCACCACTGATCCACCCAAAACATCATCTGTCTCTCTTAAAATAAAAAGGAGAAGGATTTTTATATCAGATGATGATTCACCATCTCCACCACCAACATCTTCAAAATCTCTGTCACTTGTCACAATTCCAAAACCCATGCCTTTATCTTCAGCTCAAATTCTAAAGCCATTACCTCCTGCTGGTGTCTCATTTCCTCTGGAACTCATTGCAGTTAGGGAAGAAATCAAATCCTTCTACTATTAGGATGACCCAGCTAAAAGGAGTTTGCCATCAGTTGAAGGATATCCCAGGCCTAACAATATTGAAGAATATTTGAAACTCAAGGCCAAGCAAGCAGAGGATATCTCAATAAAAAATAAACAAGGGAAATCTGATAGAGAATTTCAGCAAAACTATTAGTTTCTACTCACACAGGTCAGAGCTATGGAGCAATTTGCCAAAAATGTATGTCAGCAAATCTCAGAAAAGGCAGATGAGTCCTTGAGAAAAGACTACAATGAGAACATCATGACCTACAAGAAATACAAGGGGGAGAAACACATGTACAAAAACTGGACCATTCCTGAGCTTGAAAAAGAGGCAGCCAGGATTCAAGAAATGATAAAAAATAAGGTCAAGCAGACTCCTCCTGAAAAATTCAAACAGTTTGAAGCTGACAAGGTCTTAGAGTTGAAGAGAATGAAAGAGGAGCTGATAGCAGCTGATTATGGGTCAAAGAATTCTGTGACAAAGTGGGGAGAAGATACGGTCAGGGCTACTTACAAAAAGTTGGAGGAACTTAGAAAGAAAGATCCAACGGTTCCAAAAAGGCCTGACTACTCCAAAGCAGAGGTCTCAAAAAGACCACCAAAGCTGCAAGTCAAAAGAACTACTGCTCCAGCTGGTGCTGCCATCTACAAAAGAAGGAGTCAAAACCAGTTAGGTACTGAAACAGTTCAAGATCTAAATGCTGGAAATGTCGTTGTAAAAGAGGGCATTAGATTAATGATGAAAGAAGATCCTGAACTGGAACAATCTGCAAGTACTGCTCAGCCAGTCATGAATAGGCCAGCATCTCCAAACACCTCTTCAAATAAAAATCTCCCAAGAAACCCACCAGGCTCAAAAGTACTAAAGTGGGAAACTGACAAACAGACCCATGTACTGACTATGTGACTATGTTCAGGTCTGATGGAGAAGTGAAGAAAATATCAAGGGAACAAGCACTTGGCCTAAGTCTTGAAGATTTGCAGGATCTCCTTGATCTTCCACTTAGCAGGGATGATGATGATACAGATGCCTTAACCTTTGAACTACAACTTAAAGGGAAAATAAGGGAACTGTTGATGAGGCAATAAAGTTCCACAAAAATGAAGAGTTTTGGCATTATCTGTTCCAGGGGGAGATTGTTGGGATTGAACCCTACCAGAGGAACAGATAATTAAAGCCAAAACTGGATCAGAGCAGTGGATCCAGAATAAGCAGATGTTACATACAAGTCTCTCCCCTTGATTGTGATTTCAAAATCTACTGACCTCCTATCTACTGATCGTGCAAACTGCTGATCTACAAACTGCTGATCTAGTAAAGGCCTGATGAAAGACTAAAGCTCTGCTGTTCAATCTACTGCCTTGAGTCAAGCACTGCTGATCCGGACAAGTACTGCTGGGTTCACAGCAGTGGAGGGATGCAGCAATTGTTTATTCTGTCTTTATGTAATGTAATGTAATAGCAGTAGTTAGTATAGCAGTGTTTGTAATGATCAGAGGTTAGAGTTTGTTAGGAGGTTAGATGTCACTTTCATGGTGACATCAGCTTAGATGCTCAGTGGTTTTCTAGGGCCTATAAATAGAACAGTGCTCTGTACTGTTCTATTAGCTCTTTGCAAAACCGTCTTCTCTGCACGAACAAACACTGAGCTCTGGCTGAGGGGGAGTTTGTATTAAGCATTGCATTGTAATCGTTATTGAAATTAAATTCAATCTTTTGGTTCTTTGTGAAAAGTGTTTAATTAAAGAAATACTCTCGTTTGATTGTATGCAAAGTTTGTTTCCATCTTAATTCCGCTGCACAACTCATCCATCTTCATTCTAATTCAAACGAAAAAATACAATCAAAACCAAAATCAGATCCAACAATCGTACTGTAACGAACATTCTGGAACTTGATCATAAGTTAAACATACCCTAAATATCCTTTACATAGCTTAGAAATAGGTTTTGAGGGGTTTGGTATGCTAAAATGAACTTCTTGGTCAATCAGGGACTAAAAGCGTTAAAAAGTGCATAAGTTTGCATTTTCGCGCATATCTTACATTCTGAATATATTCGGTCATCCAAAAATTTATGTAATCATTAAAATATTTTATTTTAGTGATTGGCATGATAAAATTCCATTCGTCGCTTAATTTGGATCGTTTTTCGCGTCCGTTCGTGTTTCGTCGTAATTAACCGAACAACGCAACCGTACGACCAAACGAACCGACATCCGAGATGTTTTTGAGCACATTTTATGTTCCCTATACTTTAACTTCATTTTAGAGCCTTGAAATGGGGTTAACGGGGCTTAAATGTGCCGAAAAAGCATCGAAAACCAAGATTTACAACTTCAGGGACCTAAACTGTAATTCTGCCAAACTTGGCTTACACGGGGTGCGTAAGCTGAAGCCTCTGCTTACGCGAAGCGCGAGAGACCCCCAGTTCAGTAGAATTGTGTTCCAGCTTAATCCAGTTGTTCCCATGTTTTGCAAATGGTATTAATGAGTCTATGGGCTTGTTTTGAGGATCCTATGGTCTTACAAAACAATGGGCACACATGTAGGGTCTTGATCAAAGCTCGGTTATCGAGGAACGATCCTAACGGTTCTTGATTTCCAACAAATACCCAACCTCATTTCATTTCAACCCACATCTTGATCTGATTTTATGCTCTAAGTTGAAGCTTTATGCTTCATACCTGAGTATTTAGATCAAGTTCTTCCTAGCTTGGACCCGTTGTAAGTTTCTTTCATTCTTTTACGCGTTTTTAAGCACGAAAGTCAAACAGTGTTTGACTTTCTGCTTTGACCAGTTTATGGTCAACACGAAGTTCGTTTAACTTTGCAACGTGAGCGTAATCACGATGGTCATAGTCCCTTGTGACTATACCTACTGATTACCACGTTAATTAGGCATAGTGACGAGTCATAGTTTCGGTCAAAATACGCGTTTATGCGTATTTTGCAACCAAAATATTCTTGGGTATCAAAACCCTTTGTTTTGATATCAAACTTGTTTTCTAACTTCGTTGAACATATTTTAACATGTTTAACTCGTCACTTTAGGTTTAGTGCTTATATAGGGTCGTAAGATAAGCGGTCTAAACAACCGCTTAGACTTTCGAACCTGACCCGTTTGGCCGATCATTAGGATTCGACCAAAGATGTTTTGTGACCGTAGTTGTATAGGGAATAACCTTCCGAGGTTATACCTTATGGTCACTTCGTTTAGTTAGTTGTATGAGAGGTAATTTATATGCCTTAGGAAAATGACCAAAATGCCCTTTTTACGCATAAATTCATTTTAAGCATATGTAACCTAAATTTTGACATCTAAACTGATTAGGAAAGATTATTAGATGTGTTAAGGCATATAATACTTGCCATAGGACTAGTTAGGCGGTCCGTACGCGTTTTACGCGAACGACGCGTTAAAGTAGCATAAGCTACCTAAACGGGTCGTAAGCACTTAGGATAGGTTTCGTTTTAGAATGTAGGCTTTGTTAAACCATATTACATGAGTTCCTATACTCATTTGGTTTACGAAACCTCATTCTATCCGTTCTTCCGATTTAGGTCCGGTTTATTAACATAGTTACCTATATTAGGTGCCGTTTGATTTCCGTGATCCCTCTAGCTTTGCTTGGTTGTTATTCAAGACTTCTAAGCATCCTCAAGTGAGTACATAGTTCCCCTCTTTTACTATTTTCAAACATTTTGGGGTGAAACACATGTGCCTACTTGTTACTTTCGTGTTTTTCATGCTTTTATAACATATACTTGCTATGTTCATTAGTACACATATAGTACATGATTTCATTATGTTTTTGCTATGTATGTTTTATTAGCATGCTAGCACATTGATTTTTATATATTACATTTTGTTGCATATGTTCACTCAGCATATGGACACATTGTTTTACATTTCTACTTTGTATGTTCATTTAGCATATTTAGTACATAATTTTCATAAAACATGCTTACATTTGGTTTGTTTAACGGGTCAGAAATACATTCATTAACACCGATCATGTCGTTCGTTAGTAGGTAGTGGTACCATAGGAATTGACAACTCTCATTTCTGAAATCCTAGGTTTGTTTGGATTGGAAGGAATGACCGAATTCGATAGTCAGAATTTAGATGAACCTTTAATTCGTTAGGGGTTTGTCGCCACAGTCGCAAGGCTTGAATGTAGGCCTTAGAACAATACCGCATAGATGTTTGTATCAGTAGCATGCATTTATTTTACAAAACATAACTTTTGATTTATTTAAATACTTTGTTTTGTGCATTTTTACATATGGTTTAAGTAGTCACTTTTTACTTATCATACATGACATTTGTTTACACATTACATGATTTACATTTGACAATAGACATGGTTTACACATAAACATTTGACAATTGGTTTAAACACGACATTTTGGTGGTTTGTTTGGGTAAGTGATTTAAGTAACGAGGCGTGTGTAATATGATAAAAGCATGGTGGATACGCCGCTGGTACTTCCTATATATAAGTGCTTTTATGATATTACATATCGTAGCGTTATTTAAACCATTTCAATTTTGACATATTACATTTTACACAAATAACATATCTTTACAAAACATTGTTTTACAAACAACATATTTTATACAAGCTCATTTTACTTGGTTATTCATTTCATTATGCATTATTCTTTTATATCATCTGATTTTCTTATCGATTTTCATTTGATTTCTAAAAGAAAATATTTTAAGGTTCATGACTACTTTTGTTAAACATATTCTTTAAACTTACAAGTCATGAATCCTATTTTAATAAAACCTATGTATCTCACGGGCATTTTTATGCTGACGTACCTATTTTCACATGTGTTTTCAGGAATTGATGCATAGGATTAATCAAGATACACTTAGGCGGACTTGGGCCTTAGTGACAATAAAAGATGCAAGACTAGTTAATTATGTTATATTTCTTTGTTTATAAGACATTGTATCCTCTTTCAATTTAATAAAACAAAACTTCAATTTCCATGTGATATGAAACAATGATTCTGTTACGACACTCCCCGACGTTTCCGCCGCGGTTTGTTGTTTTACGCGGTCGGGGTGTGACATCTCAACCCAGCCTGTTTAACTAACAGCCAGGCCCATCAACCCATTCATAACTATAATATATATAAAGCAAAGGTCAACCTGTCAGCCTAAATCGTTTAATTCAAATCTTACCAGTTACAACAGCTCATAAAGATCCTCCACAAGCAATATAAACAACTTTCTCCGAAGCTAGAGACTCAATAACTGTGGGAACGGGTTGGTTTTGCTTAGAAAAGTGTCCCAACTGTCCATGTCCACCATAACCCCAAGATAATACGTGACCTTCATCTTTAAAATTATAAATACAAAATGGTCTATAAAATAATTACACTTAAGCTACAAAACTGTAATTTTAGACAAGGAATATCCCCTGAATATTTTAAAGAAATATAGGAGTCAACCCTCACCTGCAAGTTGACCCGAACTCGGCCATTTATAAATCTGTTCACATGATCAACCCAAAACTTACCACACCAGATTTAGGCTAAACTCAAACATATAGATTGCGTCTTAGTTCCGTGTCATGTTGAAATTTCACACCTACATGTATTGGAAATTTGCTCAATAATTAAGAAAACCAAGAAGGCAATAATGAGTCAACTGCTCTTCAGAATACATCACCAACATCTTTCATGGTCTGGTTAACTTTTATGAACCCATAAATATACCAAAACTGCTTGTACATGAAAATTGAAAATCTCACCATTTCGAGGATGTTTGCTTCAAGGGAAGCGCTTTCCAACCAATATCGGTTCTGTAAAAGGCTCCTTCCCATTTGATCTCTTCAACAGCTCTGTATGCACGGTCTCTTACTTCTTCAAGATCTTTGCCCTTTGCAATAACGCCCGAACCCCCCCCCCCCCCCCCGCTCGTTGCAATGTAGTTGCTATCTGCATCAACCGCTGTCCCAACATGAATTATTTTAACACCAGGAGCTCCTACCTCTGCTTCTTAAAGGTTTTGAATCTTGTTTCCTTTCACATAGCTTCTAGGGTAGCCGTTGCTAGCCACCACCACCACCATGGCTGAACCAGGGGCCCATTCTAGAGTCACTGAGTTCAATTCACCTTTACATGCAGCAAGCAGGGCTTGCACTAGATCAGATTCCAGGTGAACCATCAACACTTGTTTCACAGAGAAACTCAGGGGGCGTGTTTGGATGTGCGTTTTAAAAGTGACTGGAAGTAGAACCTAGCTTACCTGGCATTCTGGATCTTCGAACCGGACGTTGTACTCGATTAGTTTCGGCAAACCAGATTTGCGATTCAACAAGGCCGATGACAGGGGTGAAATCCCTAGGCTAACCCTGAAGTGTCTTAAAACTTTGATGAATTTGCGATTCCAACCCTCTAAAATGGCTTGTACTCTTTTGTACATCATGCTTCAAAATTTATACATCTAGTGGGAAACCCGCGCGTTGCAGCGGATTCCACAATTTCCTATGTCACAAGTTATATTATAAGAGGAGTGGGTAAAAATGTAATCACCAAGATTTTGAATTAAAGAAGTTGACAAAATAAAATTATTTTTGACTAATTTCATTCTCAGCTCCAACCACAAATTTGCAAGCCCTTTAAGACTCCAACTTTCAAGTTATAGACTATTCATTTCTACGTAGCTTTGCCGACCCCACAGATGATCAACTCCTTTGATATGAACATCACCATTTGTCCTTTTGTGTATCTTTTTTCTTAAACCGAATATCACCCTTTACTGGAAATCATAATGTAATATGCGGTTAAAACATTAAGTAGACTTTAATTTAAATAGCTTATCATACTCGGGTTTATATGGCAGCCAGCTTAACCTACGAATCTGTTAAAAAACTCCCCAACTCATTTACAACTTCTCAACTCATTTGCCACGGTTAGATAAACGGGTTATACGGGTCATTTCCAGGTTACGCAAATTTAAAAGTGCTTGGGTTAGGGTTGGTGTTTACGGCACCAGCAATAATATGGTTCGTGTTCGGGTTTACCAATTTAACCCGCCAACCTGACATGAATACCACCCACATTCGTACCTGTTGATGCTTTGCTAGGAACAACTGCCCGGGTCCACTAGCATTTGATAGATTTGTGACAACTGTCACTTTTCCGTACATTTCGTACACTAATCGAACAGTAATCTGTGCTTTAATAACTGTGCATGATCTAGTTTACAAGACAAATAAATTTCTTATTACTGTTATATACATACAATGGCATTTCATGTTGCAAGACTTTTATCGTTGCTACATGCAACACGATATAGTTCTAATAATGCACAGAACAGAATTGGCACCATTATCAGACAAACTAAAAATGCTGACGAAGTTCAGTACATAGACAGACAGTGTTTTGAGGCCCAGTATGAGCCAGAGACTACGTATTACACTAGTATAGTGTGTAGGGAAGTAAGGACCACAAAACTGCTTTTCTAGGTGATAGATAAAGTGCCGGAAAGTGCCTAAAACCCACATAAAGTGCAGAATTCTGCATAAATTAGCAAAATTCAGCAATTTAACAAGTTTGTTACATGCAAAAATGTGACTAAATGGTCCTGAATGCTTTCCTAAGTGTCGGGAATTAAAAGTGTCACAAAAGGGTACATAAAGAACACTAAACGGTATAGTTTGACACTTTAACGAACCGTTATCTAACCAAACAACCGGACATTACCCGAAACACCAAAATTATACTAGAAGCATTGTTTTAATGTTTCTGAGCTAGTTATGATCCCCGAACACCCTAACACACTATGTAACACCCAATACACATAAACACCTAACTTTACACTTAAGATCCTAGCTAATCATCCAACTAAACATTAAAACCCAACCAAGATACCCTGTCACACCCCGACCACGTAGAACATCAAATCGTGGCGGAAACGTCGGGGAGTGTTGTAACAGAATTATTGTTCCACAACCATGGCAATTAAAGTTACATTTTATTTATCAAACAAGAGTGTTACATTGTCTCAAAACAGGAAATAAAGAGTTCATAACATAATTAAACTAAGTCTATCTTCGTTTTATGTCTCTAAGGCACAGGTCTGCCCTAATGTCACGATCATCATCCTAAGCGACTGCTCCTGAAAACACATGTGAAAATAGGTACGTCAGCATAAAAATGCCTGTGAGATACATAGGTTTTGTGAAAATAGGATTCATGACTTGGGTTTTAGAAGAAACGTTTAATAAAAATTAGTCATGAATCTTGTTAAGTGTTTTCTTTTATAAATCATATGAAAGCTCGATAAGAAATCAGATTATATAAAAGAAAAGTGTATGCTTAATGAAATAACCAAGTAAAATGAGTTGGATAAAATAAACTGTTTTGTAAGACAAAGTCTTGTGAAAAATAAGTTGTTTATGTAAAATTTAATATGTCAAATATTGAAATGATTTAAGTAACGCTACGACATGTAATATTATACAAGCACTTATATATAGGAAGTACCAGCGGCGTATCCACCATGCTTGTATCATATTACACACGCCTCGTTACTCAAATCACTTACCCAAACCAACCACCATTGTAAATTGTTCATGTATAAATCAATTGTCAAGTGTTATTGTGTAAACCATATCAAAATGTCCATGTCTAATGTAAACCACTAAATGTGTATATCAATGTCAAAATGTTTATGTTTAATGTAAATCATGAATTGCGTATCCAAAAATATCATGTATGGCAAGTGAAATATATCAACTAAACCATAGGTAAAATGCACAAAAACAGGGTATTGAATTAAACGTAGTTTAAATCAAAGTTATGCTTTGTGGAACAAATGCATGCTATACTGATACAAACATCTATGCGGTATTGTTATAATGCATACATTCAAGCCTTGTGATTGTGGTGATAGACCTTTAAACAAATTAAAGGTTTATCTGTATTATGTTTATCGAATTCGGTCATTCCTTCCATCCAAACATACCTAGGATGTCAGGAACGGGAGTTGTCAATTCCTATGGTACCACTACCTACTAACGAATGGCGTAGCTAATGTTAATGAATGTATTTTTGTCCCATTTAAACAAACCAAATGTTATACCAAAATGTAAGCATGTGAAAACAATGCACTAAGTATGTAATCAAATGAACATACATAGCGTGAAATGTAATGTAAAACAATGTACTAAGTATGCACACAATGGACATACATAGCATGAAATGTAATGTAAAACAATGTACTAAGTATGCACACAATGGACATACATAGCATGAAATGTAATGTAAAACAATGTACTATAAATGTACTAATGAACATAGCAAGTATATGATGTGAAAACATGGAAAGCATGAAAGTAACAAGTAGGCACATGTGTTTCACCCCAAAACAGTTTGAAAACAGTAAAAGAGGGGTCTATGTACTCACTTGAGATTGCTTAGTAGTCCTTGAGTAACAACCAAACAATGCTAGAGATCACGGAAATCAAACGACACCTAATATAGGTAACTATGTTAATATACCGGACCTAAATCGGGGGATTGGATAGAATGAGGGTTCGTAAACCAACCGAGTATGGAGACTCATATAATATGGTTTAACAGAGCCTACATACTAAAATGAAACCTAACCTAAGTGCTTACGACCCATTACGACCCGTTTAGGTAGCTTATGCTACTTTAACGCGTCGTTCGCGTGAAACGCATTCGGACCGCTTAACTAGTCCTATGACAAGTAATATATGCCTTAACATGTCTAATATTGTTGCCAAATCAGTTTAGATACCAAAAGTTATGTTACATATGCTTAAAATGAATTTTGGCGTAAAAAGGGTATTTTGGTAATTTACCTAAGGCATATATACTACCTATCATACAACTACTCAAACGATGTGACCATAAGGTATAACCTCGGAAGGTTATTCCCTATACAACTATGGTCACCTAATGTGTTTGGTCGGATCCTAATGATCGACCAAACTGGTCGGGTTCGAAAGTATAAGCGATTGTTTAGATCGCTTACCTTACGACCCTATACAAGCACAAAACTAAAAGTGACGAGCTAAGCATGTTAAAACATGCTTAACTAAGTTTAGAAAACAGGTTTGGTATCAAAACAAATGGTTTTGATACCCAAGAGTAGTTTGGTTACAAAATACGCAATAACACGCATTTTGGCCGAAACTACGACTCGTCACTGAGCCTAGATAACGTGGTAATCAGTAGGTATAGTCACTAGGGACTATAACCATCGTGATCACGCTCACGTTATGAAGTTCAAATGAACTTCGCATTGACCATAAACTGGTCAATGTAGAAAGTCAAACAAAATTTGACTTTAACGCTAAAAGAATAAAAGAACGAAGGAACACTTATAAAGGGTCCCCGAAAGCTTTGATTCCTCAAGTATCTCAGGTATGAAGTGGTTTCACTTCAACTTAGAGAACTATCAAGAATTCAAGTGGGTTTTGAGTTGTGAATGGGTTGGGTATTTATAGGAAATGGACCACCGTTAGGATCGTTTCTTGAATACCGTGCTTTGATCTTGTCCCTACACTTGTTGGTAACCCCATGTGCATCATATTGGCCCCCCATGATCAGGAACAAGCAAGTGGAATTGAGTTTAGAGTGCATAACAGTTGTTAACAGCTGTTAAAACAGCTTTTGCTGATCTGGAAGGGCCTCGCGTGACGCCTAGGTGGCCTCGCGTCACGCCTAGCCTCCTTTCTGCAGTTTTTAAGCAGAAATGGCAGAATAGGTCCCTGCACATGTTTCAGTCCATTTTCCACACGTTTGAAGCCCGTTAAATCATTTTCAAGGATCCACAAGGATGCCTAAACATTGTGGACATGAAACATGCTCAAAAATATGCCGGATGTTGGTTCGTTTGGTCGTACGATCGCGATGTTCGCTTAATTACGACGGAATGCGCATAAGCGCGAAAAACGATCCAAATTGCGTGACGAATGGATTTTTCTCATACCAAACACTAAAATAAAATATTTTAGTGCTTACATAAATTTTTGGATGTCCGGATGTATTCAGAACGTAAGTTATGCGCGAAAATGCAAACTTATGCACTTTTTGACGCTTTTAGTCCCTGAATGACCCAAAAGTTTATTTTAGCACACCGAACCCCTTAAATCCTATTTCTAAGCTATGTAAAGGATATTTATGGTATGTTTAACTTATGGTCATGTTCCGGAATGTTTGTTATAGTTCAAATTGGCATACTTTCGCAGTTTGTCAAATTTAGTCCCTATAGGCGAATTAACTTGTTTTTGCCATACCAAAGCCTTCAAAAATTATTTCTAAGTTATGTAAAGGTTATTCAAGGTATGTTAAGTATATGTTGATGTTCCGGAGTATTTGTCGCATTAAACTGATTACGTTTACGCACCAGTTTGCGTATAACTTTCCAGAAGGGATATAGAGTTTGAAATTGAACAAAAGTCAAAACATGAAAATGACAAACATAAACAAACAAACATTGGGATCAAATAACTTTGTTTTATTGATAAACGAACTGTTCACAATGATTACAAGCACAGATGTTACATACCCCCCCTAAGTGGACGGTCACAAGTGACCCCACCATAATCTTCTCTAAAATCTTGCTTGATCTTGCTTAGATTCACCTAGATTTATTTAGATCATGTATGCCCTATTACCAACATATTATACATTGGTTAAAAGAGATGAATGGTTATAAGAGGACATATAGCTCATCATCTAACCCACACTTAATCACCCACTCATCTCCTTCCTCTCCTCCTCACTTGCGGCCGAGAACAAGCACATACCCACCACCACGTTTCATCCACCATCCATTCATTCCAAGTTCATTTCAAGGTGTAAGGAGGTGATTTAGGAAGCTTGGTGCTTGTGGATCTTAAAGGACCTTCATCATTTGCTATTATCCTCCACTTTTTTCATCACCATCATCTTGTGTTCTTCCCTAGCCATGTGCTAGTAGTAAGGCTCTTATGAACTCTTGTAACTTCATATATTGTTGGTTAAAAGATGATATACATTGATAAACTTGATGAACACTAAAAGACATATTCATGAAACTTTAACATAAGCTAGGTAACATATGAATACTTGTTGATTTGTGTTTATTTGCTTCTTGTTGATTGATTACTAGTGTTAGTGATGTTAGACATCATATGGAACCTACTAGATTGTGATTAAACACATGATCTAGTAAGTTAATGTGATGATCTTGTGAAAGACCAAGATCATCATGCCTTATGTTTACATGAACTTGAATAATAAAAGTTGTTTTCATGTGATGATGATTTAAACAAGATACAAGTCTTGTGAGTGGATGATTTCTAAAATAGTTTTCCAAAGAAACCAAGCTAAATCACAAAGATTTACTTGAACATTGTTTTAAAAAGAACTAATCATGTTTCTAGTGTTGAAACAAGTATAAGAACACTTTCTTTACAAGAAGAATTCAAAAGAATGATTTTTGGAAAAATCATCTAACAAGTTGTAAACACTCAAATCTTTCAAGAATGAGATTTTTAAAGAAATAAACACACTTTAAAGGGTAACTAAACGTCTAAACCTACTAAATACACTACCAAATTACTACAAGTTTTTATGAAAACTCAAGTTCATGATCATTATGTAGATAACTTTGTTTTAGCACTTGTTAAGTGTAGATTGATTGTTGATTGCTTGTGATGATTTTGAAAAGAAAATGATATGCTTTGATAACATGGACACCTCCATTTTTAGGGGAAATATGGCAAAATTTTCTAAAAATACAAACACTTAGAAAAATATTTTCTAAAAATATATACAAGTATGTTTTAACCATAGTTTCCAATAAAAACTTGCCATAGACTTTGCTACAAAAATACAAGTATTGGAGGTTGGTTTTTATAAATAAAAATGGGTAAATATGTATTTAGAATATATATTTACATTAAAGACATGATGTGTGAATATTTGTATACTTTGTGTGATAGTTATATTATTTTAGGGTTTGAAATAATTTAACTTAACAAATACCAAGAAATTTACAAACCAAAATAATACCAAAAATCACAAGGAATAAATGTATAAGTTACACACTTAATATTGTGAAACCGAACGAAAGAACGTAACTTACAAGATATTCCGGAAACCACATTTATGAGCATATTTTTGGTAAATATTATTTTGGATATAAAAGAAATGAAAATATGATTTTTTTTTATTATTACAAAGTATATCATATTTTCGACAAGGAGAAAATATATTATTTTCGGAAGTTAAATTATATTTTCTTGGAATATTTAGAAGATATATGGTTTTTGGGAAAAATATATATTTTCTTGAAATACATTATTTTTGGGACAAAACAAGTTTAAATATATTTTCTGAAGAAAGACTTGAAAATATATTATTTTGGAAACTACAAATACAAGAATACGAAAATACATGTATAAGATACCCCCATCCTTGGGAAGGAAATACGAAAATAAATACTTGAGAAGTATTGTCACAAAAATATTGTTTAACAATTATTTCAAAATTTAAAGTTAAAATAATTAGTATTTTAACAAGGAATTATAACTTGGAATAATATTAAAGACATAATAGAAACGTAACTCAAAACATGAATACTAAGGCAATGCACGGCCCGCTCGTCTAATAGACCCTAGTACATTGTAGGGAGTCGTGTTTGCTGAGGAGATTTGAGTTACGAGTATCGAAGACACAAAACAGTGAGTTCATGTCCCCCTTTTCTCTTAACTGTTTTTGGTTTTATAACTCTCGGGGGGTGGAATACATGTTACGAATACTTAAACGGTAAGAATTGCCTATGAAATGAACTACTAGATCATGTGAGCATAGACTAATTATTGAAATGCCATTAATACTTAATTAGGGACAAAGGTTAGATCTAACGAGTATGGCCGAGCCCCACTCATGGTCTTCATGTGATCACTTGAGTGCTTCGGTGTCGCAGCCGAGGGAAATCGACATAGTCAAGGGAAATCGACATAGTCAAGGTAAATGGACATAGTCGAAGGGAAATTCGACATAGTCGAGGGAAAATCTTGCTTGATCTTGCTTAGATTCACCTAGATTTATTTAGATCATGTATGCCCTATTACCAACATATTATACATTGGTTAAAAGAGATGAATGGTTATAAGAGGACATATAGCTCATCATCTAACCCACACTTAATCACCCACTCATCTCCTTCCTCTCCTCCTCACTTGCGGCCGAGAACAAGCACATACCCACCACCACGTTTCATCCACCATCCATTCATTCCAAGTTCATTTCAAGGTGTAAGGAGGTGATTTAGGAAGCTTGGTGCTTGTGGATCTTAAAGGACCTTCATCATTTGCTATTATCCTCCACTTTTTTCATCACCATCATCTTGTGTTCTTCCCTAGCCATGTGCTAGTAGTAAGGCTCTTATGAACTCTTGTAACTTCATATATTGTTGGTTAAAAGATGATATACATTGATAAACTTGATGAACACTAAAAGACATATTCATGAAACTTTAACATAAGCTAGGTAACATATGAATACTTGTTGATTTGTGTTTATTTGCTTCTTGTTGATTGATTACTAGTGTTAGTGATGTTAGACATCATATGGAACCTACTAGATTGTGATTAAACACATGATCTAGTAAGTTAATGTGATGATCTTGTGAAAGACCAAGATCATCATGCCTTATGTTTACATGAACTTGAATAATAAAAGTTGTTTTCATGTGATGATGATTTAAACAAGATACAAGTCTTGTGAGTGGATGATTTCTAAAATAGTTTTCCAAAGAAACCAAGCTAAATCACAAAGATTTACATGAACATTGTTTTAAAAAGAACTAATCATGTTTCTAGTGTTGAAACAAGTATAAGAACACTTTCTTTACAAGAAGAATTCAAAAGAATGATTTTTGGAAAAATCATCTAACAAGTTGTAAACACTCAAATCTTTCAAGAATGAGATTTTTAAAGAAATAAACACACTTTAAAGGGTAACTAAACGTCTAAACCTACTAAATACACTACCAAATTACTACAAGTTTTTATGAAAACTCAAGTTCATGATCATTATGTAGATAACTTTGTTTTAGCACTTGTTAAGTGTAGATTGATTGTTGATTGCTTGTGATGATTTTGAAAAGAAAATGATATGCTTTGATAACATGGACACCTCCATTTTTTAGGGGAAACTATGGCAAAATTTTCTAAAAATACAAACACTTAGAAAAATATTTTCTAAAAATATATACAAGTATGTTTTAACCATAGTTTCCAATAAAAACTTGCCATAGACTTTGCTACAAAAATACAAGTATTGGAGGTTGGTTTTTATAAATAAAAATGGGTAAATATGTATTTAGAATATATATTTACATTAAAGACATGACGTGTGAATATTTGTATACTTTGTGTGATAGTTATATTATTTTAGGGTTTGAAATAATTTAACTTAACAAATACCAAGAAATTTACAAACCAAAATAATACCAAAAATCACAAGGAATAAATGTATAAGTTACACACTTAATATTGTGAAACCGAACGAAAGAACGTAACTTACAAGATATTCCGGAAACCACATTTATGAGCATATTTTTTGTAAATATTATTTTGGATATAAAAGAAATGAAAATATGATTTTTTTTTATTATTACAAAGTATATCATATTTTCGACAAGGAGAAAATATATTATTTTCGGAAGTTAAATTATATTTTCTTGGAATATTTAGAAGATATATGGTTTTTGGGAAAAATATATATTTTCTTGAAATACATTATTTTTGGGACAAAACAAGTTTAAATATATTTTCTGAAGAAAGACTTGAAAATATATTATTTTGGAAACTACAAATACAAGAATACGAAAATACATGTATAAGATACCCCCATCCTTGGGAAGGAAATACGAAAATAAATACTTGAGAAGTATTGTCACAAAAATATTGTTTAACAATTATTTCAAAATTTAAAGTTAAAATAATTAGTATTTTAACAAGGAATTATAACTTGGAATAATATTAAAGACATAATAGAAACGTAACTCAAAACATGAATACTAAGGCAATGCACGGCCCGCTCGTCTAATAGACCCTAGTACATTGTAGGGAGTCGTGTTTGCTGAGGAGATTTGAGTTACGAGTATCGAAGACACAAAACAGTGAGTTCATGTCCCCCTTTTCTCTTAACTGTTTTTGGTTTTATAACTCTCGGGGGGTGGAATACATGTTACGAATACTTAAACGGTAAGAATTGCCTATGAAATGAACTACTAGATCATATGAGCATAGACTAATTATTGAAATGCCATTAATACTTAATTAGGGACAAAGGTTAGATCTAACGAGTATGGCCGAGCCCCACTCATGGTCTTCATGTGATCACTTGAGTGCTTCGGTGTCGCAGCCGAGGGAAATCGACATAGTCGAGGGAAATCGACATAGTCAAGGGAAATCGACATAGTCAAGGTAAATGGACATAGTCGAAGGGAAATTCGACATAGTCGAGGGAAATTGACATAGTCGAGGGAAATCGACATAGTCGAGGGAAAAGCGACAAGGGTATAAGCCTACTCATTTCGAGTGCTCCCTATGTCCTCACATGCCTTAATGTCCTTGTGAAACATTTATTTGGTATGTTCATACACGCTTTTCATACCTGTTTTCAAAGGAGTCTCTCAAAGGTTTACAAGTTTACCAGTACTCACACAAAACGCATGAACTCGCTCAACTTTTGTTGATGTTTTCCAAAATTACATGTATTTCAGGTGACAGGTTGGATCTTGGGCGCGGGTGTTGTTTCTAGAAGTAGACTTCAAGTTTAGATGTCATCCACTTTTGTTGATTTATAACCTAGTCGAAGGTTGTGTTTTAAAACTTAAATAACCGGTGTTTGTAATACTCAAATTTCATGAATGGATGAACATCGTTTTGATCATGTAGTTGTTTATTATGATTGAATGCAATGATATTAAACCAGTCACACATCATACGCTTCCGCAAAAGTCAGGGTGTGACAAGATTAATATCCACCTACAACATAGATAATTAACATCTAAATTACAAAAAAAGAAACTTATCAGACTTCAAATCAACAATAAACACCATTTCAAGTGCCTAGATCAGTATACACATGCTTATTTTCCTCAATTAACCAATAAAACTAATTGATTAAAAAAAATTTATAGCTCATATGAAATGTATATGCTAAAATTTTATAGCTCATATGAAATGTATATGCTAATAATTAATAGCAACGTACATTAAATGGTCGTTATGCGGGTCCCTAATGATCCGTTTCTATCAGATGGGACCCACTACATCTTCAAGAAATTTCAAAGGTAAAAATGAATTAGACTATAATTTTAATTAGGCGGTTTTTTTTAAGTTTGCAGACGTTCAAATTTTGAACTTTGGTCTATTTGTTTACCCTAACTTTCCCATTCCTTTTTAACTTTACATAAGACAGGTACCTTATGTAAAAAACACATGGCATATGCTGACCACATGTCACACCCCCAAATTACCACATGCGGAATCACCACGGGGCGTATGACATACCAGGATCCAAGCCACCAATCACATTGAACTTCGCATAATATAATTAAATAAAACTTTCATTTATTGACATTTAGTGTTACAACGTTACAAACAATTCACAGTATACAGCGGAAGCATAATTCATTCGTTAAGTGTTTATAAACCATTAGTCTTGTGTTGCGATTCCTTGTATCTCGACCCATGACCACTCCAGCCTCCCAGACAGCAAGTTCCAACAATAGGTACCTAAAGGACTGCATGGCATGTAACAATGAGTCAACAACAAAGTTGAGCGAGTTCACAGTTGGTTGTTTAGTTTTAAAAGTTTGTTTGAAAACCATAAGTTGTTTCGTAAACCACGACTTAACCAGTAACTTTGTTTCCCAAACCATATCCATAATCAGTGGGGGCTTCCCCATGTGAACCACTAGACCGTTACCATATCGACAACTGACAAACATAAGTTGTGCCCTACGTCAATGTCTATCATCATTGACTAAGTGCCCAAATCCATTAGTACATGCCCGTCCGTCCGGCATGGTGTGAGGCTTATCAACCCTAATAGCGCTATCAACTAATGACCCGCTCGCCATTGGCCCGGCGATTAAGTCGATATAAAAATGAGGGACTTCATGATAGAGTTTTGTCTAGTAAGTTTAAGGTTGTTGTCCTACCTAAGGAGGACGAACGTATGTATTCTACCCAAGGAGAATACGCAGGATTAATATTGGCATCCTACCCATGGAGGATGGCGGTACATATCCTACCCAAGGAGGATATGCAGGTTCCGTTTTAGTTCTTTAACCCATTCCCAACCACCGGGAATCCCATGCCTTAGAAAGAGTGTGAACTCACCTTGGTTTGCTCGGATTGTTAAGTTACTTTACCCGTTCCAAGTTGGTCAACCAAACCCTAATATAGTTACTGATAACAGTCAGTTTCGTATGCACATTGTTCACGTATTATTCATACACAATACTCACATAGCGTACAAGTAACACACATACCATACTGGTCATAACAGTTTATCATGCAACGTAACAGCCAATTATCATCACGAGATCACATAGCCGATGTTTGGTTCTCTTACACGTTTACACCACAATCCATGTTTCAATAAATACCATGCTGTCTATTCATAATCATCATAGAAGTGTGTGTGACCAAAACCATGCAGTCCATTTAAAGTGTGTGTGCAACCCAGTGTGTGGTTGAGTTAAGCTTGTGCGACCCTCTATGTTACTCATCCCAATAGTCTATGGCCTAATCATACAATTGTGTGACCAGAAGTGTTTAACCAGTGTGTGTGTGCGCGATCAGGATTTAAGTGTACAGCCCGTTACTAATGTTCGACAAATATTAGCCATTTTACGGGGAGCATTAAGTGAATGTTCATAACACGAATGTGCGACTACCATTTGGTGTGCGGCCGGGATAGCACGTGCCACCCCTACTGTGCGGCTGACCAATTAATTACTTGGTCAATTTGTAACCGGCCGAACATATAGAACCTAACACAAAACTCATGACACAATTCTTGTAACCGTTACTGATTGTAGGGCCCCACCCCAGATTTATAATTGTTCCCTTTCTTGCAATATATAGCTATATCCTACATCATGGGTCTTTATTTTTCAAGCAATATCAACTCACCAATTTACAGTTAAATTAGCAAACAATTCAAGAGTTAATATATTATTGAATATAATTCCTTACTGAATCATGGTTTCATAGTTTATATGATTCGCTCCCCCTCCTAATCATAATCTGCCAGCTTCTTTATAAATCAAGTTTCACAAATCAAACAACACATTAGTTATCATTAACTAGTAAATCATCAGGATCCTAATTACCATTCAATCCATTCCTATAGATGAAAACCTCAACGAATCATTCAACTAATCCGCTGACATCATACATAACCTCGACTCATGTGTATTAAATCAATATCAGTCCCGTTTATGTGTCAATATAATTCAGTACTTAAACATGCAATCCATTCCATGACAGCCTATTACAAATTCATGTTTTACGAACATTACATCAGCCGAACTCATCAAGCCACACTCACACAACATTCAGCAAATCATCATTTAATCCATACGTGTTTATTTCCTGATCACACCCTAGTTCCTCAATGTTAGCATTAATTATGACCAATAACACCATTAGATCTAATCATCCAATCATCGCAAGGGAATCATCCATAACTGACCATCATGCAATCATATACGTGTATAATCTAAGTTGCTGATTCGTTAGCATGCTTAAATAATAATAAAAATCAACAAAAAAACATAACATGATATCATGCAATGCACATGGCAGCAAAACTCACAAGTCAACATATTTGAAATCTAGACCAATCACAAATATGCTCACTAACCGAGATGTGAAGATTCAAATCTAGTGGATTGATCAAAGAGATGAGGATGTCCCGGGTGGGTGTGCAGCCGCCGAATTCGAAGGAGAGAGAGAGATTAGGGTTTAGTGTTGAGTTTTATGTTTAATTATTAGGAGGGTCTACACACAAGGCATGTGTATGTATACGGTGTATAAGAGGGTCGAGACCCTATTTGGGTTATGTGGGCCGAGAACAGATTGGGCAAAGATGTGTGGCCCAAGGGTTTTTTTACACTACGAGATTTACACATACGTATACGATTTGCATAACGTATCACATAAACTTGCAACCATTCATTTATAATCACACATAGTCGTTTACTCAGATAACGTACCTGCCAGTTACATCTAACATAATACATAAAAGGAAACGTAACGAAGAAAGGCTCTCGAAATCACGGGTTGTCACATCATCCCCAACTTGAAAGAAATTTCATCCCGAAATTTGGCATGTAGCTACTGAGGAAGCTAGTTAGGTTGCATGGTTTCCTGGTTTTCCTGGGGTGTCACATCATCCCCCCGTTGGTTTGGAATTTCGTCCCGAAATTCCGTAGTAGCTTCCGCCTCAGTAGTGGTTTCATTGTTCCCGAACAACTGGGGATATTTGTGTTTCATCTGGTCTTGTCGTTCCCAGGTAAACTCTGGGCCACGACGGGAGTTCCAACGAACTCGAACTATAGGTATCCTGGTGCGTTTGAGAATCTTGACCTCCCGGTCCAAGATTTCCACTGGTTCTTCGACACATCGCAACTGATCATCGATGGTGAGCTCCTTAAAAGGAACTGTGGGTGTTTCATCTGACAAACACTTCTTCAGATTCGACACATGGAGTACGTTGTGAACTCCACTGAGTTCTTCAGGTAGATTCAATCTGTAGGCCACCTTGCCAATTCTCTTCGCGATTTCGAAAGGTCCAATACATCTGGGTTGAGTTTGCCTCGTTTACCACAATGAACCACACCTTTCCAAGGTAAGACTTTATGTAGCACTCGATCCCCAACCTGGAACTCGAGTGGTTTCCTGCGCTTATCAGCGTAGCTTTTCTGACGGTCACAAGCTGCCGCCATTTGTTGCCGTATCTGAGCAATCTTCTCTGTTGTGTCTACGACGAGTTCTGGGCCAGTGACTTGGCTGTCTCCAACTTCTGCCCAACAAAGAGGTGGTCGGCACTTCTGCTCGTACAATGCCTCCAACAGAGCAGCATGGATGCTGGTGTGGTAACTGTTGTCATACGAAAATTCCACCAAAAGTAGGTGCTGCTCCCGGCCGTCACCAGAGTCGATTACACATGCTCGAAGCATGTCTTCAAGGGGTTTGGATGTTGCGTTCAGTCTGCCCATCCGTCCGTGGATGACATGCTGTGCTTATGTCTAGACGTGGGCCAAAGGATTTGTGCATCTTGCCACAAATCAAATGCAAATCGTGGGTCGCGATCAGAGATAATGGAGGTTGGCACCTCGTGCCTAGCAACCACTTCTTTCAGGTAGATGACTGCGAGTGTAGAAGACTTATCCGTTTCCTTGGTGGCTAAAAAAACGTGCTGGTCACGTGAGACAATCAACGATCATCCAGGTGATATTGTTTCCGTTTCGAGTTGTAAGTAGACTAGCGACCAAATCCATGGCAGTCTGTTTTCGCGTTCCATATAGGTGTTTTTGGTTGCTAACACTTCACCTTGACTTTCCTACAAGTCAAACATCATTCCCATACCTAGCTAGGTGGGCCTTCATGCCCGATTACCAGTACACAGTTTATAAGTCCTAATGCCTCTCATCAAAACCCAGACGACTAAGATATAGAAGCCGATGTGCTTTGCTCAACACGAGTTCCCTACAGTTCCCTACAGAAGTCGGTTGCTTCCCCATGCCCCACATGGGTCCGACTTGAACGTCTTCTTCCTTCTGTTCTCCAGTTTGAACAAAGCGAGTCTAATCAGGTATGTTAGAGTCGATAGCGAGCTACAGAGCTCGTGTATGTTTAGGGTTCACAGTCGTACTCATTCAGTAGTTCAATCCAGCGTTGTCATTGCATGCTTTAGAACTTTCGAACATCGATTCACGGGAGGCCCTTATGATCGGTCTAGGTAACGCATTCGGTACCATCCAAGAAATGCCTCTAAGTAAATCCAAAGACCATGGTTTCCACCGCCGGTTGTGTCATGCAGTTCCTCTAGTAACTCTATTACGTAAATCATCACTCTCTTGTGTTGCATCGACGTGTAAACATTGCAGAGTTAGGATTCAAAAGCTGAAAATACATCTTCCTGTTTTGTCTTTCCCGAACACAGCACCCTACTGTGCTACAGAGATTTAAGCTGCGCGATCTTCAAAAATCCTGTGGTGAATCTGCGATAGAGTCTAGTGTGACCAAGAAATTGCTGCATCCTCGAAGGGATCTTTGGTTCCGAACAATATCTAACGAAATGGATCTTTAGCGAGATCCACGTGTATTCCCACTTCGTTGATCATATGACCAGAAAGGTATCTCTCGAATCCAGAAGTTACCTTTAACAAGACTTCGCGGGGAGTGGCTCCTCCCTCGGGAGCTCTAAAATAAGATACAAATGCTGCCCATGATGTTCCTTCCTCTTGGAAATGATCCAGAACGTCATCCATAAATACGGTCGATTCATGTGGTCCATAAAGCTGCTGGTGTGTTGATTAACTCAATGGTCATGGTGTACAAAGTCGCAATGGCCGTATTGCGTTCGATATACCGTTTCAGGAACATTCTCCTCTTGGTCTTCTGTCAATACATGGTCGAGGTAAACAGTTCTTGATTGTCACCTTGCTGAGTTCTGGATAATCAGTACACATGCGAAAGGCTTTATCTTCCCGAATATAACTGGGGCTCCCCAAAGCGAACAAAACTATGTCCAATAAAACTCCTGTCCAACAGTTCCTGTAGATAGTCCTTGCAACCCTCCTGGTGCAAGACGATATGTAGCACAAGTAATCAGGGCTGCCCCTGCCATGAGATCAAACTGAGATTCTGACTAACAGGGGTGGTGGAAGTAAGTCTGAAAGCTCCTCGGGTAGCACACTTAGAGGAATCACGAACAATTGGTAGATCCTCGATCCTCTTTTCCTTAGCCTCAACATCAGCAACGGTTGCTAACATAGCGAGGTGATCCCTCCGTAGACACTTCTGGGCATTCATGGTTGAAATGGCGCTAACCTTTGCACCACTCTGTTGCTTTAGAACAAATAATGATTCTCCACACAAAATTTTCTCCTCACAAGGGATGTCTGCGTGATTTATGAATAACCAATCCACACTAATTACTGCATTGTACCCATCAGGGGTAGTAGAAGGAAGGCCGATGTTGAACACTTGTCCCACAAGGTCGAGGTTGCATCCCAACAAACCTATGAGGTTTCGATTATCTTTCCCTCAGTCAATTACACAGCAGGTTCGGCTTCAAGAGCGTCAGGGTTAAACAGAACAGAGACGAAGCGATTTGCTACCCATACTAGCTACCATGTTGCTATTATCCTGGCGTCGCCCATGCCATTCCTAAATGCCCTTACACAAGCATCGTTCCCAGTGTTTGTTGTTTTCGTTACGAGAATTTCCAGTACTGTCGTCATTCCCTTGGTTGTGTGTCGCCTTGATTTAACAACGACCAATCCATGTCGTAGGCACCTTCGTTTTCATACTGTAGGCTACGATTACGAGCGCCTCAATGTCACCGTGATTGTTGCCCTTAATGTCGCTGCTTGTAACGGGGTCCTGTGGCATTTCACCAACAGGGTACATCTTTCACGTTCCGTGTCACGTACTAAGGCACTACTCACTGCGTGGGAAGTTTCACATTCCACTCTATAGTCATTTGTCATCGCTTATGTCCCGATTGATTCATAGGAGTTGACTCCCATGAGTCGCTGGCTAGGGTTAAGGATTCGATTGAAGTCAATTTGCTAGTGTTCGTTGCCGGTAACCAGGGTCGTTCTAATACTGAGGTCAGTGATATACTACGCTTATCCTCTTTTCCACTGTTCTTGCAAGTCGACTGGGGTAATACAAGGTATGTTGCTAGAGTGTTATAGACGTGATCGCACTTCAGGATCTAAGGCGCCAATATACTGAATTCCAACCAAGGAAGAGGAGTGAGAAGGGTATCGACCAAACATTCGACGCTGTGACATCCAACTCAGGGATGTCCGTACAAGCACCTAACATTCTATCTAATTTGCTAGGCGTTCAGATGGGTGTTCAGGTAATACTCGATAGCATCGAGATTCGAAGGGATCCAGAGAGGAATGAAAAGTTCACGTTCGAGTAGGGGACAATCACAGCTATGACCCCTATAGGTTTGTTAGGTTTTACATCGATCAAATAACGGAACAGAACCCCTTTTCCACTTGTTAAGCCTCACTGGGACTCGCATGCACCCCACATTATTATTATGTGTGCACCCACAATAATATTGTGATTTGCATGCTCGTCTCAGCTCCTCTTAACTCATGTCAAATGGTTCCTCGAACTCGAGTAGCAAACAAAGAGCATCACGAAGCGTAAGTCATGAAGGTTTAGGGAAATACCACCCTATCAGTCACATAACACATGCAAGTAATACGTGATTTCATACTGTTGTGCTAAACGTGCAATCACATGCAATATCATATGTAAGTGTTCACTAGTTATGCAGTACAATGAGTATACGAGAGACGAACCTTGCAATCTGGAGCTGAGTGTCATGGTAGTATTCACGTTTTCAGAACTGTTCGGTTATAGTCTGGTTTTACAAAAAACGTTTTTCCCCTTTTTAAAACCAAGTTCACTATAACCAATGGCTCTGATACCAATCTGTCACACCCCAAAAATACCACATGCGGAATCACCGCGGGGCATATGACATACCAGGATCCAAGCCACCAATCACATTGAAGTTCGCATAATATAATTAAATAAAGCTTTCATTTATTGACATTTAGAGTTACAACGTTACAAACAATTCACAGTATACAACGGAAGCATAATTCATTCGTTAAGTGTTTATAAACCATTAGTCTTGTGTTGCGATTCCATGTATCTCGACCCATGACCACTCCAGCCTCCCAGACAGCAAGTTCCAACAATAGGTACCTAAGGCCTGCAAGGCATGTAACAACGAGTCAACAACAAAGTTGAGCGAGTTCACAGTTGGTTGTTTAGTTTTAAAAGTTTGTTTGAAAACCATAAGTTGTTTCGTAAACCACGACTTAACCAGTAACTTTGTTTCCCAAACCATATTCATAATCAGTGGGGGCTTCCCCATGTGAATCACTAGACCGTTACTATATCGACAACTGACGAACATAAGTTGTGCCCTACGTCAATGTCTATCATCATTGACTAAGTGCCCAGATCCATTAGTGCACACCCATCCGACCGGCACGGTGTGAGGCTTCTCAACTGATGTGCACAAAATGTAGCATATAAATTACATCAATTGTGGCATAAACTAACCCTTTTTTAGTACTAATGTTGGAAAAAGTGTGCTTTTGTCTTCCTTTTGTATTTTCAGGATTAAATGAGCTCAAATTAACAAAAGAAGCAAAAAGACAGCCGAATCTAACATACGTGGCATGCCCGACCTCCCCGAAAGCATCTTCCCAAGCAAAACAAGAGATCAGAAGGCTGAACACGCCCCGTGCTCAGTGAACACGGGGGCGTGCCCAAGTGTCAGCATAAAAGACAAAGCTGTAGAAGCTTCTATTGCCCACCACGGGGCCGTGCTCAGCGGACACGGGGCCGTGGTCAACTATAAGATTCACAGAATCCAGGAAAATCTTGATAGTATAGATACGCTTCTGCACACGGGGTCGTGCCCAGCGGACATGGGGCCGTGGTCAACTAATGCAGACAAGAGCAATTAATGAAGACAGAGAAGAAGGATGGACACGGGGTCGTGCCCGAGCTACTGATCAGGCTATAAATAGGGGTGCTTGGCTCATTTGCAAACCATCCCTTGGCACATCACCTCTCTCACACTTCACCCACCACCATCACAACACCATCATCCACCACCATCATCCATTGTCCATCATAGAGTGTGTGAGTCGTCTTGGGATCCAAGATTGATCGTAAGAGTTCTTGACAATCAAAGGCCATGTTTTCCTAAGTCTCTTACATCACTTGGTGAAGACAAGTGTCTAGTTTAATACTTTTTATTTTTAATCTTTTCGCACTTTTTACTTGGTTATGTATTAATGACTTTAATAACTAGTTTCTTATGTTGAAGGTGATTCTTCCTTATCGTTTGTCCGTGGTGTCTTGGCATTATTTTACTGTCTATATAAAATAAAAGATTTTCACCATTCATATCTCCACGGTCTATATGGAGATATGTTGGCTACCTGGTCGGGGGTTAAGGGAACGGTTTGGTAAGAGTCTTGCCATTGTTCAGTGTATAGATCCTACAAAGGACCTGGGTCAAATTTAGTAGGACCTCCTTCAATACCCACCGGTATTGGATGGCGGGGGTCCAAACTCTTTGATCCCCTCATATGTAAGCTACTATTAATACTTTAACCCGGCTACTTAGGACTGTATCCCTGCTGACTCAGACTACTTAGCCGAGGGTAACGTCACCTTCAAAAGAGGGGCCTACCACAATATGCATTAATAACTTAATTAATTATCTTTAAATAATCCAACCCTTTAGGATTGTATCCTTGCTGACTCAAACTACTGGGTTGAGGGTAACGTCACCTTCAAAAGAGGGGCCTACTACAATAACTAAGACAATCTCTTAAAAAGTGCAAAAGTGCGGAAATAATCAAAGGTTACACTAAACACGAGTCGGATCCAAGTGATTCATCTTGTCTATCTGTTTTTATTTTTATTTTATTTTTCAGCATTTTAGTTAGTTTTTATTTTATTTTTCTTGTTTAAAACCTTTTTCCTAAAACTTTTGATTTGATAAAACATTGAGGATAAACCGGTACTAAAAGCTCTTGTGTCCTTGGACGACCTCGGTATCTTGCCAACACTATACTACGGTCACGATGGGTGCACTTGCCCATATGTGTGTTTGGTGTTAGTAAAATATCGTGTTTTATAAATTTAAAACTTGACTAACATGTAAAAAGGGCTTAAAAATATACTTAATTCCATATACACACCAACCCATTTCACAACCCTAATAGCGCTATCAACTAATGAACCGCTCGCCATTGGCCCGACGATTAAGTCGATATAAAAATGAGGGACTTCATGATAGAGTTTTGTCTAGTAAGTTTAAGGTTGTTGTCCTACCCAAGGAGGACGAACGTACGTATTCTAACCAAGGAGAATACGCAGGATTAATATTGGCATCCTACCCAAGGAGGATATGCAGGTTCCGTTTTAGTTCTTTAACCCATTCCCAACCACCGAGAATCCCCTGCCTTTGAAAGAGTGTGAACTCACCTTGGTTTGCTCGGATTGTTAAGTTACTTTACCCGTTCTAAGTTGGTCAACCAAACCCTAATATGGTTACTGATAACAGTCAGTTTTGTATGCACATTGTTCACGTATTATTCATACACAATACTCACATAGCGTACAAGTAACACACATACCATACTGGTCATAACAGTTTATCATGCAACGTAACAGCCAATTATCATCACGAGATCACATAGCCGATGTTTGGTTCTCTTACACGTTTACACCACAATCCATGTTTCAATAAATACCAAGCTGTCTATTCATAATCATCATAGAAGTGTGTGTGTGACCAAAACCATGCAGTCCCTTTAAAGTGTGTGTGCAACCCAGTGTGTGGTTGAGTTAAGCTTGTGCGACCCTCTATGTTACTCAGCCCAATAGTCTATGGCCTAATCATACAAATGTGCGACCAGAAGTGTTTAACCAGTGTGTGTATGCGATCAGGATTTAAGTGTACAGCCCGTTACTAATGTTCGACAAATATTAGCCATTTTAGGGGGAGCATTAAGTGAATGTTCATAACACGAATGTGCGACTACCATTTGGTGTGCGGCCGGGATAGCACGTGCAACCCCTACTGTGCGGCTGACCAATTAATTACTTGGTCAATTTGTAACCGGCCGAACATATAGAACCTAACACAAAACTCATGGCACAATTCTTGTAACCGTTACTGATTGTAGGGCCCCACCCCAGATTTATAATTGTTCCCTTTCTTGCAATATATAGCTATATCCTACATCATGGGTCTTTATTTTTCAAGCAATATCAACTCACCAATTTACAGTTAAATTAGCAAACAATTCAAGAGTTAATATATTATTGAATATAATTCCTTACTGAATCATGGTTTCATAGTTTATATGATTCGCTCCCCCTCCTAATCATAATCTGCCAGCTTCTTTATAAATCAAGTTTCACAAATCAAACAACACATTAGTTATCATTAATTAGTAAATCATCAGGATCCTAATTACCATTCAATCCATTCCTATAGATGAAAACCTCAACCAATCATTCAACTAATCCGCTGACATCATACATAACCTCGAATCATGTGTATTAAATCAATATCTGTCCCGTTTATGTGTCAATATAATTCAGTACTTAAACATGCAATCCATTCCATGACAGCCTATTACGAATTCATGTTTTACGAACATTACATCAGCCGAACTCATCAAGCCACACTCACACAACATTCAGCAAATCATCATTTAATCCATACGTGTTTATTTCCTGATCACACCCTAGTTCCTCAATGTTAGCATTAATTATGACCAATAACACCATTTGATCTAATCATCCAATCATCGTAAGGGAATCATCCACAACTGACCATCATGCAATCATATACGTGTATAATCTAAGTTGCTGATTCATTAGCATTCATAAATAATAAAAAAAAAATCAACAAAAAAACATAACATGATATCATGCAATGCACATGGCTGCAAAACTCATAAGTCAACATATTTGAAATCTAGACCTGTCACAAATAAGCTCACTAACCGAGATGTGAAGATTCAAAGCTAGTGGATTGATCAAAGAGATGAGGATGTCCCGGGTGGGTGTGCAGTCGCCGAATTCGAAGGAGAGAGAGAGATTAGGGTTTAGTGTTGAGTTTTATGTTTAATTATTAGGAGGGTCTACACACAAGGCATGTGTATGTATACGGTGTATAAGAGGGTCGAGACCCTATTTGGGTTACATGTGGGCCGAGAACAGATTGAGCAAAGATGTGTGGCCCAAGGGTGTTTTTACACTACGAGATTTACACATACGTATACGATTTGCATAACGTATCACATAAACTTGCAACCATTCATTTATAATCACACATAGTCATTTACTCAGATAACGTACCCGCTAGTTACATCTAACATAATACATAAAAGGAAACGTAACAAAGAAAGGCTCTCGAAATCACGGGTTTTCACACCACAAGCATACCTATTAATATGTATTTGGGTAACAGGTCGAACAGGTAATTTCTGTACGGTTTTGACCCATTCCCCGTCCGAGAGTTTTTTTTTTCTCCAACTCCATCTAATCGCTCAAAATTTGTGAAGGAAATTACATTTCTAGACATAGGAAATGCTTTATATAGATTTATAGATATATATATATAGAAACGGGATCAGGAGAAAACGCTCAAAAGTGTGAGAACGGTGAGAACGCTTCCTGGCCCAACACGTGTCACGCCGCTTAGAAAAGGGCGGAGGGGCTTTTTTATCCTTTCATCTTCTGCTTTTCCAGTTCCGCTTTTCCCAATATTGTTGGTTTTTAAGATTTTTGGGGTTAACCAAATTCAATATTTAATGGAGTTTAATGGTTTCATTGTATTAACATTTTGGCGTTTATGGCGGTTATGGCGTTTATTCAAATCGTATGCCATTATCTATTTGAATGGCATTTTCCAATGCGTTTTAAACAAGATGGCCAATTGTTCTATTATTTTTTATAAACATTTTGGTGTTTGTGTTATCTTGGCGTTTTACTATTGTTATATTATTTTTCAACCACAGGAAAAAAATACAAGCGAAGAAAATAAGTTAAAAATCCTAATCGGATCTCTCTTCCCAATCTTCACTGTTATCAGTCTCTCTCTTCTTTAATAGTACTAGAACTGTCACCAAATATATGGCGTTTTATGTAAAACTTAACAAACCCATTGGTTTGATTTTTTTTGCCTGCTCGTCTGTTGATCTGACTTTTTTGTGAATGTTTGGGGACATAGATCTATGTCGTGTGAGTGAGTTTTTCGCTTTTTCTTTATCTTGATCTTCATCTTTATAATCAACCCTCTCTTCATTGTCATTGATCTCTTCTCGTCATCCAAACTTTCTTCAAGAACAAAAAATACAAAATGCCATATGACTGGCATCAGTATCTTTTTCTTGAATTTTTGTCCATCTCGTGCAGTAAAATCTTTCTGAGTTACTCCCTTCTGATAATAATTCATTCAGTGAAACTTCACGAAGAACAATTATGAATATCCAAGAAAACATATTAGCCATCTTTGATTTTTTTTTTTTTTTGCGTTTTTCAGTGAGTGGTATTTAGTAGTATTGGCATTTGTTTTTTTTTTTTGTTTGATCAAAGGGAAGTTGCTGAGACGTATCATTTTATAGGATGTCTTTTTGGCGCCTAAGTTAGGCGGTGCATTATTATAATAAAGTATTCGTCTTTTCAATTAGTGTTTGTAATTATTGTTTTTGATAAGCTTTATCTCTGAATCTGTAACACTTCCCATCTTTCAAGTTTGGCGTTTTAGATTCTAATATAATAAATTTTCCCTATCTTCAGTACTAGTACTACTGATTTGTATTTTTTGTTTCTAGTTACATTTTCAAGTTTGCTTTTTATTTTTTATTTTTTATTTTTTTTTTAGTTTTTTATAATACTTTTTCAAAGTAATTTTATTATAGTTTGGGAGTTTTTGGTGGCGTTTAACGGGATGATATCATTTAAACAAACATTTTGGTTGTTTTGGCGTTTTTATTATATATGGAGTTTTTATTATATAACAATCAACTGAAAAGGAAAATAAAAAAAATACATAAACAATTGATCTTCCAAATCTTCATTGTCACCAGTCTCTTTCTTCTTTTTTGAATCATGTTAACTGGCTGGTTCGACTTTCGTATGATTCATTTTGTTTTTTTGTTTTTTTTTGTTTTTCAAGTAGTTTTATGTGTGGCTGTTTGGAAGCACATAGTCTGACATCAGCATATTTTTCTTGAAGATTTGTCCATCTCATGCAGCAAAATGTTATTGAGTTTAGACCCTTCAGCCAACAATCTTGAATTTCACAATGAACGATGTTTGATTTTTTTAACCATTTTGGCGTTTTACCAATAAAAAGAACGCCACGAAATAAGAGCACCTTAAACCTCAAAATTTTGATCATGCTAAAATCAATAGTGTTTTGCTGTATGAGATGGACAACATTGTTAATCCTCTGTTAAGAAAGATAACTGACAATGTTGTCCACCCCATACAGCTAAACTTTATTGACAACAAAGCTTAATAATGTTTTCTCATTTAAACTTGTTTTCTCATGATCCATCCCCTATATATATATATATATATATATATATAGAGGTCGGTTAACGTACAATAGGACTTATCATACGATACGTACGCGATCATCCCAGCCGTACGATCTGGTGCGAATTTAATCTTCCACATGCGATTTTGTCCATCTACACACCCCATGCCATATTTCACATTACCTCATGGTAGCCATTTTTTCACATGCGATATTCAATCTTCCACATGCGATTCTACACACTCCATGCCATATTTCACATTACCCCATGCTAGCCATTTTTTCGCATGCGATATTCAATCTTACACATGCGATTCTACACACCCCATGTCATATTTCACATTACCCCATGCTAGCCATTTTTCCACATGCGATATTCAATCTTCCACGTGCGATTCTACACACCCCATGCCATTTTTCACATTACCCCATGCTAGCCATTTTTTCACATGCGATATTCAATCTTCCACATGTGATTCTACACACCCCATGCCATTTTTCACATTACCCCATGCTAGCCATTTTTTCACATGCGATTTCATTTTCATGGGATTTCAAAACATGCGATTTCATTGCATTTTCAAGCCATGCGATTTCATTTTCCTTTTTATAACATGCGAAGATTGAATTCGCACCAGATTGTACGGCTGGGATGATCGCGTACGTATCTTACGATAAGCCCTATGGTATGTTATATTTTTTCTATATATATATATATACTTCACTACATACAAGATATATATATTATTATCAAATACATATACTAAAAAAGTTACATTTCATATTATACTAATATAAATCACTATTAGACAAAGGTTAATGAAAAATAAAAATATAAATTAAAAAATTCAGGTATATGATTGGGTATATAGTTCGGGTAAACGGGTATGTGATTTCGGGTAATTGGGTCGGGTATCACCTAATCCCATACCCGACCCATACCCGCGAAAATTTTTAAAACTAATCACATACCCGGCCCAATACCCACCGGGGATTGGGTATACCTGTCCCATTTGTGTCGGGTTTCGGGTATACCCGTTGGGCTCGGGTATTTTTGTCATCCCTATATGTACTATTCTTTATGTTTTAAAGATGTTAATTACTTAAATTCAAAATCAAAATGTTCAATGCTCTAAGTTCTTCCAGTCACTTTTTATAACCCTTTGAGTCTAAATTTTTAACACCATTATAATATTCTGTTAGTTTTCATAAAAAGACTAAAATGCCCATGTATTTAAAAAACATATAAACCCAATCCTTTTCTCTCACACGCACTCAAACACTCTACCTCTCTCTCACACACATTCCCTCTCTCTTCTCTCTTTCACCATAAACCCGTAACCACAACAAACCTCACAATTTTCAACCATCACCACCATAAACCACCACCATCACCCGGGTCCTCTGTACACTCCAATGCAACGACCTAACAACCAGCGACAACAACCAAACAACCACCACGATTTGCCAACAACCAGCGCCAAACAACTAGATCTTAACACACCGTCGTGGATTTGCAATTCCAAACAACTTAACAACATCACCTGGATCTGGATATGCAGCGCTGTCGTGCTCTGTTTACGCGGCCACAATAACCATCGGGTATGGATCTGTGTATTTGGTTCGGTAAGGATAGTAGTTTGGTGGTGGGGATGATAGTAGTGTAGTGGTGGGGATGATGGTAGTGTAGTGGTGGTGATGATGGTGCGGATGGTGGTGGTGCGATGGGGATAGTGGTATGGTGGTGGGGATGATTGTCACACCCCAACCGATGGCAGAAACATCGGGGCGTGGCACTGAGCGAAACAGATTGTCCAGAAGTTTCCATAACAACTATATTTACCAAAAATTTAAAGCAACACGTCCCATACCATGTCATAAATGATAATACAATTATTATAGAAAAGATCTAGTCAAATTGTTCTATTCCGACAACTCAGATTTTTATTACAGACAATTGTTTATTGTTGACCTAGGTCTTTCCTAGCCTCGATTTCACAGCAAAGTAAGCAAATAAGCATCCTAAACACCTGTCACATAAATTAAAGTAAAAGTCAATACACATAGTGTAAAGGTGAGCATACAAGTTTGATAATAGCATATAGAGTTCGAAATCGTTACGCATAACCAGCATGTACACAGTGTAAAATGAGGCATGTTAGTTATCAACATGAACCTATCGATACCAATGACTGCGGGTTGACTGCCCAAGGCAGTTCGCGATACACACTCACCACTGTGAGCCATGTAACTAATTGTCCTTAACAACCCCTGAGTGAATAGGTGTTGAGTCCAAACTATAGTACTATCGTTGCTAAGGCAGGTAGACAGCATTCCATGTGTAAACATAACAAACAAGCATTCATTAAGTCACGTATAACATGCGGTAACGGTTAGCGTTTTAAGTATTGCGTAGTGTGTTCGATGTGATTTAGTATAAGTAACGTATGTAACACCCAAAAGTGCGTAAAGCAAAAAAGGGATCGAGTATACTCACAGCGATTGAATTAGTGTATTGAAGGGAGCGCTAGAGAGTAAGGTTAGCCTGAACAGATTGATAGCATAACGATAAGCGACGTGTAAAACGAAACAAGTGCAAGTGGGTCGGACGGCAGTTCGATCGGATGGTAGTTCGATCGAATAGTTGGTCGTTCGGGTGTCAGTCCACTCGGATGGTCAACTGGTCGGGTGACCTTTCGAGTGGATTGTTTCTTCCTTTGTGAAGGATGTGTTTGTGTATGATGGTTTGACTTTTGAATTTTTCATTGTAGCATTTTGAAAACATAGAAGTATCTCTACCTTTCAGGTCGATCGATCGAACGACCGTTCGATCGGACGACAATCCGATTGGTTCGACACTCTAGCGAGAACAAGTTTACAGCAGGTTGTCACTCGATCGGACGGTTGTTCGATCGGGTGGCATCCTTTGTGCATTGAACATGTTGAAAATTGTTTAAGTGTTGAAGTTTAACTGTCACATGCTCGAGTGGTAACCGATCGGATGGTAGTCCGATCGAACAACAATTCGTTCAACATTCAGACTTCAAATGTTGGAAAAATAGTTAAGTGTGGGACCCAAGGTGCAAGTCGATCGGGTGACAACCCGATCGGTTGACAGTTCGATTGGACGGCAGTCTGATCGGACGGTATTCCGTCCTGGTCGTTCCGTTTCTTCTCACACTTGGTGTTTTTGATTATTTGTCGTTCTATCGACACCTTTTGATAACGTATTAAGCAACAGAAACCCCGTCAATACTTGGTACTCCTGATCAGACAGGAATCACCCCAATCCGACTAGTTCACTGTTCGAGACGGTGTTCCATGTTTAACCCGAAATCGGTAGTCTCGTGGATAGAATCCAGATCTTGAACCAACACAACCACAAGAATGAGTAGGAAGTCGGTGCAAGCTCCGATTCTATCAGTTTTGAATGCATTGATTGTAAAAGAGTTGAAAGAAAGTTAGAAAACCATCTTTCAATCCTTTTCATTGTGAATATGTTTAGATCTATGAAAGATCTTTGTTTGTTTGTGTGGAAATCGGTTAGATCTAAGTTGTTCTTGGTGGATTGAGGCCAAAACATGAAGTTCCCAAGAACACCATGATGACATCATCCTAGAACACCTAAAATCTAGTGATTTCTCGGTTAAAAGTTAAGATTTTAAAAGATAGAAAGGTGTAGAATCAAGTGTAGATCAAAGAAGTACAAGATTTAGGTTGAAATCTTACCGGAATTGCGAGAAATCGAAGAAAGAGTGGGATTGGAGCGCTGGTCGGACAGAGAGTGCCAAAAGTAGTAAGTTTGATGGTGATAGGGGGTATTTATAGGGTTTCTTAAAGTGGAAAGGGTCTGGCCGATCGGGTGGCAGCCCGGTCGAACAGCCGGTCGATCAAGCGGCAGCTCGATCGAACGGCTGGTCAATCGGCTGGTCACCTGGTCGATCAGTCACTTGGTTCGAGTGTTCGGTGCGACGAGTTTTGCCGTTTCGATTGCGATTTGCGAGCGTTGCGATGCGATAGAGTTTCCTAGTCAAATTACTTTTAATCCCAACTACTATATCAACATACAATCATCCTTATTTCATGTTCGTTTAGCGTTTGTGATTCGATTGCGTTTGAGTTTCGATTGTGTTTCGATTGATTACCACACATAACATAAATAAACAAGCACAAGTAAAACATAAGGCACACACTCACGTATAACAATAACCAAAATGCGTAATTTGAGTTGCGAGTGCGATTGCGATAAACGATAAATCGATTAAACATGCGATAAATATCGAATAAACCTCGATTATTAATAAGTACTCCACATAATACAACTAACGTAAAGCATAGAATAGATTATCTACAAGTCAAAGAAGTCAAAACAGGAATTGAGCAAGGAGTGACAGATCGCAATTAGCAATCTTTTCTTCTTTTGACTTCAATCTTGACTTTAACTTTAACTTTCGAAACACGGGGTGTTACAGCCTCCCCTAGTTGAGGGAATTTCGTCTCGAAATTAGGCCGAAGCCGTAACAAACAACTGTGGGTACTTCGCCTTCATGTCGCTTTCGAGTTCCCAATGGAACTTTGCGCCTCGTTTGCCTTCCCATCGGACTTTCACAATAGGAATCCGCGAGCGTCTGAGCTGCTTGGTTTGGCGATCCATGATTTCGACAGGCTTCTCCATGAAGTGTAGTGTTTCGTTTACTTGGAGGTCATCGAGGGGTACAATTAAATCATGCTCAGCCAGGCACTTTCGGAGGTTCGACACATGGAAAGTCGGGTGAACGTTACTAAGTTCCTCCGGTAGTTCGAGTCTGTAGCCGACTTTTCCGATCCTTTCCAGAATCTTAAAAGGTCCAACATATCGAGGCGCTAGTTTCCCTTTCTTGCCGAATCTGACCACACCCTTCCAAGGTGATACCTTTAGGTGTACATAGTCGCCAACGTCAAATTCAAGGGGCTTGCGTCGTCTATCGGTGTAACTTTTCTGTCGACTCCATGCTTTCAGCAGATTGTCTCGAATTTGGAGGACTTTGTCAGTCGTTTCTTGCAATAGCTCAGGACCGGTTAATTGCGAGTGCCCGATCTCGTGCCATACAATAGGCGATCAACATTTTCTTCCGTATAAAGCCTCGAACGGTGCCATTTGAATACTGGAATGATAACTGTTGTTGAACGAGAATTCGACTAACGGTAGGTAAGCATCCCAATTACCACCGAAATCTATGACACACGAACGGAGCATGTCTTCAAGAGTACGGATCGTTCTCTCAGTCTAGCCGTCGGTTTGATGGTGGAATGCGGTACTCAAATTAAGCGTAGTACCGAGAGCAGCTTGAAACGTTTCCCACAGTCGCGAGGTAAACCGAGCGTCACGATCAGAGATGATGTCGCGAGGCGTCCCATGTCGACAAATGAACTCATTGGTGTAGATTCGGGCTAATCGTTCTACCTTGTAAATGAGCTGATTTGGTCAAACGGTCAACAACATCCCAGATGATGTCGTGACCTAATGACGTGCGCGGAAGCTTTGTTATGAAGTCCATAGCTATACTCTCCCACTTCCACATAGGGATCGGGGATTGTTCGAGTAAGCCAGAGGGTCTTTGGTGTTCAGCCTTGACCTTCGAGCAAGTCAGGCACTTCCCAACATAGAGAGCGATATCCCTCATCGTGCCCGGCCACCAGTACTTGTAGCGAAGGTCCTGGTACATTTTATCGGCACCGGGATGAATAGAATACCGGGATTTGTGGGCTTCGTCCATCAATATCTGTCGCAAATTGCTTCGTTTGGGGATCCAAATTCGGTCCAGGAAGTGGAATATCCCATTCGACTTATTCACAAGCTTGGCTCCATCATGGTAGATTCTTTCCTTCTTCAGAGTGCGTTCATTAAAACATGCATGCTGAGCTTCGCAGATGAGGGTTTCGAGATCGTATTGGGCTTGGACATCACGAATGCTGAGCAGATAGCTCCGCCTACTGAGGGCGTCGGAAACAACATTTGCTTTGCCTGGGTGATAACGAATCTCACAGTCGTAATCATTGAGAAGTTCTACCCATCGGCGTTGACACATATTAAGTTCCTTCTAGTCAAAGATATGTTGTAGGCTCCTATGATCGGTGAAGATCGTACACTTGGTACCATACAGGTAGTGTCGCCAAATCTTTAACGCAAAAACAATTGCGCCTAGCTCGAGATCATGGGTTGTATAGCTCTTCTCGTGAATTTTGAGCTGATGAGATGCGTATGCAATGACCTTGTCTCGTTGCATGAGGACACAACCAATACCGAGGTTCGAAGCATCACAATAGACAATGAAGTCGTCGTTTCCGTCGGGAAAAGTGAGGACAGGAGCATTGTAGAGCATGTGTTTGAGGGTTTGGAAAGCAGACTCTTGTTCAGTTCCCCAAACAAAAGGCTTGTCTTTGTGGGTGAGAGCGGTAAGCGGCACAACGATTTTTGAGAATCCTTCGATGAATCGTCGATAATAGCCCGCTAATCTGAGAAAAGAACGGACTTCAGACGGGTTCTTAGGTGTAATCCAAATCTTAACTGCTTCAATCTTCACGGGATCGACATGAATACCTTGACTATTGACAATGTGACCGAGGAATTGAACTTCCTCCAGCCAAAATTTGCACTTGGAGAACTTGGCATAGAGTCGATTCCCTTGGAGTAGCTCGAGAACCAAACGTAGATGTTGCACGTATTCGGCTTTCGACTTGGAATAGATCAAGACATCATCGATGAACACGATGACGAAGCAGTCGAGATAAGGTTTACACACGCGATACATCAGATCCATGAAAACCGCGGGTGCGTTGGTTAAACCAAAAGGCATAACAATGAACTCGTAGTGGCCGTATCGAGTGCGAAAAGAGGTTTTGGGTATATCTCCCTCTTGGATGCGTTACTGGTGATAACCTGAGCGTAGATCGATCTTCGAGAAACACGTAGTACCTTGTAGCTGATCAAACAAATCGTTAATGCGGGGCGGGGGATAGCGATTCTCTACGGTCATCTTATTCAATTCCCGATAGTCGATGCACATCCTGAACGACCCATCCTTCTTTTTGACGAAAAGGACTGGCGCGCCCCAAGGAGAGGTGCTCGGGCGAATAAAGCCTTTATCAAGTAGTTCCTGGAGCTGACTCGAGAGTTCACGCATTTCGGATGGAGCGAGTCGGTAAGGAGCTTTGGCAATGGGGTTTGCTCCAGGATTGAGGTCGATACGAAATTCGATATCACGACTTGGCGGTAGTCCGGGAAGATCCACAGGAAAAACGTTTGGAAATTCTCGGACCACTGGAACATCGTTTACACAAGGTCTTCCTTTCTTTTCCTTCTTCGCTACTACAATATTAGCCAAGAAAGCTCTGTATTCCTTGCGGAGATAGTTGCTAGCTTGGACACACGACATGAGCTTAAGACCTTTCGAAGCAGTTTCGCCATAAACACATAGTAAATCACCATTCGCGAGCGAGAATCGAATCATCTTATCGAAGCACACAACTTCAGCATGGTTTTCGCGAAGAAAGTCCAAGCCTACTATGACGTCAAAACTTCTGAGTTGCATCGGGATAAGGTCGATTGGGAAGATGCGATTATTGAGCTCAAGAGTACAATCACGAAGAACAGAATTAACGGTGACAGTTCTTCCGGTGGCGACTTCAACATCGAACGTTGAGGGGAGTTGGGAGCGCTTATGACTAAGGAGTTTCTTAAATTCGAACGACACAAAACAGTTATCGGCTCCAGTATCAAACAAACACGATGCATAAATACCATTCACAAGGAACGTACGATTGACCACGTTGTTGTCAGCCTGGTCTTGGCGCACATTGATGTTGAAAGTTCTGGCGCGGGCGGCTTGTTGCTGTTGCTGTTGAGGCTGTTGCTGTTGTTGAGGCTGCTGCTGCTGGGGCTCTTGTTTCACAACCCTGTTCGGGCACATGTTCGCAAAGTGGTTGGGATCACCACACGCGAAGCAGACTCTGGCGTTGACCATGGGTGCCTGAGCCGCTTGTTGGCCTTGTGGGCTGGGAGGAGAGCTTGATGAGCAGTGGCTTGAGCTGGTGCTTGACGGGGACCAGTACGGCAGTTAGCAGAAAAGTGGCCGTACATATTGCAGTGCACACAAAATCGGCAGGCGATACCCACCGGGTGATGATAAGAACATGTTGGGCAGGCAGGGTGGGGACCAGTGTATGCACGCTTTGCAGGCGGTGCATAGATGACTGGAGCTGATTGGTGCTGGGACTGGTGCTGAGCCGGTACGGCTTGAAGTGGAGCAGCAGTGGTAGTGACAGCACAGTTCTTGTTGTTGGAGCTGCTGTTATTGTTCTTCTTTCTGCGGCGTGAGGACTTTGATGATTGAGCGGCGGCGGTTTCAGTGGATGGTGCGGCGGTGGCTTGATGCAGGTTCTTTGAAGTTTTATCCCAAAAATCAGCTTTTACTCGCTTGTTGTTGATTTCAGCAGTAAGCAAGTAAGTTTCTTCAATCGTTGCTGGCTTTGCGGCATGCACAAAATCTGCAACACAGTCCGGTAACGCTCAAATGTACTTCTTGATTGTCATGTCAGGTGTCTTCACTTGATCGGGACATATGATACTGAGCTGGTTGAAACGAGCAGTCAGGGCAGCGTTGTCACCTTCTTTCTGCTTAATGTGCCAGAACTCATCCTCCAAGCTTCTGGCGCTCATGGGGAGGGCAGAACTCTTCGAGCATAACGTTCTTCAACTCGTCCCATGACAGACCATATGTTGCATCATTTCCGCGCTTGTTCCTCTCGGCGGTCCACCAGTCTAAAGCGCGGGACTGGAAGACGCCGGTCGCGTTCAGTGTGCAGAGATTATCAGGACATCCTCTCTGTCGCAGGGTGACTTCGATTGAGTCAAACCATTGAAACAAAGCCGTAGGGCCTTCTTCGCCGGTGAACTCTTTCGGTCCGCATGCCTTGAACTGTTTGAAGCTGAAAGCAGCTTTGGGAGTCTCGGTCCTGGATTCTTTAGACGATTTGATCATGTTTTCGTACAGTTCACTGACGACTTGGGGTACAACCTTTGCCATTTGCTTGGTAATCATGGCAGCGAGGCCTTTGTCTGCTTGCTTTCGGCGAGCATCTCTGGTAGCGCGAGATCCAGATGACGACATTGTCTGTAACAGACATCGCCATAGGACTCAACACAATATAATCGAATCTCTCCTCACAAGCCTAATACTACTAAAGCTCAGGAACACAACGATACATGTATCACATAGACACATAGGCAAATAGTCACAGTTTCACATAAGCACATAAGCACGTATGGCACAGAATCACAAAAGCACAGAAGCACATAATTACAAGAGGCGTATAGAGACACATAAAACACACAGAAGATTCTGATTGCCTCAGAATACAAAACCTATCAATCAAGATCCGTGAGCGTTTGAGAATAGCGTTCGCGCATAACATAGCGAGTAGTATAGTATAAGCGAATAATATAGCAAGCAACATAGCGCACGGTGGTTCCTCATGGTAGTAGTGATTTGTTAACGTTTTGAGATAGAGTGTAGTGCGAGTCGTGTGTGTCGATCAAAGCGTTAGCGAAAATCGAATAAATCTCCAAAAATTAAAACACATAAGCAGGTAAATACACATACAAACACATAAAATTGACGAATCATCAGAGTCAGCAGTTGCGGGCTCAGAATCGAAACACATAAAATAGAGAGTAGATTGTCTGCGGCTGTTTAGTCATCGACTACCCAAAGTTGTTCAACTATTCACAAGGACCGTCTGAGCACACTTCTGACCTTCGGGACCTGTGCTTCTGCCACGAATCTGGGCGAATGACACGTATCCTTTCAGTCTCCGCGTGATCTTCAGTCGTTGGATTCCGTCGAAACTTTGGTGAGAGTTTTGTAAAACAAAATAGGGCAGAATGAGTCATCAAGGTTCGGGTTTCACCCCTAACTTAACAACTTTGTTCCGGTTTTTGATAAAATAAAGGGGGATTTATTGTGTCAAAGTATGGATTTCACTCCTGATTCTGCACAATTCCCCTGTTTGTAGATAAAAATGCAGGTCGAACAAGCAATTTAGTCGAGAGTTTGCGGTTTTCACACCTAATCTCAACTTAATCGCTCATTCATATTTGAAAATTTCGAGTGCAGTGATAGTGTAGCGTAGGCGAGATCCGTGAGAATTAGCAATTTCTCCGGTTTGTACAAGCTTACTTGCTATTTCTATCATACATAATCCCCACATGATATGCTCAAGTCGGTCTGTTGGTCCCTGACTATAGACTAGGTCGTTTCTATGACATCAACCCAGACTAGGTCGAGTCTTGCCTAATTCCATATAGTTATGGCTCTGATACCAATCTGTCACACCCAAACCGATGGCGGAAACATCGGGGTGTGGCACTGAGTGAACAGATTGTCCAGAAGTTTCCATCACAACTTTTTTTTCCAAATATTTAAAGCAACACGTCCCATACCATGTCATAAATGATAATACAATTATTACAGAAAAGATCTAGTCAAATTGTTCTGTTCCGATAACTCATATTTTTGTTACAGACAATTGTTTATTGTTGACCTAGGTCTTTCCAAGCCTCGATTTCACAGCAAAGTAAGCAAATAAGCATCCTAAGCACCTGTCACATACGTTAAAGTAAAAGTCAATACACATAGTGTAAAGGTGAGCATACAAGTTTGATAATAGCATATAGAGTTCGAAATCGTTACGCATAACCAGCACGTACACAGTGTAAAATGAGGCATGTTAGTTATCGACATGAACCTATCGATACCAATGAATGCGGGTTGACTGCCCAAGGCAGTTCGCGATACACACTCACCACTGTTATCCATGTAACTAATTGTCCTTAACAACCCCTGGGTGAACAGGTGCTGAGTCCAAACTATAGTACTATCGTTGCTAAGGCAGGTAGACAACATTCCATGTGTAAACATAACAAACAAGCATTCATTAAGTCACGTATAACATGCGGTGACGGTTAGCATTTTAAGTAATGCGTAGTGTGTTCGATGTGATTTAGTATAAGTAATGTATGTAACACCCAAAAGTGCGTAAAGCAAAAAGAGATCGAGTATACTCACAGCGACTGAATTAGTGGATTGAAGGGAGCGCTAGGGAGTAAGGTTAGCCTGAACAGAATGATAGCATAACGATAAGCGACGCGTAAAACGAAACAAGTGCAAGTGGGTCGGACGGCAGTTCGATCGGATGGTAGTTCGATCGGATAGCCGGTCGTTCGGGTGACAGTCTGATCGGATGGTCATCCGGTCGGGTGACCTTTCGAGTGGATTGTTTCTTCCTTTGTGAAGGATGTGTTTGTGTATGATGGTTTGACTTTTGAAGTTTTCATTGTAGCATTCTGAAAACATAGAAGTATCTCTACCTTTCAGGTCGATCGATCGAACGACCGTTCGATCGGACGACAATCCGATTGATTCGACACTCTAGCGAGAACAAGTTTACAGCAGGTTATCACTCGATCGGACGGTTGTTCGATCGGGTGGCATCCCTTGTGCATTGAACATGTTGAAAATTGTTTAAGTGTTGAAGTTTAAATGTCACATGCTCGAGTGGTAATCCAATCGGTTGGTAGTCCGATCGAACAACAATTCGTTCAACATTCAGACTTCAAATGTTGGAAAAATAGTTAAGTGTGGGACCCATGGTGCAAGTCGATCGGGTGACAACCCGATCGGTTGACAGTTCGATCGGACGGTAGTCCGATCAGAAGGCATTCCGTCCTGGTCGTTCCGTTTCTTCTCACACTTGGTGTTTTTGATTGTTTGTCGTTTTATCGAAACGTTTTGATAATGTATTAAGCAACAGAAACCTCGTCAATACTTGGTACTCCTGATCGGACAGGAATTACCCAAATCCGACTAGTTCACTGTTCGAGACGATGTTCCATGTTTAACCCGAAATCGGTAGTCTCGTGGATAGAATCTAGATCTTGAACCAACACAACCACAAGAATGAGTAGGAAGTCGGTGCAAGCTCCGATTCTATCGGTTTTGAATGCATTGAGTGTAAAAGAGTTGAAAGAAAGTTAGGAAACCATCTTTCAATCCTTTTCATTGTGAATATGTTTAGATCTATGAAAGATCTTTGTTTGTTTATGTGGAAATCGGTTAGATCTAAGTTGTTCTCGGTGGATTGAGGCCAAAACAAGAAGTTCCTAAGAACACCATGATGACATCATCCTAGAACACCTCAAATCTAGTGATTTCTCGGTTAAAAGTTAAGATTTTAAAAGATAGAAAGGTATAGAATCAAGCGTAGATCAAAGAAGTACAAGATTTAGGTTGAAATCTTACCGGAATCACGAGAAATCGAAGAAAGAATGGGATTGGAGCGCTGGTCGGACAGAGAGTGCCAAAAGTAGTAAGTTTGATGGTGAAAGGGGGTATTTATAGGGTTTCTTAAAGTGGAAAGGGTCTGGCCGATCGGGTGGCAGCCCGGTCGAACAGCTGGCCGATCGAGCGGCAGCTCGATCGAACGGCTGGTCGATCGGCTGGTCACCTGGTCGATCAGTCACTTGGTTCGAGTGTTCGGTGAGACGAGTTTTACCGTTTCGATTGCGATTTGCGAGCCTTGCGATGCGATAGAGTTTCCTAGTCAAATTACTTTTAATTCCAACTACTATATCAACATACAATCATCCTTATTTCATGTTCGTTTAGCATTAGCGATTCGATTGCGTTTGAGTTTCGATTGCGTTTCGATTTATTACCACACATAACATAAATAAACATGCCCAAGTAACACATAAGGCACACACACATGTGTAATTCGAGTTGCGAGTGCGATTGCGATAAGCGATAAATCGATTAAACATGCGATAAATATCGAATAAACCTCGATTATTAATAAGTACTCCACATAATACAACTAACGTAAAGCATAGAATAGATTATCTACAAGTCAAAGAAGTCAAAACAGGAATTGAGCAAGGTGTGACAGATCGCAATTAGCAATCTTTTCTTCCTTTGACTTCAATATTGACTTTAACTTTGACTTTCGAAACACGGGGTGTTACAATGATGGTGGTGCAGTGGTGGTGTGATATGCACAAAATGCAACATATAAATTATGTATTACTTTTTATTTCCAAGCTTTGGTTAACTTTTTAATTGGGTATGTATTAATGACTTTAATAACTAGTTTTTTTTTATATTGAAAGTGAACGTTATTCTATCATCTCTTCATGTTTTGTTGATTCACTCATTCGTGTATTACGATCTACATAAAGCGCATTAACTACATGGAAGGGGGTTAGAAGGGTGGTTTGGGTAAAGTTTTTGACTCGTTCAGTGTATAGATCCTGCTAGGACTTGATTCAAGCTTATTAGGACTTTCTTTGAGGCAGATAGCATCAAATCGGGGGAAGTAAGAATGACTTAAATCCCTTATAAATAAACTAGTATTAAAACTTTAAACCGGCCTTGCCGAACTGTATCCCTACTGACTCAGGCCAATATAGCCGAGGGTAGCGTAGCCTCCAAAAGAGAGACATGTCACATTTTGCATTAATAATTACTTAATTATCTTTCAATATTCCAGCCTTGCGAGACTGTATCCCTACTGACTCAGACCAATATGGTTGAGGGTAACGTTGCCTCCAAAAGAGGGACATGCCACTATAACTAAGATAATCTCTTAAAAAACCTAAAGTGCGGAAATCATCAAAGGATACGTAAAAGATGAGTCGAAACCAAGTGATTCTGTCTTCTCTATCGTTTTTATATTTTAATTTCTTGTTTTAGTTTTACTTGTCTAAAAATATTTTCTCAAAATTTGGTTAGATTAGACGTTGACGATATTCCGGTATTAGAAGCTCTTGTGTCCTTGGACGACCTCGGTATCTTACCATCACTATACTATGCCAACGATGGGTGCACTTGCCCTAACGTGTTATAGAGAGTGATTGTGTTATGTCGTGTTTTATAAATTTAAAGCTTGATACACGAGTAAAAGTGCTTAAAATATACTAAAAACTATACCCACCTTGCACCACGTCATGGCGCGGTGGTGGGAGTGGTGGTGGTGCTGTGGTAGGATGTCTAAAGAGAGGGAAAGCGAGAGAGTGTAGTGTGTGTTAATTGTGTTTATATATAATATTAAAATCATTATGAATCAAAGACTTGTTCATTATACTCTTGTGCATATAAGAGTTGTACTTTGTGTGTAAATAATTAAATTGCCCTTGTAGTTAACAGACTTGGAGGATGATGTTAAAAATTTGGACTCAAAGGGATATAAAAAGTGGCTGTAGGGGCTCAGTGCGTTAAACATTTTGATTTTGCACTTAAGTGGTTAACACCCCTAAAACACAGAGGACATAAAAAGTAATTTTCTCTTTTATAAACTTTACTTTTTGACACCTCATATTCATTGTTGTTGCATTTTGCCTCTTTGTCGTTTCATTCCGTCAAACTCCATCCATCTTCAAGGGTAAAATGGTAATCTTCCACCCTTTTTCCTTGACTTTATAAAGCCCACCACCTTCTTCATTTTTGTTGCATTAACCACCGTACACCATACAACTTCACCCCCTTTTACCATCTGCAAACACCACTCAACCATTACTTAACACATCCACCGCACCCCCGTTATCTCATTGGGGAGGGAATCTGCAGTCCGTTTCCAGCAACTTTCAATCGTATTCTATAGGTTTAATGCCTAAATGTAACACCCCGAAAACGGGTTTGGTAATCAAACCCCGTTAATACAAAAAGACGGGTAAAAGTAACCCGGTAAATATTAGGATTTAAATAAATAATCCTAATATTAAATACAAGTGAATAAAAGCTTTTAAGAAAATAAGTTTATAAGAGGCCCGAGTTAACGGGACTTAAAATAAACTTAGTCATGTCACACCCTGACTTTTGCGGAAGCGTGATTATGGTGTGACTTTCTTAATACCATAGCATTCAATCGTAACAATACTATATGATAAAACCATAAGATGTTCATCCATAAATTAAGTTTGAAAATACCACAACATACTTGTCTGAAACATAGACTCCAAATTTAAGTTACAACCACAACATGTTTAAATGAGTTCACGAAGACTCAACAAAAGACCTTAAGTAAAACCTAGTTTAGAACTATGTATCTCGTCCAAGATTAAGATACATCTCCTAAACCCTAACAACTTCGGATGACATCTTTTATTCATGACGCAGCTTAAAACATGCAAACACCCGCCAGATCCTTTTAATTCCCTGAAATACATGTAGTTTAAAAACATCAACAAATGTTGAGCGAGTTCATGTGTTTGAGTATATGTATGTATAAAACCTTTGTAAACAGTGTGTGTATGTTTGTAAATCCTGGTATGAAAGCAAACAAGGAAAAGATCACCAATGGTTTGCAAGGCCATTGATATGTGTGACGGCGTAGGAAGGCTCAAACCTAGCAAATTTGGACCGGGCTTCCGGCTGGAAGACATAGTCACCCTATGGGCCACCCTGGTCCTCATGGGTGTAGGCTCGCTACACCCAAATAGATCTATCACTCATGCCCCTCAGTCCTTATATGAGGATTAATGGTCTCAAGTATGCGCCTACCCATTCACATGATCTATGGTACTTTCCTAGGCTAACCATACCAATTGTATTTGTATGTAATCCTTTTGTAACATGTATTTCACCCCCGAAGTTAGTAAACAAGACAGTTTAAAGAAAATGGGGACATGAACTCACTGTCTTGCATCTTCAGTACTCGTAACTCAAATCCCTTCAGCAAACACGACTACCTACAATGTACTAACGTCTATTAGACGAACGGGTCGTGCCTTGTCTTAGTATTAATGTTTTTGAGTTACGTTTCTGATATCATTCCAATATAATTATTGTCAAAATAACTAATATTTCAACTTAAATTATATTTATAATTTTTTGGAATAATTGTTAAACAATATTTTTGTAATAATACTTATCAAGTATTTATACTTTTATCTCCTTCCTAAGGATGGGGGTATCTCATACATGTATATTCATATTCTTGTATTTGTTAAGTATTCTCATACTCAATTTTAAATCAATTATTCCAGAATAAATATTCAATACATATTTCCAAAATATATATTTTAAGGAATATTACTTAGAAAAATTATTCATAATTTTTCTTTTGACAAAACCATTTGTAGTTCCAAATTAATGTATTTTCAAGTCTAAATTTAGAAAATACATGTAAACCTATTTTTATTCCAAAAATAATGTATTCCAAGAAAATATATATTTTTCCCAAAAATCATATATCTTCTAAATATTCCAAGAAAATATATATATATATATATATTTTTTTTTTACTTCCAAAAATAATATATTTTCTCCTTGTCGAAAATATGACATAACTTTTGTGTTAATTATAAAAATCATATTTTCATCCCTTATGTACCAAAATATTATTTACTAAAAATATATTTATAAATGTATTTTTCGGAATATTTTGTAAGTTACATTCTTGTTCGGTTTGCCAATATTATGTGTGTAACTTATATGTTTATTCCTTGTGATTTTTGGTAACATTTTGGATTGTAAATTTCCTGGTGTTTTGTTAAGTTATATTATTTTATCCCTAAAATAACATAACTAATACACAAAGTATACAAATATTCACACATGTGTCTTTAATGTATATCTAGCCATTTTTATTTATAAAAACCAACCTCCAATATTTGTATTTTTGCAACAAAAATTATGCCTAAGTTTATATTGAAAACTCATGATCAAAATACACTTGTAAATATTTGTTTGAAAATATTTTCTAAGTGTTTATATTTTTAGAAAATTTTGCCATAGTTTCCCCTAAAAATGGAGGTGTCCATGCTATCAAAGCATATCATTTTTTTTAAATCATTACAATCAATAAACAATCAATCTACACTTACCAAGTGCAATTTACATAACAATCATGAACTTGAACTTTCATAATAACTTGTAGTAATTTGGAAGTGTGTTTAGTAGGTTTAGTTACCCTTTAAAATATATTTACTTCTGTAAAACTTCATTTTTAAAGAAGTTGGGTGTTTACAACTTCCAACCACATTTTCTAAAAATGCTTCTTTTTGTAATCTTTTTGTTTCACAAGTGTTCCTACACTTGTTTAACCATTAAAACAAGTTTGGTTTATGTAAGAACCATGTTTATGTGAATCTTGTTATTTAATTTTGTTTCTTGAGAAAATTATTTTGGAAATCATCCACTTACAAGACTCGTATTTTGTTTAAATCATCATCACATATGAAAACAAATTTCATCATTCAAGTTCATGTCTACACAAAGTATAATCATCTTGGTCTTTCACAAGATCATCATCTTAACATACTAGATCATGTGTTTAATTTCAATCTAGTAGGTTTCATATGATGTCTAACATCATAAACACAAATCATCAATCATCAAGAAGCAAAACAACACTAAACAACATGTATTCATATGGTTTTAAGCTTATGTTAAAGTTTCATCTTCTTGTTCATTAGTGTTCTTGTGATTAACATCTTACATAACATCTTTTAACCAACTAGATATGAAGTAAAATCAAGTGACAAGAAGCTTACTACTAGCACAAGGGCTAGGGATGAACACAAGAAGATGAAGGTGACAAATGTGATGCATAATAGCAAATGGAAGTGGTCCTTCAATCTCCAAGAGCTCCAAGCTTCTTTAGACACCTTCTTGCACCTTGTGATGAACTTGAAATGGATGATCAAAGCTTGACAATGGTGGTGGTATGGTTGATGGTGTTCGGCCGAGGGGGGGAAGAAGGGAAGGAGAAAGATGGTGTGTGTTTGAGTGTGAAAGATAATGAGGTTATGATCCTTCATGTTCATCTTATATTCAAGTTTAGGTGTTTAACCAATGGATATTATGTCTCTTAAGTACTAAACATGATCTTTAGGCAAATCAAATAAGATCAAGGAAATCAAGGGTGGGGCCACTTTGGTGACCGTCCACCATGGGGGGGGGGGTATTTGGTTGGGTTTCAATGGTAAGTTAGAGATATTAGTTGAAATCTAAGTGTAATGTTTAGTGTTTAAGTTAATATGGTGTTTATAGTGTGTTAGGGTGTTCGGGGATCATAACTAGCTCAGAAACATTAAAACAATGCTTCTAGTGTAGTTTTGGTGTTTCGGGTAGTGTCCGGTTGTTCGGTTAGATACCGGTTCGTTAAAGTGTCAAACTATACCGTTTAGTGTTCTTTATGTACCCTTTTGTGACACTTTTAATTCCCGACACTTAGGAAAGCATTCAGGACCATTTAGTCATATTTTTGCATGATGCAAACTTGTTAAAAAGCTGATTTTTACTGATTTATGCTGAATTCAGCACTTTAAGTGGGTTTTAGGCACTTCCCGGCACTTAAACTATCACTTAGGAATGCAGTTTTGTGGTCCTTACTTCCCTACACACCATACTAGTGTAGTACTTAGTCTCTGGCTCATACTGGGCCTCAAAACACTGTCTGTCTATGTACTGAGTTCTGTCAGCGTTTTTCTGAGTTATCCGCTAACTGTGCTAACTGTGCTTGGTGCATCATTTTTGTTAATATGGTTTGCATGTAATAATGAAGTGGCATCGTGCAATATGTGATGCACATGTAAGTATGATACAGTAATCAGAAAGCAGTTAAGTATAATTCAGCACAGTCATGAGCATTAATCAAGATTAATTAATTGTACGGATACCTGGATTTTTTACGGTTGTCACATTCTCCCCCTGTTAAGAAAATTTCGTCCCAAAATTTTAGTTCTGCTACTAGTTGCAGGGGTCTTGGGGAACAAATGCGGGTATTTTCCTTTCATGCGATCCTCACACTCCCAAGTGAACTCTGGGTCATGTCGCGCGTTCCATCGACCATTGATGAGTTTAACACCACTCATACGCGTCTTGTTAACCTTCAATCATTAATCTCAACAGGTTCTTCGGTAAAGTGGAGTGTGTCGTCAATGTGAACTTCATCTGCAGGAATGACAACTGTCTCCTGAGTTTGACTCTTTTTCAGATTAGATACATGAAATGTATCATGAACTCCATTCAGTTCCGCAGGTAGATCCAACTTGTAAGCTACAAGACCAATCCTCTCCAGGATTTTGAATGGTCCAATGTATCGCGGGTTCAACTTTCCACGCTTCCCAAAGCGTGCTACACCCTTCCAGGGTGAGACTTTTAGTAAAACCATGTCTCCCACTTCTAACTCCAAAGGTTTCCTCCTTTGGTCTGCATAGCTCTTTTGTCGATCACGAGCCGCCTTGATGCGCTCTCGGATCTATATAATCTTATCAGTCGTCTCTTGAACCAATTCAGGACCAACAAGCTGTCTATCACCCGCGTCTTCCCAGCATAGCAGTTATCGACACTTGCGTCCGTAGAGAGCCTCAAATGGTGCAGCTTGAATACTCGCATGGTAGCTGTTGTTATACGAGAATTTAACCAATGGTAGGTGAGTTTCCCAACTACCACGCAAGTCCATTACGCAAGCTCGCAACATATCTTCCAACGTTTGAATCGTTTGTTCGCTCTGGCCATCTGTCTGCGGATGAAATGCAGTACTCAGATTCAACTGAGAACCAAAAGCTTCTTGGAAGGATTTCCAAATCCTTGACACAAATCTTCCATCTCTATCGGATATAATCGAGATAGGCACTCCATATCGTGCAACTATCTCTCTGAGGTACAGCTCAGCAAGCTTACCTGTGTTATCCTTCTCTCTGATCGGCAGAAAGTGTGCAGATTTTGTCAGACGGTCTACGATTACCCAAATCGTATCATGACCTCTGGGTGTCTTTGGTAACTTCGTTATAAAATCCATTGAAATCTGCTCCCATTTCCACATGGGTATTTCAGGTTGTTGCAGAAGACCTGAAGGCTTCTGATATTCGGCCTTTACCTTGGCACAAGTCAAACATTTGCCAACATGCGTTGCAACATCACCTTTTAATCTCGGCCACCAGTAGAAATCCTTCAAGTCCTGGTACATCTTATCTGCTCTGGGATGGATCGAGTACCTTGACTTGTGAGGTTCATCGAAAATAACGTCTCTAAGACCACCAAAGAGGGGAACCCATATTCTTCCCATGAAACACAATGTTCCTTCCTTTTTGGGTACTAACGGTTTCTCCATCCCACAGAGATATTCATCCTCAAGATTCTTCTCCTTAAGAGCTTCTTTCTGCGCCGAACGAATGCGCAATGAGAGGTCCGTTTGTATAATCATTTCCAAAGCCCTAACCCTTATGGGCCTGATTCTCTCTTTCCGACTCAAGGCGTCTGCTACGACATTCGCCTTCCCTGGGTGATACTTGATCTCGCAATCATAATCGTTTAACAACTCAACCCATCGTCGCTGTCTCATGTTAAGCTCCTTCTGATCAAATATATGTTGTAGGCTCTTGTGATCAGTAAAGATCGTCCATCGGGTGCCATACAAGTAATGTCGCCAAATCTTTAATGCAAACACCACTGCGCCTAGTTCCAAATCATGCATGGTGTAGTTCTTCTAATGAACCTTCAGTTGGCGTGAAGCATAAGCTATAACCTTCTGTCGCTGCATCAGCACGCAGCCTAAACCTTGACGTGAGGCGTCGCAATATACCACGAAGCCATCAGTGCCTTCGGGTAGGGATAAAATCAGTGCATCGCAAAGCTTGTTCTTTAGCAACTGAAAAGCTTCCTCTTGTTTATCTCCCCATTCGTACTTCTTATCCTTCTGAGTAAGGGAGGTCAAAGGTTGAGCGATTTTCGAAAAATCCTCAATAAATCTGCGGTAATATCCTGCCAAACCTAGGAACTGTCGAATCTCGGTTGGCGTATTTGGAGTCTCCCAATTCTTGATCGCCTCGATCTTTATGGGATCCACATGGATTCCATCTCCGTTTACCACGTGACCAAGGAACTGAACCTCACGCAACCAGAATTCGCACTTCGAGAACTTCGCGTACAATTTCTCTTCCCTGAGCAGCTCTAAGATAGCTCTTAGATGTTGCTCATGTTCTTCCTTCGTCTTGGAATAAATCAAAATATCATCGATAAACACAATCACAAATTTATCGAGATATGGCTTGCAAACTCTATTCATCAAATCCATAAACACGGCTGGCGTGTTTGTCAAACCAAACGGCATAACCAGGAACTCGTAGTGTCCATATCGAGTCCTAAAGGTCGTCTTTGGAATACTTTCCTCTTGAATTCTCAACTGGTGATATCCTGATCGAAGATCGATCTTGGAGTAGAAACTCGAACCTTGCAGTTGATCGAAAAGATCATCAATCCTCGGCAAAGGATACCGATTCTTGATGGTTATCTTATTTAGCTCTCGGTAGTCGATACACATGCCGAAACTACCGTCTTTCTTCTTAACGAACAAAACTGGAGCTCCCCAAGGCGAGAAGCTTGGTCTGATAAATCCCTTATCCAATAGCTCCTGGAGTTGTGTCGACAACTCTTGCATTTCTGAGGGTGCAAGTCGATAAGGTGCCTTAGCTACAGGCGCAGTGCGTGGAACTAAGTCAATGTGAAACTCGACTTGTCTTTGCGGCGGCAATCCTGGCAAGTCTTCGGGAAAGACTTCAGGGTATTCCCTCACAACTGGGATATCTTCCAACTTCGGCTCAGCGGCTTCCTTGTCCACGAAATGTGCCAAGAATGCAACACATCCTTTTTGCAAACATCTTCGGGCTTTCAAACAACTGATAACCCTTTGGGGCGTATCATGTTTCTCTCCATGCATTACAATCATTTCTCCACTCGCCATCGGAATGCGAATGATCTTCTCGTGATATACGATCTCTGCTCGGTTGTTCCAACTACCACGTCAAAGCTTCCCATCTCGACTGGCAGAAGATCAAACGTAAACTCGTGCTCCCCAATCTCTATTACGCAACCTCTAATGACTTCATTCACTTCTACTAGCTTTCCATTTGCTAGTTCTATCGAGTACGGAATATCTAGCTTACTAGCTACCAACCCAAGTATATTCTTAAATTTTAGGGATACAAAGCTATAATCGGCACCAGTATCAAACAGTACAGATGAAAAACGTTGGTTGATAGGGAACGTACCAGTGACTACGTTCGGATCTTGGCGAGCTTCCCTAGCTCCGATGTTGAAAACCCTTCCCTGAGCGTGGTTGATTTTCGGTCATTCACGCTTGAAATGCCCAACATCTCCACAGTTAAAGCAACCTGGTCCCCGACCATTTCCATTTCCATTACCACCCTGGTTGTTGTTTGCTCCACGGTTTCCACTACCAGCTTGATTCCCAAAATTACCACGATTACCATTACCGCCATTTCCTCCTTGATTGCGGTTTCCATACCCATTTCCACCACGGTTATTGTTTCCATTTTCGTTGCCATAACCTCTCTGACCACCATTACCACAACCAGTACCAGGCCAGCACGTCTCCTTTGAATGACCAACCTTTCCACAAGACTCACATTTTCCAGCTCGGCATCATCCATTGTGATGCAACTGATACGCATCGCATTTGGGCAAGGTGCCCATATACCCTTTTCCTTTGTTTTCAACACCAGTCTTGACTTCAGCTGGTGGGTTCACATCCTTCTTCTTGTTAGCACAGTTGGTACCCTTATTAAAATTTGAGAACTTCCTTTTGTTCTCGCCTGATGACTCAACGTGAGTCTCCTTCTTCTTCTGGTCAGAAATCGAGAACTTGTTCAACCTGATCGCTTCTTCAGTTAATGCTACACTCAGATCAATAGCCTCAGTGATCGTGGCAGGTTTTGACGTCGTCACCATGCTCATGATTTAGGGTGCCAATCCCCAAATAAAACGCTCGATGCGCTTGAATTCCGGATAAACCATGTAAGGTACAACGCGAGATAGGTCGTGAAATCTCTGCACGTATTCAGCAATCTTCGGACCATCCATCTTGAGGTTCCAGAATTCAGTTTCTAACTTTTGGATTTCAGCCCTGGAACAGTACTTTTTGCGCATAAGTTTCTTCATTTCGTCCCATGTCATGGCATATGCAGCCTCTTCTCCCAGAGTCTGAACTTGGAGATTCCACCATGATAACGCTCCGTCTAAGAACAATCCAGAGATGTAGGTGACCTGGTGCTCCGGCGCACACATGCTCATTCTTATCACAGAATCAGTTTTCTCTGTCCATCTGACAAAAGCTACAGCACCCCCGATGCCGTCGAAATTCAGAGGCTTACAGTCTAAGAACTGCTTATAGGTATAGCCTATACAAGTAACATCATTCACAGAAAGCATTAGCGAACACACATGGAATATCCAAATGTAACGTAATGTGTCTTTAGTGACTTAAACGTTACCAAGAGGTGGGTTGCTTCCCGAGGTACCTCCGCTATGCTCAGAGCGTAAGGCCTCGTGTTGTGCTATTGCTCGTGAAATCCATTCTTGTAACTCAGCCTCTGTTGTGGGCAGTTGGTTGTCTCTTCGAGGAGGCCTCTTCTAAAGAAGATTGTATAGGTCAGGTCTTATGCATATAAGTATGTAGTACGCGTATGTAATAACATTTTTCAACTCAAGTAAACACATAACATCACAATCATAACACAAACAAGTAATTCAACATTGCATATAATGAGAACGTTGCGATTGGGCTTTCATATATCATCGACCACAAATACAGTTTTACATGTTCTACAAATGTACCATATCACATCAAAAGGGACTATAGGGTCACACTACCCTTGTCCAAAATATCATTCAAACTACAATAGTCATAAAATCAAAAAGTGGTCTTCAAAAGGCTGTGCAAGCTGGGCTCAATAGCGACACTCTCATCAAAAGTATGCTACCTGCATAAAACCAAAAACCTGCTATGCTGATGGTGGAGGAGGAGGAGGTGGAGGAACGAATAGCAAACTGCGCACATGCGCTAACTCCTCCTCAAGAGCATGGACGCGACACAACAGATAACTAATCTGCTGCTCCATAGTAAGAAAACGAACGTCAAAATCTGGGTATGGCAGAAGAGGAGCAGGTGGAGTCGCAAAAGGTGACTGACAAGAACAAGGTGGAGGACGTGGAATCCTTTCTAGCTCCATGACTCAACGACATAACATCTCCTGCTGAAGCTGCAAGGACAGGAGTGGCTCATCCCTCGTGTAACCAGTGTAGTGGAAGGGATGGTATGGATCAGAGACTGGTATAGTGTTAGGCGGAAACCATATGAGTGGCTCGCATGACGGTGCAGAAGCAAAATGAGTAGCAGGTGTAAACTGTGGCATGAAAGGAAAAGCTACTGACACGTGAGGAATATGACCAGCCTGCTGACTGGACGAGCCTTCCCCTGGACGGGGTGGAGGGATATCCTGCAAGAATGTGATCGACAGGTCAGTGCGGTGTATATCAGACACATGAGGGTGAAACAGGGCAACGTCAATAGGTGCATGTGAGGGTGCAGGTGGGGGAGTAACAGGCTCAACAAAAGGAGGCATGTCATCATCATCCTTTATCCACCCATTAAGGGTGAATGCGTAATGGGGATCTATCTGGTCAGCAAAAGGAGCATGGTTAGCGGCTGCAGGGATCGGATCGAGTACAAGTGGTGCAACAACAGGTATGCCAACAGGTACAGGGTCATGCTCAGGCAGAGGATAATGAGCAGGTATAGGCTCGGGTGCAAGCATAGGCTCAGGGTCGGCTGGTGCTAGCTCATGATCAGCGGGTATCGGCTCGAGATCAGCGGGTGCATCAAAAGGCTGATCGTCGGGAACAAAGTCAACATCATTTCCAAACTCATCATCAAACTCAAAATCCTGTGGAGGAATAGGTGCAGTAGACATAGCCGTGTCAGAATCAGAATCAGTGGGGTAGCACTGCAAACCCAGTGCATGCAAAGTAGTGGATGATACAGACTCGAAAGAATCAGAACCAGAATGCTCGGATGAAATCTCAACGATAGGAATCTCAATGAGTGGAACAGCAATGTCATCATCGACTGGAACTCCATCACCCTGGGCATCCTCAGGGGGATCCTCAATAAAAAAGTCGAAATCATCGTCAGACAAAGCATCAAAAGGCAAATCCTCGAGAGGAAAAGCCGCAAGGGGCAAAGGAGCGGGGATCGGAACAAGAAATGGATCCTCGTCGGGTAAACCATCAGCTAGCGGTATATCATCGCCAAAATCTGGCAAAGCAAAAGGCTGAAAATCATCATCATCGTCACTCTCAGTGTCGGAGGTAAAAATCTCAGGGTCTGGGACAATCTCATAGTCTAAAACAATGGCCATGGGGTCTACAGTATCTGATAGTCCACTCTCAGATGAGGACATGGTGTCTGTAACAAAACAATCACAACATATGCACATATATCAACAATCATCAAATAAGCATGTAAGTAGTAACAATGTAAGCATGTATTCATCCTAGTCTTCCCAGACTATCCCACCCAGCCTCTCAGACTGAACTACTTAGTCTCTCAGACTAAACTCCCCAGTCTCTCAGACTGTCCCAACTAGTCTCTCAGACTAACCACCCAGTCTCTCAGACTGAACTACCCAGTCTCTCAGACTGCATTACCCAATCTCTCAGACTACACTACCCAGTCTCTCAGACTGAAATATAAACGAATTCCTTGAAATGTATTTTGTGTCTTTTATTTGTAAAAATGTTTGTTTCCTGGATCTGGGCGTTTCGTTTATGCAATGAAAATATGTTATGAAAACATTTTCGTGAGAGCCCTAATAATCGTAGTCTAGACTCGAGAAAGAATCCTAGTTTGCTACGATCGAAGCTCTGATACCAAGCTGTCACACCCTGATTTTTGCGGAAGCGTGATTATGGTGTGACTTTCTTAATACCATAGCATTCAATCATAACAATACTATATGATAAAACCATAAGATGTTCATCCATAAATTAAGTTTGAAAATACCACAACATACTTGTTTGAAATGTAGACTCCAAATTTAAGTTACAACCACAACATGTTTAAATGAGTTCACGAAGACTCAACAAAAGACCTTAAGTAAAACCGAGTTTAGAACCATGTATCTCGTCCAGGATTAAGATACATCTCCTAAACCCTAACAACTTCGGATGACATCTTTTATTCATGACGCAGCTTGAAACATGCAAACACCCGCCAGATCCACTTAATTCCCTGAAATACATGTAGTTTAAAAACATCAACAAAAGTTGAGCGAGTTCATGTGTTTGTGTATATGTATGTATAAAACCTTTGTAAACAGTGTGTGTATGTTTGTAAATCCCGGTAAGACAGCAAACAAGGAAAAGATCACCAATGGTTTGCAAGGCCACTGATATGTGTGACGGCGTAGGAAGGCTCAAACCTAGCGAATTTGTACCGGGCTTCCGGCTGGAAGACATAGTCACCCTATGGGCCACCCTGGTCCTCATGGGTGTGGGCTCGCTACACCCAAATAGATCTATCACTCATGCCCCTCGGTCCATATACGAGGATTAATGGTCTCAAGTATGCGCCTACCCATTCACATGATCTATGTACTTTCCTAGGCTAACCATACCAAATGTATTTGTATGTAATCCTTTTGTAACATGTATTTCACCCCCGAAGTTAATAAACAAAACAGATTAAAGAAAAAGGGGGACATGAACTCACTGTCTTGCGTCTTCAGTACTCGTAACTCAAATCCCTTCAGCAAACACGACTACCTACAATGTACTAACGTCTATTAGACGAACGGGTCGTGCCTTGTCTTAGTATTAATGTTTTTTAGTTACGTTTCTGATATCATTCCAATATAATTATTGTCAAAATAATTAATATTTCAACTTAAATTATATTTATAAATTTTTGGAATAATTGTTAAACAATATTTTTGTAATAATAGTTCTCAAGTATTTATACTTTTATCTCCTTCCTAAGGATGGGGGTATCTCATACTTGTATATTCATATTCTTGTATTTGTTAAGTATTCTCATACTCAATTTTAAATCAATTATTCCGGAATAAATATCCAATACATATTTCCAAAATATATATTTTAAGGAATATTAATTAGAAAAATTATTCATAAATTTTCTTTTGACAAAACCATTTGTAGTTCCAAATTAACGTATTTTCAAGTCTAAATTTAGAAAATACATGTAAACTTATTTTTATCCCAAAAATAATGTATTCCAAGAAAATATATATTTTTCCCAAAAATCATATATCTTCTAAATATTCCAAGAAAATATATATATATATTTTTTTTTACTTCCAAAAATAATATATTTTCTCCTTGTCGAAAATATGACATAACTTTTGTGTTAATTATAAAAATCATATTTTCATCCCTTATGTACCAAAATATTATTTACCAAAAATATATTTATAAATGTATTTTCTGGAATATTTTGTAAGTTACATTCTTGTTCGGTTTGCCAATATTATGTGTGTAACTTATATGTTTATTCCTTGTGATTTTTGGTAACTTTTGGATTGTAAATTTCCTAGTGTTTTGTTAAGTTATATTATTTTATCCCAAAAATAATATAACTAATACACAAAGTATACAAATATTCACACATGTGTCTTTAATGTATATCTAGCCATTTTTATTTATAAAAACCAACCTCCAATATTTGTATTTTTGCAACAAAAATTATGGCAAAGTTTATATTGAAAACTCATGATCAAAATACACTTGTAAATATTTGTTTGAAAATATTTTTCTAAGTGTTTATATTTTTAGAAAATTTTGCCATAGTTTCCCCTAAAAATGGAGGTGTCCATGCTATCAAAGCATATCATTTTTTTTTAAATCATTACAATCAATCTACACTTACCAAGTGCAATTTACATAACAATCATGAACTTGAACTTTCATAATAACTTGTAGTAATTTGGTAGTGTGTTTAGTAGGTTTAGTTACCCTTTAAAATGTATTTACTTCTTCAAAAACTTCATTTTTAAAGAAGTTGGGTGTTTACAACTTCCAAACACATTTTCTAAAAATGCTTCTTTATGTAATTTCCAAATTACTACATTTTCTTAAAACTTCATTTTGTAGAAAATTTCCATCTAAATTTCTGGATGAACTTAGAGAATTCGAAAATTGATGTTGCATGTATGTTGTATTGATGGAATAGGAACAATATTGTGTCTAGGAGTGAACCCTAGACAATTATGTGTTGAAATTATGCTCAATGCTTGAGAATTCTACAATCACCATTGAAGGTGTTAAGTGGGTTTTGTAGAAACATGTTAAACACTAGGATTTTGATAGTTATTCTAGTGTAATTTGAATTCCATGAAGTAAATTCTGATTTGTTGATGCTAAATTCGTGTATGTGATGTTTTTAGGGTTTTTGATTGCTAAAAATAGTGTTATAATGTCATAAACATGTTTTAATTGAAAGCTGAATTCAAACAGCTTCTGATCAAAATTTACAGCCGACTTGTATTGGCTGTAACATGGACAAAACATGACAAAAACATGGGTTTCTTGAGTTTAAAATGTAATTCCAGGAAATATCTTTAAAACCCCACTGGAATTGCATTTTTTCGACGAAAATTGAATGTTTTATGAATTTTTCGGTATCGAAGGTTCAGGCTGCATTTTCTGGCAGAATTTGCAGCCCATTACGAGTGTCATAACTCGTTTTAAGAATTGATTTATGATCTCAAATTTTTACTATACGTAGCTTCAGGTAATTCCAAAAATGTCCAACTGGAATTTCGTCAATCGGATAAACGAGGAATTTTAAATTAATTTTTTCGTAAACTATACGTTAAACCTTGATTTAATTGAAAGGGTGTTACAAGTTGGTAATCAGAGCTCATGGTTAAAGAGTAAACTGTGTTCGGTTCGAGGCTTGATCGCAAACCCGGTAAGTACATGTATATTAATGGTTAAGCATGATTAAAGTGTTGTGAACAACACATAGAGTTATTGTGTAATATACGTTACCTCAATTAAATGATAGATATAGCTAACAAAATTACGTGTGTTGACACATATAGTAGAAAAGCCTTGTATTATGATACGGGCGTTTAGTAAAGTTGACATTACTAAGTTTTGTGAATGTCTTAATTGAAGGACACTTGCATTTAAAAATGACAAGGGTTGAACAAATTACGGATATGATAGAGGAACAGTCCGAAGTATGACAAGAGGAGCATGCTCACCAAGGACTAAATCGCGTAACGACCGCGAACAAGGTTAATGGCAAGGAACGCCCGTCGGGGCAAGCATTACCAGGTACACGCTTTTAAATATAATCGCACAAATAGCAATATGCAACAAACATGTAGAGAATGATTGTTGCATATGTAAATTAGAAACTTGGAAAACCTGAATAGAATACCTATCCAGGATATTATTTCCAAGAAAACTAAATAAAGGCGTTACTTACATAGTGTGTGATGTGAAAACTATAAAAAGGTCATGTGTGTCATGTGTTAATCGCTTACTCTTGCCAAGTAAGTAGTGGCATATGATACCATGAACTTCTTATAGCGGACACATTTACGTCCGATGTAGTAAGGACGGGGTGAATGGGACTAACTAAAATGGTACCCAAATGAATCAAATAAATAAAATGTTTGATAGTAAACGTAAATGCAAGTCGGACGACGGAAGCATATTACGTTAGAATAACGAGCCCGAGAGAAGGGACAAAGATTAAAGTAAATGAAAATACAAACCAACTAATGAGAATGTTAAGGCATAGGAATAAAGTTTGACTATCATAAGTGATGAGATTCACAAAAATAAGTCAAACAAAATAGAATCAAGAGTAAAAGACATGGTTGAATAAAAGCGAGGGACTACGCTAAGACGACCAAGTAAACCGAAACGAAGTCTTAATGCATACCAAAAGGGTTGCAATGATAAAAATTTCGGTAAAACACCCGGTTGATGGGTGAGGAATTTAAACGCATGCGTAGACTGAGAAACGGGAACGCGGATGGAAAGTCAAAAGACTCGGGTTTCGGGTCATGACTAAAAGACGATAAGATGCTGTAAATAGAAATTTTGATAAATTACGTTCAACTATTTTAAAGTTGAACGGGTTGAATAAAGAATGAAAATTGGCATTCATAAGCAATGAAATTTCATACGAACAAGTCAAACGAATTAAATAAATGATGACGCTTGCTAATGTAAGTAAGCGTGAATCGAATAAATAAAAGCGTGAAATATTAATGAACCTATGTAATGGGTTTAAAAGAAATATAATTATGAACCGGGGAAACGGTGAGCGTAGAACAAACTGACGCGTAAGCAACGTCAGAAGTCATAAGTCGGAAGGTTAGTCCGAAAGTAAACGAATGAAGCCTTAGACTACGGACAAGACCAACTAAAGTTCAAAAAGCGAAAACAAATGATTCCAAACATAACAAGGGATGGCTTGAAGCTATATAGGTATATATACATTCGAATATGAATACGAATAAAAGATTATCTACGGGATCATCATAACCTACGGGATTAAACGTAGTGTTAAGGTCTACGGGACCAAGAAGACCCTTGGGTCATAAGTAGAAAGAAACGAACTGCTAACATCTCACCTTAAAAAGGTGAAAAATCTAAAGAAATAGCCTACGAGGCTAAGTAAAAGAACCTACGGGTCAGTTGAGTTAAGTGTGGGAACTAATTTTAATTCCACGAATTAAATAATATCGAAAAGGAATAAATCCTCGGACTTAAAATTCCTAGAAATAATAAAAGGATATAAGACAAGGTGAAGAGAAAACGTTAAACTAAAATTTAGTTTCAGTAAGAAATGACGTTTTAACAAATATATAAGTATTATGAGAGAAATTAGGAAAAGGTTAATATTAAAGAATTTAGGTCTAGACACCGATATGTGTAAAAACGATACATTCGAAAGAGGATTCTCGATGATGAAAGGTTAATATAAACCTAAACATGACGTGACATGATCACGGCCAAGAAAGGTAATGTGAAGTATAATCACATTGTAGCCCGAGCAATGGGTATAAGGTAACCGGACTAATAAGTCCAGTTAGTGAGACTGATTAAGGTCAAAGTTCTAATGTAAGAATTGGAGTAATGCGCTATTCATGGTGAGGTTAGCGTGGAGTAAGCATACCTAATAAATTCATATGACCAAACGGCCAAAGAGCGGCACGGTCAAGTATATAAAACAAAGGTAAACATGTACAAACGGAAATGATGGCCCATGAGGCTTTGTTAACGAAGAGTATTGATCGCCTATACTAAACGATCATAAGACAACACAAACGAAGTGTCGGAAGGTCGAATCGAGCAAAAGCACGATTAAAGGAGAAAGCTATAAGGTATGTGATTATATGCTTACGAGGGTTATGTTAATAACATTTATCGAATTATCTTAAATAATTAAGATGAAATTCTAGAAATTCGGTTTGCTCGTACGCGATGAATTCAGTATGACCAAACCGAAGGAATAAGTTCGAAAACGAAAGAATGGTTGTTAAAAGTGAAAGAATTCACTAAAATATCCAAACGGATTAAATTAACGGATTCATGAAGAATTTGATAGTCTAATAGTGATGGATTTCGCCAAGATAACCAAACTGGTTGAAAATAAAGAAATTTCGTTATTTTGAGTTTCATTATTTCGCGTGAAATACACAGATATTATTAATCAACAAGATATTACCATACATTTCTGGTAATACCAACAAGGGGCTAAAGTATGAATAATGCTTAAAAGGGGTTACTCAGTTTGAGTGTATTGGGTATAGAAACTCAATAACTGTGTAAGAAAGGTTTCGGGGACGAAACCTCTTTAAGAGGGGTAGACTTGTAACACCCCGAAAACGGGTTTGGTAATCAAACCCCGTTAATACAAAAAGACGGGTAAAAGTAACCCGGTAAATATTAGGATTTAAATAAATAATCCTAATATTAAATACAAGTGAATAAAAGCTTTTAAGGAAATAAGTTTATAAGAGGCCCAAGTTAACGGGACTTAAAATAAACTTAGTCATAAATTCCCCGAACCCACTAAGTTAACTAGGAACATTTAACCTAGTTAATTAGTTGGAATATTGTTAAAAATAATTAGGTTGTGACCTAGTTAATAATGAACCAAATAATAGATGGGGGATCAAAGTTGTTAAGTTTGAAACTAATAACAATTAAAACAATAAAAATTAAAACCAAACAAACACTAGTGTGTGTCTGGTTCGATTAAACATAGGGGGCGACATCAGGATTCCTCCTCAAACCCTAAACTCAACAAATCTCACAAATTGAAGGTACAAATTGGTTCCAAAACAAAATCTGAGCATAGATTGGTGATCTCCTCTGAAAAGGGATCATAAGGTATGTAAATTTTGTAGAAATTTTCCATCTAAATTTCTGGATGAACTTAGAGAATTCAAAAATTGATGTTGCATGTATGTTGTATTGATGGAATAGAAACAATATTATGTCTAGGAGTGAACCCTAGAAAATTATGTGTTGAAATTATGCTCAATGCTTGAGAATTCCACAATCACCATTGAAGGTGTTAAGTGGGTTTTGTAGAAACATGTTAAACACTAGGATTTTGATAGTTATTCTAGTGTAATTTGAATTCCATGAAGTAAATTCAGATTTGTTGATGCTAAATTCGTGTATGTGATGTTTTTTAGGGTTTTTTATTGCTAAAAATAGTGTTATAATGTCATAAACATGTTTTAATTGAAAGCTGAATTCAAACAGCTTCTGATCAAAATTTACAGCCGACTTGTATTCGCTGTAACGTGGACAAAATGTGACAAAAACATGGGTTTCTTGAGTTTAAAATGTAATTCCAGGAAATATCTTTAAAACCGCACTGGAATTGCATTTTTTCGACGACAATTGAATGTTTTATGAATTTTTCGGTATCGAAGGTTCAGGCCGCGTTTTCTGGCAGAATTTGCAGCCCATTACGAATGTCATAACTCAATTTAAGAATTGATTTATGATCTCAAATTTTTACTGTAGGTATCTTCAGGTAATTCCAAAAATGTCCAACTGGAATTTCGTCAATCGGATAAACGAGGAATTTTAAATGAATTTTTTCGTAAGCTGCAGTCAGAAGTGACGAATCTGATTGCAGCTTAGTAAATGAATTTTTACGAATTTTTGGTAAAGAGTTAGATCTTGAAATTTTAACACAAGGCCTAACCCTCCGAGAGGTACGTCACATAAAAAAATCATAATTTTTGAAGACTTGTAAACAGGTTAAACAGGTCACCAAAAACAGCCTAATTTCAGTGATACGAACTTGTCTAATTGATGTTAATCTTGGCTAAATGACAAGTTATGAACTTGATTGTACATATGTAAAAATTATGCCCATTAGGTGTTTGTTAAATGCCTGAATGAAATCGCGGTCTACTTGGTTGTGTGTAAAACGTGATTATATTAGGTGTTCGGATGAATACTAGTGATAAGGAATGTGTAAGGTGGAAAATCGTATTAAATTATGGTTAATCTAACCACCTTGTGAATATTGAATAATAGTTTGACGCTTAACAAGCTAGGTGGAAGCTTGTGGATGAAGTGGGTCAAACGGAGCGAGTATGGAAACAAAAGCATGGCATGGATGTAAAGTAAGTGAAACTTACACCTTTTTGTAGAATACGTATTTATTTTATAAGTTGTAAATACGATAAAGACGATATTCGGAATATGGTCTCCGACGCTAAATGGTAGGGCTCGGGACAAATAAAGTTGATAAAACCATGATTAATGATATAAAAAGGTGAATTGGAAATTTAGTCATGAAAAGACTAAGATATAATGAGTTTCCGAACGGCTACTTTATAAGTAGGCCTAAAGAATTAAAAAGAAGAAAAACGGTGATTTGGTCGAGTGAAAATGGATTAAAATTGAAGTTTAAAACGATACCAAGTGGCATAAGCCAAATTGTGTAAACGCGTAAGAAACGGATGTAAGAGACTTAACTAATTGGTGAAAAATCCGAAATAGTTACTAAACGAAATGGTAAATAGATGCCATTCAATCTAAGCGCAAATGGTTGGTCATTTAGACCAAACGGGTCAAATGGTGATGTAGACACTATTTGACAATTTACGACTAATAAGTGTTTTTCGAGTCTTATGCTTACAGGACAAAATGGCTTACGATTTATCAATGCTATGATATAACAATTTAGCGAGACAAGGTATTAAAAACGGGTCATTGTGTTGATCCGAGCCAAGTACGTATAAATAAGATTATGGTTAAATAAGCAAATTGGTTCAAAAGTGTTAAACAGGAATTTCAAGCCGAGAGCTTGAAATTCTGAATTTTTAAGAAGTTTTATATCAGGTTTTAACTCCATAGGATGAAGGATTAAATTACGATCGCGTGAGAAAAAGAATCACGCGAATCAGATAAGTAGAACAAAAGTTATGCACGTTTTTGTGAATTATAAGTTTCAGTTTTTGAGCTGGGAATCTGCAGTTCAGCAACAAACAATTCTTGACAAAACAGGGCGTCGCGCCACGCGACGGCAAAAGCAAGGAGCCGTCGCGCGACGCGACGGGTTCTATAAATAAAAAAAATGTTTATTTTAATACGCATTGCGAACCCGTTTAAATACGTTTTAAGCTACGTGTGACTAATCTAACTCATGTTTTATGAGTTGTAGGTAAATTTCTAGTACCGGAGGACGATCAAGCTCAATAAAGAACCGAACACGATCAAGAAACAAGCTTCCGCACGACGTTTCGTTGTTACTTTTAAATAACGAACTTAATTACATTATGTTGTAAACTTTTAAATTGTAAAAGGTTTAAATAAGCCCATATTTCCGATGTATATGTAATCTTAATTACATGATTAATTTTTTCATAAACTATACGTTAAACCTTGATTTAATTGAAAGAGTGTTACACTAAATCCTAAATCTTTTGAAGATTCTCTCTTCACATTTCAGAATTTCCATTAAAATAATGTTATTAATTATCATTGAATGCAGTTTGGTGATACTAGTGGCATACAGTCTCCGGAAATGTTAGAAAACTTTGTTTGTAAGTGTTGAAGAAAAATGAAGAAGGAATCTGATATTTCTGATCAGGTTTGAGGTGACAACTGAGAATTTTCAGGTTAACTTCGTTAACACAACTTCGTTATCTTTAACATTATCATACACATTCATTATTGCATTACACTTGATTGAGGTATTAAGTATGTCAGATAGTACACGAACACCCACATAACGAAACTTTGGTGAATTAACCGAATTACCGAACCATGCATGAACCTGTCCCCGAATGTTGGTGATTAAGTGAAATAATAATTCCGGAAAGGTTAAATGAAGATATAATGTGAATGTATATGATTTTCTCTATTTACGTGTATTATGTGTAAATTACGTGCATTGCGTGTTTTTACGTGTAGTTGTTCGGTTTCATGTTTTCCTTAGTTGTGGCAACTTTTAGAAGAATATAAGCTTGGGGAATTCATGTAAAAATAATATCTTTAATAGAGAATGGGTCATAATTTTATAAAAAAAAAACCCAAATTAGAGCCTATGGACTATTTTTTTTTTATAAATAAAAATATAACCCAACCCTAACCCATCAAAAAATCATCCCGTCCCCTCCCTCTCTCTTTGTAAAACTTCAATCACACACACACAAACCCTAGTTTCCTTTTGAAGCTTGATCTTGAATCTTGGATGCAATTTTGATCATTCCCTACACTATACAACGTAAACAGTAACTTATCTTCAATTCTATGTTTTCAAGTTCTAATTTGAAGTTATCACAAAACCCTAGATTACCCAAACAACCGAAACTTATAAAATTATGAAACTGATCATGTATATATGTTGGTTTTGATGTTAATTGATGTTGATTGTGAAAATTATGCAAGTATGAGTTATTACAAGCATGTATAGAGATTAGGGTTTTGTATAAAAGCATGATTATGTTAGGTTATGTGCTAAATCTGATCTACAATAATTTATGCATGCTAGGATAGCTTAAACATGTTAGTGGTGACTTTGTACACGTTTTTGTGAAGAAAACTAGATTTCCAAGTTCTAATCAGCAACCTTGTGTCGACTTATGAGGGCCATATCTTGGCCAAACCTTAATGAAATTGAGTAATTTTTGGGTCTAAAGTCAAGTTCAAATTTACATTCAAACTGAACTAGTTTCACATTTTTATAATGAGTTTTGGTCATTCAAAAGTTTAAAACAAAACCAAAGGTCAAAGCTGAGTTTCTGATAAGAAAATAGGGTTCATGACGAGGACTATAACTTGATCAATATTTGGTGTTAGGACCTGAAATTTTTATAGTAGATAACCTGGAATTTTGTTAATCAGATCAACGAATATTTTTCTATAAATTAAATGGTAAACGATCATAAAAAACGGCGTTTTTAACCTTTATGTGGAGTAGGTTCTTTTTTTTCATGAATTTTCTTTAAACTTTCAGGACTCAATATTATACAAACTCATATGGACTATTTGGCATGTCTCATAAAATATTCATAATTACCGTTTAGTGTTCTAAATAAAATTCACAAACCGGCTCAAAAACTGACGTTGAGCTGAAACTGCTGTAACTTTGTGATAACATTAGAGAGTGTATCTATTTGGTTATGCAAGGTGTCCTAGGAATGTGGAACCTAAATAAATGTCATTGAACATGTTATGTGATATGTACTATAGTTTTACTTGCTTTTCATGTAAATAATTTAACCTGAAGTCACCAACGGGTCGTCGGGTCAACTTGTACTAAATGGTCAAAACTAAGAGTCATTTCTAAACATTAAAACAACGAGGCTGTTTGGATTATTTGGGTTTTGTAAACCAACACGAACACACACTTATAAACATGACATGTAATAGGTAGTGGTTAACCGGACACCAACCCTTTGACTATTGCATACGCGGACTATCTTCGCGAATAGTGAGTTTACTACTTTTCTAAAAGCATGCTCCCTGGTTTGGGACTACTTATATTCTTGGGAGGAATACCCTTACTTTGAATACCTTAATTTCATGTCTATAGTGGACTAAACAACTTCTATCTTGAAAGTCTCTACTTTTATACTGAATAGTTGTCGGGTGGCAAGCGGGGTATTAGTTGATAACGCTATTAAGTTTGACAAACCTCACACCGTGCTGGGAACCGAGAGTGAACTTTTGACTTTAACTTTGCATAATTGTTAATAGACATTGATGTGGGTCACAAACTTACTCAATCAGTTTTCGTTACTTCATGTTTAGTTGCTTAACCGTGGGTTATCTACCCATGACATGTCCTTATAACTTTTCATTCACATGTTTTTTTTCTAAATTTCACATGAGTTTTTGGGCGCGTTCTTTGCGCAAGACATATTACTTTTACTTAACTTTCGCTTCCGCACTTATTTTGTAACTTATGGTTAAACTTTATTTTCATAATTTAAAAACGGACTAAATGTTTTCTAGCATTTAAAGTCGTTCAGTGTAACTAATGGCAATGAGGTTCACCCCGTATCTGTAGTTCGAATAGCCTTGTTGTGCCGAGTAAAAGGGTTTATCGTCAGGGACATGCTTGTTCAAATATGGCAATAGCATGTTTTGGTAAAAACAAACACAAGACACGACCTCCTCCTCATTAGAATATTGAATGTTAGGCTTCTCCTAAAACAACGGTATGATAAGTATTTGATAAACAAAACAAGTAAGTTAATAAATGTTATACCAGGTCAGTTCAGGCACATATGACTCATTGGAATATTGGTCAAAGAAATAGTTGGGTCCCAATACGATAATCACTGATTTAGGTTTTAGAGTGACGATGAATCATTTGAGGATGCAAGAGAAAAAACTGAATGAAATGTGGATGTTGGATGTTTTTTTTTTACGAATGAAGGTGAATCGTCTGAGAGCCTCAATTTGTAAGCTCAATATTGAACCCAATACGACGCGTATCGGTCAATAAGTCTCGTATCACATTTAAATTTGGATTCCCATGCCATACAACATCGTACCAAGGTCAAATCAGTCTCGTATGCCACATATAGGACTCTATGTGATGTATACACTGATACATATAGGCTTATACGTGTCCTATATGTGTTAGTGTATACGCCACGTAGAGGCCTATACGTGATTGATTTGACCTAGGTACTACGTTCTCTGGCGTGGAATCACAAAAAGTAATATGATGCTGTGTCGTATTGATTCTTTTAAAAGATACTTATTAAAAAGTGAATAAGAAGAGAAACCCTAACATAAATTTGAAGATAACAGAAGATAACAAGTAATGATAGACATGAAGATGTTGTGACTCTAAAATGAGAGTTAAGATGAAAATGAAAACCATAAAGCATACCTAATAAAAAATGAAATGTTATTTTTCAATCTTTTAACACATGGTGCAAGCAGTGGCGGACCCAGGATTTTGGAACAATGGGGTCCAATTTTTCCGGTGTTCAAATTTTCCAGGTTTAAAAAAAAACACAAAAAAATGAAACAAACAGGTATCGAACCTAGGATCTTTTGTGTGTAAACAAGTGGTTTTACCACTACACCAGGCTCACTTTCATTGTTATGGGGTCCAACTTAATAATTTTATGGGGTCCATAGCAAATTTTATATACCGCTCCTACTACTTTTTAAAAAAAGATTGGGGTCCGGGGACCCCGTTCCGCTATACATGGGTCCGCCCCTGGGTGCAAGTGTCAAAAATAATCCAAAAAAAAAAAATTAATCATGCGGTTATAATATTAAGAAAAAAACCATATACATTAGGGTGTTAGGAGTGGAGTCGGCAAAGAGTGCGGCAAAGCGGGTTGCTGCGCGGCAATCACCGCCGCCAACCCTTTGCCGATGCCGAGAATTGTGTGGATCGGGAAGTGCATGCTGACGCGGGGACCAAAGTTTCAAACAGCTATAATGCCGTTGGGTATTAAAAAAAATTCTTTTTACCTTTTATAAATTAAACAATTTCAAATCCATTTTCACCAAACATCACTCTCATCCATTTTTACTACATTTCACTCTTTTTTTTTCAAATCTTTTCAAAAAAATGGAAGGCTCAAACAAAGGTGGAGGCAAGAAAAAAATGGTAGGGTCCGGTTCGAAGTCGAGGGCTCAAGATAAACATGGTTCGGGTGGTTCTAGTGTCCCGTTTCATCCCCACCTTGGGTTTGCGAATCAAACCCAACCTCCATTTTATTTTAACCAACCCATGCATCAACCTTTCGGTTATGATACCCAACCCATCCAAAATTGGATGCAACGCGGTCCGACGATGACTCGACCCGGTTATTATGATTACTCCCTAGAAGCCCAAAATGCTTTTGACCCGATTGCTTTTCAAACCCCAAGCTCACTATCACCGAGACCTTTTCAAACTCCAGGGTCACAATCACCGAGAGACGTACAAGATGACTCCGATGAGGAGTTCGTGCCGGAAACCCAAGAACAAGAGTTAGATGAGGATGAAGATGTTGCGGTTGAAGAAAATCCCGTGAACGAAAATGAAGCCGCACCGGAAAGAAAAGGAAAAACGAAACGGGAAACTTGGACGCCTAGACAAGAAGAGGCGTTGGCAAATGCTTTTGTTTATTGCACTTTGAATAAAAAGAAAGGCAATCAACAAAAGGCGGATGAGTTTTGGAAGAAAGTTCTAAACCACTACAATCAAACGGTCGGAGGAAGTAACCGAACCCACCACCAAGTTCGATCAAAATGGATGACGATGCAAACAAAATTGAACACATTCAACGGTCTATATCATCAAGCGGTATACTTTATTTTTTTATACGGTTTATTTTTAACGAAATATTTGGATTTAGTTGTTGATAGTTTATTGTTTTAGGATCGTTTACGTCCTAACGAAATATTTGGATTTAGTTGTTGATAATTTATTATTTTAGGATCCTTTACGTCCTAAGGAGAAAAAAGACAAAGGGCCGTCTTCAAGAAACGAAAATCCAAGAGATATAACACACAAATTCGAAGAGTACAAGGCCATGAAAAAAGAGATAATGAAAATTAAATGTATACAAGAATAAAAATACTTGACCTTGGCGGATGAGCAACGAGAGGCGTTGCGACAAACAATGTACGACAAGGACTTTGAGACGTTTAATCGGTCTACCGACAATGTTCACCCTGCAATGTTGGAAATCACACTCGCTAGAAAACGTGAGATCGCAAAAAAAATATGGGTGGCCTTGTGATTTTTAGTTTTTTTTTTTAAACTTAGATTTTATTTAAAATGTAATGCTTTACTTTTATTTATAAAAGTTTGATGTTTTTTCTATTTTATCTTAAATTAAAAAAAAAACATAAAATAAAAAAAAGTTTGCCACTCAGCATGTGTTTAAACCAGTGTCAACACTTTTTAGCAAAGTTTAAACATTTTTGACTGACTGACATGACGCACTCTGATTAGTCGTTTTTTTTGTTTGCCACTGTAACACCCTTATCAAATTTTGGGTGGGTCAAAACAATATATTCTCGTATATATTTATGGGCACTAGGCATATATAAAGGGAAAGATCCAGGAAATTGGTAATCAGAAATCGGTTTTTGCAGCTTCCAAACAATATTCGCTAGGGTTCACTTTTGAGAAAGATCGAAGACGATGGCGGGAGGCGCTGCTGCACTAAAGCTCGTGAAGCCAAAAAACCGTCCACAAGCCACCGATATCCAGGCCGCCGCCGCTTGGGGAGTCGCTGCTTTCACCACCGCCGTTTGGATTGTTCAGGTCCTTCATTTTTACCCCAATTTTATTAGTTTTCGTTTACTCATTACCTGGTTCCTTAGATTATCAATCGTAATGCTAGTATTATAGATCTATTTGTTGATTTCGTGAATTCTGATGGAAATTTAGCTGTTTCTTCATCGATTTGTCCCGGTTCACAATTGTTTGTTTTTGCCATTTGTGGTTAATATTTTGGACTTAATTTTATGCAACGATGTAGATCTGGATCTTGATTTCGTGACCTGATTTTTCATAACTTATTGACTTTTGTGGTCAAACTATAGCTGATTCTTCGATGAACGACATTTAACGTAAATACAGAGTTTTTTTTTATATTTTTTTCACAAGACCTGATAGTATTCATGTTGAAATTTAGCAAGTAATTAGTTGCATAAATCAATATCTTAAAAAAAGTGTTCCATTTTGAAAAAAAAAAGTGTATATTTTGCTTTGTAGGTATTAGGAATTAATTTTAATTTTTTTTTTTTTTTTTTGCATTTTGATGAGTTGTGATATAATGAAAGTCTGAAACAAACTATATTGATCCATATTGAAGGGTTTGTGTACACCCCTAGTTTGTGTTGGGTTATAGCCATGCTGCAAAATAAGTTAGATTGGCTTGCGAAATGCACAGTTCGGTTTGACAGACTTCTCTTCCTATGGAAATATAGGTCATTTATTGGTTTTACCTTTGATATTGATGTCATACAAACCTTAAAGTCTTCCAAATCTTATAATGTCTTTAGTTGCGATTAAGTGTGAGCGTAAATAGCAGAACACGTGAACGACATGTCAAATAAGTACAAGCAAATGGTTGTATCCATTTGTCGTTCCTTCCCTTCATATTAGCCAGTCATTGGGTGCAAAGGGCTTGCTTGTTGCATAGGCACACGGAGCAAGAAATAGCACATGGCATAGACAAAAAGAAGCGCAATAATAGGAAAAACAACATGTAATTGATAGGAATCATAATCAGGTTTATAGTTAATTGTCATTTGTCTATTCTAGAAGGGGGTTAAGTGCAACTTATAATTCTATAAATAGGAATAAATGAAGTCATGAAAGGTAGGCAGAAGTTTGTTTAGATTTGAGGGCTCATGCATGATGCATTGAGAGAGGGCTCAGCCCTGGGCATTTTGTAATTCATTTCTTTAATTCCAGTAATACAACTATCTCTTTCTCTTTTCTAGATCTACATACACTGTTCTATTGATTTTGCAATTCAATTCAATCCTAATACCTATCAGTAATAAAATAACGAGACCCGTGTAAGACAAACCCAAAAATGAAGCCTAGTGATCGACCATTTTGTATATTTAATGGAAAACCTAAACTAACTGAACCGGGCATTTATTTATGTTCAGTAACCGAACCGTGCACTCTTATCCCAAACTTGGGTTAAATGGTTGGTTGGTGTTGATTATTTATTGTGTCTGCTAAATGTCGAGTTTCTTGCGTGATATAACTAACATGTATGTCTTCTGTTTTCGTGGAGTGCAGCCATTTGACTGGGTGAAGAAGACCTTCTTTGAGAAGCCAGCGCCAGAAAATTGAAAATATCCATATCTTAAGGCTGGCTAAAATATTTTCTTTCTGCTGATGAGAAAACTGTAGGCTGGTTTTGATTTGAGTTTTGAATAATAATGTAATACTCCAATACTTTTGAGGTGGTTGATAAAGCCTCCATTGTTTTTGTCACTGTTATTGCTTGTGTTAATTTGAATATAATAACAGGAAACTAGAAAATAATACGACAAAACCACAACTTGTGGATACAGGGTACCGACTTCTAAACAGTTTCTCGGATGGCCTTGTCATGGTGCGGTTGCATATTTTTTGGTTTTCGATTCTTCTTCATCGCCGCAGTAAGTAGGATCTAATCATTTATTTATAGGGTAAAGATCAAATAGGAAGTTAATTTTCTCTAGGAAGGATAGGAAGCCATAGGATTATGACATGTGGCAAATTTTAAAATAAAGAGAAAGGGTATTTTAGTCAATCCAACTCCTTCTTCTTCCTTTTTCAAAACCCAGTAAATTCAAAAACCCATCGTTTTCAAAATCCACCATCTTCAACTATTTCTTCACTTTCTTTCTCAATAATCACTACATTATAGTGCGATTTTCATCACAAATCAATGATTCAGAACCCGATCAACGTGTTCTTCAGTTTTTTTTGAAGAAAACCCAGTTTAATTTCACAAAAAAATCTCGTTTTTTCCGGTGATTTTGGAGATAATCACTCGATTCGTTCGATTCGAGCGTTGATAAGTGTTTCTATCATTCAAATTCCGTCAATTGATGAAGAAATCGGCTTCGATCCATGTAAGAAATTCTTTAATTTCATTTTCATGATGTGGGTTTTTGATTTAGTAATTGCGTTTTACGATCTTTGCGGGGTCCCAGGGGCGGCAGCCCCTGGCGGGGTCCAAGGGGCAGAGCCCCTGGCTGGGGTTGAAATAAGACAGTTCATTTCGAAGACAGTAATTCGTAGACAATTCAGACAGTTCACAGTGACAGACAGTTTTATGTGTCCATTGCGTTTTAGAAATAAGACAGTTCACAGTGACAGACAGTTCACAGTGACAGACAGCTATTGCGTTTTAGAAAAAAACACATTTTTAAGTGTTTTTAGTCATTGTGTTTTAGGTAAAACACATTTTTTAGGTGTTTTCAGTCCATTGCGTTTTAGAATAAGTCATTTTTAAGTGTTTTCTGGCCATTGCGTTTTACATATAAGACATTTCTTTGTGTTTTTGGTGCATTGCGTTTTAGGTAAAACACTTTTTTATGTGTTTTCAGTCCATTGCGTTTTAGAAAACATACATTTTAAGTGTATTCTGGCCATTGCGTTTTACAAATAAGTCATTTTTTTGTGTTTTTTGTGCATTGCGTTTTAGGTAAAACACATTTTTATGTGTTTTCTGGCCATTGCGTTTTACAAAAAAGTCATTTCTTTGTGTTTTTTGTGCATTGCGTTTTAGAAAAATGTCATTTTTTAGGGTTTTTTTTTCATTGCGTTTTACGATACTGGGGTTTTTTCTATTGCGTTTTACGCAACTGGGTTTTAATTTTTTTTTTTCAAAATATAGCAATAGTATACTCGTTTTAAAGATAAAAAAACGCTCGTTTTTTTGGTGCAATTTTTATAAAAAAATAATGTCGTATGAAAGAGTTATTAACGTTTAAAAAATGGGGGGGAATTGGAGGAGAGAGAAACTATTGGCTTGGATTGACTAGATTGCCCCTGAAAAAAGTCACGCGCCTCTTTTTTTACTTTCAATTTCCCTGATTTAATCTTAGCCTTTGATTAAGTAAATGGATGGTCAAGATCACTTCCTAGCCTTCCTAGCCAAATAAACTTCCTATTATATCTCCACCCATCATTTATAATTGAACAAACTCAATCTCAATCTCCGATTCAAAACCGTCACAATTCCAACAATATTCCGCCGATACACCACTGCAAACGCAACCAGTCCGACGGAGCTACCGACTGGTCTGATACGTTCGATAACAACTTCCGTACCAATCGTCTTCATCATCCTCGTTCTGCGCCACATCATTGGCGTATCATCTCTGATCAACTGTTTTATCAGATGCCGGAGCAAAATGGGAAAAACATAGTAAACTATTGGAGCAAAATGGCTATTTTTAAAGGATTTGGGTAAAACCGTTAAAACGACCAAAAACACAGGGAGTAAAACAGAAGTTTACTCAAGATATTTTTTTCGACACTAAAGTATCATTGTGGCACCAATGAAACCACCTGGTCGTATCCATCAAACCATCTCCACTAGGAAATAATGATGATACACTAATTTAAGGGAAAACCCAATAAATATGAGAAAAAAACCGAATCGAGCTGAGAACCTAATGAAGATATTTACTTTTTTTTTTAACCAGCAAAGAAGATATTTACATGCTCCCCTCTTCTAGCTACTTGAATCTTGATAAATAAACAAACAATTCAAGAAACCATCAACAATGGCATTCCTCACTCACTTCCCCTTTCACCCAATCCACCATCACTCATCATCCCTCTTCACCAGATTCCTCTTCTCTTCAAAACCCAAAACCCTCTTAATCCTCTCTGCAGTTTCTTCACCCCAAACATCACTATCCCACTTCTCCACAACATCTTCTTTAGAAACCCTTCATGACATCTCAATTACAGAACAAACCCACTTGCAGATTGCACAAGAAAAGCTTTTTATCCCTCCGGACACTGAAATATGTTCGGAAAAGGGTCCAAGAATCTTGAAAGGTTCGAACATTGTGTTGAGTAAGTATGCTAGAGATGCTCAGGTGGTTTCAGCTGAGTTTGTGAAGAGTAGTGTTGAAACGGAGGCTTGTCCGGCTGATGGGTTGCCCGAGTTTGCGCTTGTGGGGCGGTCGAATGTTGGTAAGTCGTCGTTGTTGAATTCTATTGTGAAGAGGAAGAAGCTTGCGATGACGTCGAAGAAGCCAGGTATGCACACCAGGTGTTTGATTAAATGTCTCTGTGACCAATTTTGTTATAATTATGACTGAAGTGCTCTCATTTAGCTCCTGCTGCTGCGTGAACCTCTTGAAACAAAGTATAATTTCTTTATTATGATCTCTTGAACCGGTGAGAAGTTCATAATTACAACTTTATTTGGAAAAAAAAACTCGAAACAAAGTAAGTTTCTTTCGATAAATTGGCACCTCTTAAACAAAGGTACCAAGTAAGATCCCACTCGTAGCAAGCTATTGGTAGGGTTTGACTTCTGAGAACAAACCTTTCATCTCAAGACATAGAGAAGCTGCACCACAAAATCGATACCTCTTAAACTTCAAACTACTTTAGAAACCATGTTGGCACCTCTTAAATATGGTTTCTAAATAGTTTGATGCTTTTAACATAAGAGGAAACCTGTTTCTTGGCTTATGGCTGAGAATAAACTTCAATCACTGTCCTTATGTTTCAGTTGTGTTTTTTTAAATGATACTATAAAAATATGGCTTTGTTTTGTAGGAAAAACGCAATGCATCAACCACTTCCGAATTAACGACAGTTGGTACTTAGTGGATTTGCCTGGATATGGGTATGATCAAGATTTAAAATTAATTATTTCAATATTTTTCAAGAGTAATACCATTGTCCGATTATGATAACTGATAGTTCTTTATGTAATGTGATGAATTCTGGAATAAAGCATCAGTGTATCAAAATTTGTTTCCATAATGTTTGATAAATTGATTATGGTTTGAAATACAGATATGCCTCAGCACCGAATGAACTTAGAAAAGACTGGAACAAGTTCACCAGAGACTATTTTCTAAACCGGTCAACGTTGGTCTCGGTCTTCCTTCTCATTGATGCTAGTATTCCTGCCAAAAAGATTGACCTTGAATATGCAAGTTGGTTGGGTCAGAACCAGGTACAAGATAATCACTGATTTAACTTTCATACTCTTAATTCTAGCTCTGCTAAGTGATATGGGATATTTGAACATGCGTTTTGTTGGGGCCTTGTGAGTTTTCTAGTGAAAGGTTCTCATGGTTAACAACAAAGTTTAAGTTAAAAGAAGGGTGAATAAGTAAATTTATTTTGCGTTGGATAATTAGTTTTTTTTTCCGGATGGGTATGAACATGATTAGTTGACCCTTAAATCAGGAAACACTCAGGAAACACTCATAAGAACAAAAACAAATGTTTATGGAAACATTAGAAACTGATTATTGTGACTTGATCATGGGATTATGAAGAGGAAGACTGATGAGACATTGTGTGGTTCTTTCGTTGTAAGGTACCGATGACGATAATATTTACAAAATGTGATAAGCGTAAAAAGAAAAAGAATGGCGGAAAGCATCCGGAAGAAAATGTGCAAGACTTTCAAGATTTAATCAGTGAATACTTTGAAGCCGTACCGCCATGGATTATGACAAGTAGCGTTACCAATCAAGGCCGGGATGAAATATTATTGCACATGGCACAGCTTCGAAACTACTGGCTAAAACATTAAGCTCTCGGGCTCGCCTTTTTTCACAGTTTAGGTTTTTTGGGTTCATAAGAGTGTTTGGACTTTGGATCATGTACACTTTTTTCAGACGGGATTATGAATACACTTTGTTTTCTTTTTATTTTGATTGAATTTGTGTTCAGTTTATTTGTTTTAATATAGTTGTTTGATTGGATTATACCTAGATTTAATACTGGATCATTCTAAATCATATCTTTAAATTATTTTATATTAACAAAACAACATTGTTTAGATGAATAAACTAGCTTGAGTTACTGATCCATTACTTATCAACCATTCGGTGTCAGTTTGTCGCTATTGCAGTCACCCGTATATGAGTTTACTAGCTTGTGTTACCGCTCCATTACTTATCAACCATTCGGTGTCAGTTTGGCGCTACTGCAGACACAGTTTTGTATAACTAAAGTTGTTTAATGAGCTGAATTGAGACAGCAACTCAAATCAGAGTTGCTCAGCCTGGCTCGTCACCTTCTAACCGAGTTGATACGTCAACACAAACTAGGAAGTTTTTTGAAGACCAATACATACTCAGTAGCGGCTTGGTCGTGTGGCGACTCAACAGTAGATTTGAAATTTTATTACAGCCATTTATTCAAGCAACAACACGACCTTGACTCAAATATCTGTTAAAGCTAGCAATTGACTCGACTTTTTCAAGCCAATTCTAAGTGACTTGGATGAAAGTTATGTAACAAGTTTCTTTGCAAAGCATTACTTATGTGTTTTAACTACACGTTTTTCATTACCTTGAAAAATGTGAGCATATAAGTTGAAAGAAGACTTGTCAAACAGACCAACATATGTAAGTGCAAAATGCATATGTGGAGCAGAGAATTAAATAGAAAGCATATGGTCTCCTCCCATAACAAAAATAAAGTATCAAGATTCCACTTGTGATAAAAACCAAACAAACATAATTCAGAAGCACTAAAGTACATTAAAATCTTCCTTCAAACCTAAGTACTGGCAGCAGCAGTTCCTTTGCTCCTTGGGGTTGCTTGAGTTCCTGTTTAAACAAAATAACAATAACAAAATCAATTCATGATCAAACTAAATGAATTGATGGTATGTTAATGTAAAAACCGCAAAACAGGTTTACCCTCTCTAAAGCCGCTCTTGAACCTGCGAGGCACGTTACGAAGGTACCTCATGCGACCAGTTCCTGTTGTCTTCCTTCTGATTGCCTTCACACTCCAGTTGTCTGTAACCAAAGCATGTGTTAATGATAAATACAAAACAATCATGATAAAAAAGTATTATTATTTGGTGAATGGATATCATATGTTGAACAAGCAAGAAATCATCAAACTTGGACATACACTATAATACAAAGGTGTTGAAAAAGCGCCAAAACAAATTGAAAACTGCTTTCATAAAAAAAACATCTTTATTCTTTTAAAAATTTATTAAAGCTAACAATCAACCAACACAGTTTTAAGTTGACCACATTTTTCATCAAATTCAGCTGACACAGACAATGAACACCCCTAGTAAGAAAATGTAACATCTTATCCTATGTGTGACACAAAAAAAGCAAACACAGTGCGAAAAGATTTAACTAGTATGTTAACCTTTTAATTTTTTATGGAATATAGTGCCCCTTAAGTTGAATTTAACAAACTCAAACCAAGGTTTAAAAAAACAGAAACAAGTTTTGAAGCGTTTTCCCTTCGCCTCACGAGGCGTAAGCCCGAGACGAAATTAAAAAATAAATATAAAAATTATATATCTAAAAAAATAAAATACTAAAAATAAAACATATAACTTTCCTAGTGTAAATAAACCTGTGAGAATAGTTTTGGGTTAAATATGATAAAAGTTTCATGTTTAAGGGTCCTAATGTAAGTGACTGTAAATGGAATGAATAAAGGGGCCGTCATTTTTCAGCAACCCTAGAAGAGTTACGCCTCTATCATCTTCTCCATCCTGAAACCCTAATTTTTCTTGGTCAGTCATCGCTACAAGCCAGGTACGTCTCCATCTACCTCTGTATTTCATCCCGATTCTTTCATAATCGGCTCTGTTTTCTTTGGTAATCCTAAAAAACCTTAATTTCTCCTGCCTAAAAAGTGCATACGCCTCTTAGTTACCGTTCCGCCTCGACACGAAACGCCCGCCTCATAACACTGAGGCGTACGTATGAAAACAAGCAGTGAGGCGTCACCTCTTATTCGATTTCTTGCCATTTCGCCTCGAGGCGCACCTCAAAACGGACGCCTCGAGCGTTTTTTTAAACCATGACTCAAACCATATATAATAAAATCGAGAATAAGTAAATAACATTTTATAGAAAATGGGTCAAACTAACATTCATATTAAACAGAGCATGAACAACCGCAATGACTGACATATATCAAACTCACAATTTTACAATACTGTTACTGGCAATTTAATACAGTAGCTTAATCAGCATTTATTCATCATAAAACAGTAGTCACATTCTGTATAGATCAAAAACCAATACCAAAGAAGCTCAACTTAACACAAACAGCAAATCATAAACAAAACCCTTTCAATATCCACAAAAAAACCTCAAAACTTCCATCAAACTTCCAAATAAACACAATTCACCCAATAATTAATCACAAATTCACAATAAATGTTCTTAACAACCAACCAAACAACAGATCAAGATCAACAAAAGGTAACTGAACACATCAATAGGTTTAAAAGAAAAAAACTTACATTTCCTGACGCGAGCGGCAGGATAAGCACAGGCGGAGCATCGGCTCTTCTGCAAGTGAAAGCTGCGGCGGCCACACCTCACACACAGTGTGTGTGTCTTGTTCCTCCTCTTTCCGAAACTTCCGGTACCCTTACCCTGCAATTATCCAAAACAAACACAAATAGTATGTTGTGGATCAATAAACTTCAAACATATATAGTCAGAAGATGGATTATGAAGGGAAGATTGTACCATTTCTTGGAATGAAGATGAACACAACCCTAGCGGATCTCACAAGTTGGAAAAAGAAAAGACAGCAGCTGAATACGCTTAGGGTTGTTTGTTATATGGTGGAACTAGGGTTTCTGTTTGGTGGTTGAATGGACCAATAAGATTTGGGCTTTTTTATACGTTCTTCTTTTGGGCCAGCCTGTTATATTAGCCTTTTAGACTCAAGTTTTTTGCATGTAGTTATTCTCTCAAATTATATATTACTCGTGGGTGAAATCCACATGGTTGTGACGGGATGTTAAAATTTATAACGTTTGGTTTCGACGACTAAAAGATATTTATTTACTATGGGTTTTATTAGGCGATAAAATATCGGATATCAGTCAAGGATCGATATTTGAGATATAGATTATCTCGGTGAAATATCGGTGGGATAAAGGTAGTTTTAATATAATGCAGAATTTGTATATATAGCAATTTAACACTAATAATTTAGTGATATATCGGTTATATCAGTCAAATATCAGTCAATAGCGCTGATAAAATTGGTACCGATATTTGACACTGATATTTTACTAGGGGACCAATATAATCGATATATCACATATATTAACTGCATAATTTATTATATAAAACTTATATGATGTAATCCAAAAAAAATAAAGTCATGTTTTAAATCGATCAAAAACCGTGAAACAAATACCGATACCGGTTCAATAACATCGATAATGGTTCAACTTACACCGATCCCGGTACCTATGTTGTTTGGCTGGTATTTGACCAGTTCATCACCATACCACTATTTGGAATACAACTATATTTAAACTATTGGATTAAAAACATATATTATTTATAGTATAAAGTATGAAATAAAACTAAAAAAAGGTAAAGTTGCTATTCACCAAATCTTGCAAATGTATAGAAAAAAATAAAAATAAATGCATGCACGTATTTAGTTCTTTTATAAAAAAGACGAACGAAAGCTGTAAAAGAAAATTAAAATTGTTGAGTTAGTACAACGTAAATTTGAAACGTAGAAAAGATTTAAAAAAAAGGTCTAAGTCACTATTCACAAATTTCGCAAATGTGTGTTTAATAATAATAATAATAATCTATACTATATAATAAAAGAAACCTGTTTTAGGACACTTGTCATTCTCTCATTTAATTGATCGCGTTGCGGTGGGGGCGTAAAATCATAATAAATAGTACTAATGTCACACTATCGTCAGCAATAACCAACACTAAAGTTGCAGCGTGTTAATACGAAGAAATTATACCGAAACGTAAAACATAGAAAGTAATAACTAAGACGATTTAAGACATGCACATCGTGACGAACTTGTCAAATGGGAAAAAATAGACGACATAAAAACGTTGAACCATACATGCACGTTGCGCCATGTTTACTCGAAAAAAATTAGAACGAAGCGTAAAACGAAACGTAAAAACGTTGAACCACACACGAACATTGCGTCGTGTTAACTCGCAAAATTTAGAACGAAACGTAGAACGAAAAATTTGCGAAATATGAAAAGTATAGCGAACCAAAGTTTAAAGTAAAAAAGTTATGAGGTTACACGGGAAAATATGAAAACTTTTGGGTTAAAAGTAAACAATAAAGTAGTTTTGAACTAAAAGTGTAATATGATTTTTTTTTTTTTTTTTTAAACTCCCCTAAGCATAGGTTACAACACCCCTATCCATGAAAGTGTTGCTTATTTATAGTATTTAAATAATAATAATAAACCTATGCTTATAAAGGAAACATACTTACGGCAAATTATTATGTAAAAACAGAATTAGAGTTTAGTAAGGATAAAACATATGAAATTCATCATTTATCATACATAATTTATTCATTATTTATCATATTTATTTAAGTTTATTTTTTTTAATACACGGATCTATGGTTCGGTTATAACCATTTATTATAATTATAATAATAAGGATATAGATAAGGATAACCATGTATTAATTAATTCTTAAAAATTAAAATAAAATAAAATAAAAAATTTTAGGTTGAAGGAAAAAATGACACATGGCATTAATTGGAGTCTTTTATTAATATTTAGATTAGATACTAATAATAATAATAATATTTAATCTAAATTAATTCAAATTCTTATTATTGCAAGCTTTTTAAAATGTTATAGATAAATTCTTAATTTTATTGATAAAGGGTATTAAATTAAATTTACATATCGATATTATCACATGTTTGTATGTATACGGGTTTTTATCGATTTCAATAGTATGTTTATTGAGTTAATTCCTAATTTTTCTCATTTTGGATCTACATAAATCGAAGATAATGAGAATAAGTTTATATGTGTTTTTTAATCAAATCTAAAATCTAATCTAATACAAATTTTTATTATCAATAATATTTAATCAAATCTAATAAAAATTCATACAAATTCCAAAGTTGATATTAACTTTCAAATAATTAAAAAAAATCCACCTAACATCACAAATGTTTATGTTAAATTCGATTAATTAATTTGTTCAACAATCACTATTATCTTTATCATTCAGTACGGTTAACCGATTTATCATCATACAACCTCCTACCTATTCAATCATATGATTTTTCAATCTTATATTAACTAAATAAATAAAGATTAATATTCAATCTTATCCTACTTTAAATATAAAAAAATCCGGTAATTCAGATTAATATTCAATCTTATCCTACTTTAAATATAGAAAAATCCGTTAGTTTTTTTAAATATATATTTTTTTATTATTTGGTATATAAAATCATATTTATTCAACCCATGTAATACACGGGGGTTTTAAAAAATATAACTTTTTTTATTATTTGGTAAACAATATTACTTTTATTCAACCCATGTAATACAATGGTTTTAAAGATATAATTTTTTTTATTATTTGGTATATAATATTACATTTATTCAACCCGTACAATACATATGGTTCTTATAGTTATAACTTATTTTAATATTTAATATATAAAATTACATTTCATCAACCCGTGCAACAAATGAGTCTTTTAAAAAGATAATGTTTTATTATTTGGTATATAAAATTCATTTATTCAACCCGTGTAATACACGGGGTTATAACTTAGTTACAATAGATAATGTCGATTCTATTTAGGGTTGTCCAAAAAGGTTGGAGCTCACTCGGATTTAGCTGGCTCGGTTTGAAAGTGAGCCGGGCCAGCTCGGCTCGGTTAGAAAGTGAGCCAACTCGGCTCGGCTCGTAACGAGCCGAATTGTCTCGGTTTAGCTCGCTTGGTAACTCGGCTCGGCTTAGTTTGGATTATTTTCTTTATAGTATATTTATTTTTATATACATTATAATATATTACAAAAAAGTTGTGATTATTTATATGTATTTAGGGTAGTAGGGGATGGTTTAAATGAAAACCACTTTTATTGTGAAAACTCGAAAACTAACTAAAAAAAGCCTAAAAAACACACCAAATTTTTTTTTTTATAAAAAATCGCAGGTTTTTTTATATAAAAAAAGTTTTTTTCAAAAACAAAAAATTTGTATTACACATGTGCACTACAACTTTTTTTTTTTGAATTTTTTTTTATAAATACTAAAAGTGGCGAAAATTGGTATGCAAAAAAAAATTGGAATGTTTTTTTGGTTTTTTTAATTAGTTTTCGAGTTTTCACAATAACTAGTGGTTTTCATTTGAACATTCCCATAGGCTTGTAATTTGATATCCATGCATGTTTGAATCTTAATTACCTTGCTAATGAACTAATATTGTATTTCATTGAAATTTAAAACTTATTTTTCGTTGTTGAACATAATTTTGGCTTGTAATGTATTAGGATAAACTTATTTTGAATATTTTTTTTTGAATTATTGAATAATATGTTAGACTACTGAATTTTGAGAGCTATATATTATATTTTTCTTTTTAAAATGGAGCCAAACCAAGCTGAGCCGAGCCAGCTCGGTTTAAAACAAAGCCGAGCCCGAGCTTAGATTTTCAGCTCGGTTTCAAATCCGAGCTGAGCCGAGCCAGCTCGGTTTATAATCGAGTCGTGCCCGAGCTTACCCTGGCTCGGCTCATGAACAACACTAGTTCTATTGCGTAATTTTACTTTGGACGAGGAACTTCTACTTTCTCATGTCATCTTGACATAAAGGTTGACGAGTAACACTTTCGCTAAGACCAAAGGGTATGGTGAGGATACTCCCCAAAGGGACAATCCGCCACGTAGGCGCCAAGTAAGCAAAGGTGGAGGACCATCCCTTTGGGGACTACCCAAGGGTGTGGTGGATGGTCATCCCCTATTTTTTTATTATTATTTTTTATTTAATTAATTAATTAAAACAAAGTAAATAAAAATAAAAAACTTACATTTAAATAAAAACCTAAAGTTACATTTAAATAAAACCTAAAAAAACAACAACCTAAAGTTACATTAAAAAAAACACACTTAAAAGAAACCTAAAGTTACATTTAAAAAAAACTACAATCCCCCACTCCATTTTTTCCTAATTTTTTCCTTCATCATTTGTAAAATGGGACGTCTTCTGGTGGATATTCACTAAGGTCAGTGGTCATTATTTTCCATTCCTCCAACTGCTGCGCTTCTTCTTGCCTCCTTTGCTTCTCCTCGGCTTGTTGTTTTTTCACCTTTACCTTCTCGGTTTGCGTCTCGGTAAAGGTTTGGTTGAATGCTTTCAACTCGGCCATAATACCTTCCAACTTCGAACCACCACCACTTCCTGATGCGGCTTGTTTCCTTTTTTCAATCGCTATCTTTTTACTTTTGTCCCTTTCTGGGGGACGATCTTCCTCTCCAATCGGCTCCTCCTCATACTCGGGCTCGTCGTTGATATTTATTTGGCAACGACCGGTTGAGCCTCCAACGCTATAACTTCCTCACTCAGGAGTTTTAGACCGTTTGGTTGCTCGTTTCGCGCTTGCAACCTCATTTGGAGTTCCCTTCCATTTTGGATGATCCTTTACAATGTGCCAAGCACGGACATGTGGGAAAGAAGTTTTTTTTTTCATTTTTGTATAAACGCAACGCTTCATTGAAAACATTTTCGTTGTTCCACCCACTCGGTTTGTTGGCGAGCGTTGTGTTATAAAACCCACAAAAGCGTTGGATCAATGTATTCATCTTGCGCCACTTGGAGCTGATATAATCAACGGTTCTGTACTCGCCTTGTGCCATAATCGCGTGGAATATATCAAGGGCTTCTTGCCAAAACCCGTCGCTTTGTTGATTGTTACCTACAAGTTAGTAACAATAATAATATTTTCTAACAAAAATATAACGTATAAATAATATTTAATAACAATAATAATATAATGTACAAAAAAAATAATTTTTACCGATTATAGGAGACGTTGACGAGCCAATATATGCCTTCGCCAACGCCTCTTCCTCAATTTTTGACCATGGTCGTTGTTGTTTGGCGGCTGCGTCTTCTTTTTTACCCTTTCCATTTGTGTTTTTCTTTTTTGAAGGTTCAGGTTGCATTTCTGGCACAATCTCTACGTCATCATCTTCTTCCTCGATTTGTGTTGGTGGTTGATATGGCATATTTAGCGGGTTTTGCATAAGTTGCTGCATTTGATATGGCATTTGGTTGAACGGAATGTTGGGTTGTTGCATAGGGTATTGGTTTCGTTGGTTGAAAGCGTTGGGAATTTGTTGGTAACCCGCAAAAGTGTTTTCCATGACGGGTGTGTAGCCGGGTGACGAAAACGAGAGTGAACTTGAGTTGGGATTATTTGGGTTGTAGGGATCCATAAAATTTTAAGGTTGGGAGAGAATTTTTTATAAAAATTGGGTCAAAAGTGGAAGGTTTTGGTAAAAAAATGGGGTGAAAAGGTGGATTATATAGTGGTGGGGTGATTTTTTTTATAACATAAGAAAGTTACCGTTAGGGGGGGCCACAATTTTCAAACCTTTGGTCCGTCTCCAACGTCTCGGAGAGGACGCACAAGCCGCGACGGGCCCCATGGGGGCGGTGTGGGACGACCCACGTTGAGGGCGACGGGCCGGGGACGTGCCCCATACCCGGTGTTCTAACAAGTTTCTTCTGGTTATTCCACATTTCCACCCCTTCTGTTCCCCACTCCTCTCTTGTATTTCAGCTCAAAAAAATATTAAAAGTAAGGGTGTAAAGAGTGGTTAAAACCTTTAGAGTGGCAAACCAAAAAAACAACCAATCAGAGTGCGTCATGTCAATCAGTCAAAAGTGTTTAAACTTTGCTGAAAAGTGTTGGCAATGGTTTAAACACTTGCTGAAGTGATAACTTTTTTTATTTTCTGTTTTTTTTTAATTTAAGATAAAATGGAAAAACCATCAAACTTTTATAAATAAAAATAAAGAATTACATTTTAAATAAAATCTAAGTTTAAAAAAAACTAAAAATCACAAGGCCATCCATATTTTTTTGCGATCTCACGTTTTCTAGCGAGTGTGATTTCCAACATTGCAGGGTGAACATTGTCGGTAGGTCAATTAAACGTCTCCAAGTCCTTGTCGTACATTGTTTGTCGCAACGCCTCTCGTTGCTCATCCGCCAAGGTCAAGTATTTTTCTTCTCGTATACGTTTAATTTCCATTATCTCTTTTTTCATGGCCTTGTACTCTTCGAATTTGTGTGTTATATCTCTTGGATCTTCGTTTCTTGAAGATGGCCCTTTGTCTTTTTTCTCCTTTCTCGTTTGTCGTCTTGGCGAGGGATCCTCGTTTATGTCGGGAATACCGAATCCGCTCCAGACTTTGACATTCGGTGTATCCGCTCTATAATTTCCCAAATCCGAAGACTTTCTTTTTTTACTAGAACCGGGGCTTTCTTCACCCAACAAAGGTACCGGCGACCACTTTTGATTTGTTCTAACAATCTCCCAAGCCGCAATATGAGCAAAATCAATTTTTTCTTTGCTTTTGTAATCCTTTAGCGCTTGGTGAAAATGGATGGATGTTGAGTTTATAAAGGTAAAAAAGGAAATTTTTTTTAATTAACTCCCAACGGCTATAATGCCGTTTGACACAATTCCCCGAATCGGCGAGCCCTCACCGCGTGACCAAACAAACCGCTTCGGCAAAGGGTTGGCGGCGGTGTTTTCCGCGCGACAATGGGGTTTTTCGAACCCTTTGCCGAGCCCACACCGTATACCCTAGTGCAACACTTGATCACGTGGTGTGCAAGCAATTGAATGGGATTCAAATCTCTATACAGACAAATGAGGATACCTATGGGTTGTGGCACAAGTCTTTTGGATTTAATGGCCCGTTTTGACTTTGAAAATGTAACACCCCGTGTTTCGAAGTCAAAGTCAAAGTCAAAGTCAAGATTGAAGTCAAGGGAAGAAAAGATTGCTAATTGCGATCTGTCACTCCTTGCTCAACTACTGTTTTGACTTCTTTGACTTGTAATCGAATCTATTATTTATTTGTTTTAGTTGTATTATGTGGAGTATCTATTAATAATTGAGGTTTAATCGCTATTTAATCGCATGTCTAATCACTAATCGACTTATCGCTATCGCATTCGCAACTCGAATTATGTGTTCTGGATATTGTTTTACGTATGTGTGCTATTATGTGTTACTTGTGCATGTTATGTTTATGTTGAGGTGCTTAATCGCAATCGCAAACACTAAACGCAAGTTATTTATAATGATTGTATGTTAGATATAGTAGTTAGGTTATTTGTGTAACTAATGGTTAATACTATCGTCTCGCTCGCTCGAATCGCATCACAACTCTCAACACGCTAAACGAAACGACAAAACTCAACACGCCGGACACCTAGATCGAGTGGCCAACCGATCGAGTGGCCATCTGATCGGATTGCCATCCGATCGGTGACCAATCCGACTCTTGAACACTTTCGTCTTTTGGAAACCCTATAAATACCCTCCAGTCACATCATTTGTGATGTGACAGCTCCTCACTCGACCAGCCGCACTCAAGCTCTACTTTCTCTCGATTTCTCGCGATTATTATAAGTTTTCAACTCAAATCTTGTACTTCTATGATCTACACGCACTCCTTCATCTTTTTCACCTTTGAATCTTAACTTTTAACTGTGAAATCACCAGATTTGAGGAGTTATAGGGTGATGTCATCATGGAGTTCTTATGAACTTCAAGGTTTGGCTTCATTCCACCAAGAACAACTTAGATCTGAAGGATTTCCACATTAATAATCAATGTTTTCGAATAGATCTACACAGATTCATGGTTAAAAGGATTGAAAGATGGTTTTCTAACTTTCTTTCAACTCTTTTACACTCAATGCACTCAAAACCGATAGAATCGGAGCTCGTTCCGACCTTCTACTCTGTCTTAGTGATGTGTTGGTCCAAGATCTGAATTCTATCCAAGGGACAACTGATTTCGGGTTAAACAAGAACAACCGTCTCGAACAGTTAACTGATCGGACTAAGGTGATTCCTGTTCGATCGGATCACTTGGGTCAAGATGGGGTTTCTGTTGTTTAAGCACGTTATCATACCGTCTCGATCAAAACTGCAAAACCTTCAAAATAATCAAGTGCCAAGACGATCAGGCCGTTGGGACGGATTGCCGTTCGATCGGATTGCCATCCGATAGGATTGCCGTTCGATCGGATTGCCATCCGATCAGATTGCCATCCGATCGAACAACCATCCGATCGGCTTGCACTTGGTTCCACACTTAAACTTTTATTTTCAACTTTCAAAGATCTGAACGTCGAACGGATCGCCGTCCGATCGGATAGCCATCCGATCGAACGGCCAACCGACCATGTGACGTTTGGAACTTCGACACTTAATCATTTTTATAATTTTCAAAGATCACCAGTAACTAACGGATTACCAACCGATCGGATTGCAATCCGATCGAGTGACAATCCTGCTGTGAACTTGTTCTCACTAAGTGTCCTGCCAATCGAATCGCTATCCGATCGAATGACCGTTCGATCGATCGACCTGAAGGGTAGAGATACTTATATGTTTTCAAAATGCTACAACGAAAACTTCAAAGCCATCATACACAAACACATCCTTACCAACGAATGTCAATCCAATCGAATGGCCATCTGATCGGATGACCATCCGAACGGATTGACATCCGATCGACTGGCCATCCGATCGGATTGCCATCGGATCGGATTACCAATCGACACTTGGTACTTTTCACCGTTTTATGCGCCGCTCATCGTTTATGCTATCATTAACTGTTCAGGCTAATCTCTCAGCGCTCCCTTCAATCCAAGGCAGTGTTTATTAAGTTAAACGCTATCTGTGAGTATACTTGATCCCTTTTTGGCTTTACGAACTTTTGGGTGTTACATACGTTACTTATTCAAATCACAATCGACACACAATGCAAACACTATTTATACGCTGACCGCTATTGCATGTTACGTGTTATTCGATGAATGCATGTATGTTATGTTAACACAGTGATTGTTGCCTGACACCTTAGCAACGATAGTACTATAGTTTGGACTCAGCACCTGTCGTGGACAGGGGTTGTTAAGGGCTTTACTTCACGTGTCCCAGTGGGGATATGTGTTGCGCATTCTACAACTCGCAGTCACGTCTGTGCATATTTCTCTGTCGATAACCTACCTGTCTTCACTTTGTACATGTTTCATGCTGGTTATGCGTAAACTATTTCGAACTCTATTATTATTATCAAACTTATATGCTCACCTTTACACTATGTGTTTTGACCTCTATTTTAACGTATTTGACAGGTGCTTAGGATGTTGTGCTTGCTATTAATGGAACCGAGTAGGAGAGTCTAGAAACAAGGACAATTTATTTAATTAAATCTGAGTTGTCGGAACATGTTTTGTTTTGAGGATATCTATGTCTGTAATAATTTGATTGCTTGGTAGGTTATGGTATGGGACCTAATATTAACTATCTGGTAATCTAGTTGTTATGGAATTTCTCTTGACAATATGTTTCGCTCAGTGCCGTGCCCCGATGTTTCCGTCATCGGTTGGGGTGTGACAGATTGGTATCAGAGCCATAACTATAGGGAATTAGGCAAGACTCGACTTAGTCCGGGTCGATGTCTTAGAAACGACCTAGTCTATAGTCTAAGTACCAACAGACCGACTTGTACATGCCCAGTAGGGGTTTTTGTACGAGCTTACTACTATTTCCTGCTCACACTCGCTGAACACTACACTATCATTGCACTCTAATTCTAAAAAATGAACGAGTGATGAGGTCGAGATTAGGTGTGAAAACCGCAAACTGTCGACCAAATCACTTGTTCGACCCGCATTTTTATCAATAAACAGGAGAATTTGCATTGAATCATGAGTGAAATCCGTACTTTAACGGAGATTTTCTCCTCTATTTCATCAAAATAGGAACGAAGTCGTTAAGACAGGGGTGGAACCCGAACCTTGACAACTAGTTCCGTTCTTATTTTGGTTTTACAAAGATCTCACCAAAGTCTCGACGGACTCCAACGACTTGAAGTCACACTACAACTGGAAGGATGCGTGTCGTTCGCCCAAATCGAGGCTAGAGCACAGTCATGAAAGCCAAAAGTGTGTACCAAAAGTCCTTGTGAATAGTCGAATCACTTTGGGCAGTCGACGTCTATCAGCCGCAGACAATCTATTCTCGACTTTTATGTGTTTCGTTTCTGAGCCTGCAACTGTTGACTCTGATATTTGTCATTTTATGTGTTTTATGTGGTTTTACCTGGTTATATGTTTCGACTTTGGTGATTTATACGCTTTTCGCTGTTCGCTTTGATCGACACACACAATATGTACTGCACATCTATCTCAAATCGCTAACAAATCGTTACTGTCTATGGACGATCGCATGATATGATACTCGCTTATGCTATGCTACTCGCTGTGTACTCGCTAATCGCGTATCGCTATTCTCGAACACGCGAACTTTGAATAATAGATGAATCAGTAAGACAGATGTAGGAAACCATGCTATATTCTGTGTTCTGACTGCCTTATGCGCTTCTGTGCCCTTGTGCTTATATGATTCTGTGGTTTATGTTCCTACGCGCCTATGTGTTTGTATGGTTGATGTGTTCCTGCGCTTTAGTAGTACTAGGCATGAGTGTGGTGAGATTCGATTAAATAGCATTTTGAATCCTATGGCACTGTCTATTGCAGACAATGTCGTCATTTGGATAATTTCACTCCCGTTCCGCTCGCCGCAATCATGATGACAAACGCATCGCCGCCCTCGTCGCTAAGCAAATGGCGAAAGTTATCCTCCAGATTGTTAGTGAGTTGAATGAAAATGCTAGCAAGTCTTCTGAAGAGTCCAGGACTGATGCTCCTAAAGCTGCTTTTAACTTCAAGCAGTTCAAAGCCTGCGGCCCGAAAGAGTTTACCGGTGAAGATGGGCCTACGACCATGTTCCAATGGTTGGATTCCATCGAAGTCACCCTGCGCCAGAGTGGCTGTCCTGATAATCTCCGTACTCTTAACGCCACTGGTGTCTTCCAATCCCGAGCTCTGGATTGGTGGACGGCCGAGAGAAACAAGGCGGAAATTATGCAGCTTACGGGCTGACGTGGGATGAGTTGAAGGACGTCATGATGCAAGAGTTCTGCCCTCCCCACGAGCACCAAAAGCTGGAGGATGAGTTCTGGCATATCAAGCAGAAAGATGGAGACAACGCTGGTTTGACTGCTCGTTTCAAGCAGCTAAGCATAATCTGTCCTAGCCAAGTTACCACGCCTGAAATCACCATCAAGAAGTATATCCGTGCTCTTCTGGATTGCGTGGCTGATTTCGTTCAAGATGCAAAGACGACAACAATTGAGGAAACCTTTTTACTAGCTGCTGAGATCAACGACAAACGAGTCAAGTCTGGTTACTGGGATAAAGCTTTCAAGAATCTGCATCAAGCTACCACTGCTCCAACCGCTGAAACCGGCACCGCTCCACAGTCTTCAAAGTCCTCTCGTCACAAGAGGAAGAACAACAACAACAGTAGCAAGAATTGCGCTGTAACCACTGCTGCCCTGCTCCAATCAGTTCCTGCTCAACCACAGCCTTAACACCGCCAAGTAGCGGCACCGGTCACCAACGCACCGCCGGCAAAGCGTGCGTATACTGGTCCTCACCCGGCATGCTCTACTTGTACCCATCACCACCCTATGGGAATCGCTTGCATATACTGTGTGCATTGCAACATGTACGGTTGTCACACCCCAACCGATGGCGGAATCATCGAGGCGTGGCACTGAGCGAAACAGATTGTCCAGAAGTTTCCATAACAACTATCATTACCATTCAATTAAAGCAATACGTCCCATACCGTATCTCAAATAGTTAAATAATGATTACAGACAAGCATCAAGACAAGTATTCTGTTCCGACAACTCAGATTCTAAACATAGCTAATTTATTTGTTGGTTTCTAGGACTCCATCCCTAGCCTCAATTTCATCACCAGCAAGTTAAGCACAGAAACAGCCTAAGCACCTGTCACATACGTTAAAATAAAGTCAATACATATAATGTAAAGGTGAGCATACAAGTTTGATATAACATATAGAGTTCGAATTCGTTTACGCATAACCAGCACGTACACATAGTGAAATGAAGCACGTTAGTTATCGAAATAGATCCATCGATACCAATGACTGCGGATTGACTGCCCGAGGCAGTTCGCAATACATGTTTACCACCGTAATCCATGCAAGTAAAAGATCCTTAACAACCCCCGTGTGAACGGGTGCTGAGTCCAAACTATAGTACTATCGTTGCTAAGGCAGGTAGACAGCATTCCATGTGTAAACATAACAAACAAGCATTCATAAGCCACGTATAACATGCATTAATGGTTTAGCGTTAAAATAGCTTGAGTAGTGTGATAGTTGTAGTTTGAATATTCGTAACGTATGTAACACCCAAAAGTGCTAAAAGCAAAAAGGGTTCGAGTATACTCACAGTGATTATGGATTGAAGGGAGCGCTTTTCAGCGAGTACGGTTAGCCTGAATAGATTCGATAACGTAACGATAAGTGGCGCGTAAATCAGTACAAAGTGAGAGCGGGTAGGATAGTTGATCGTGCGGATTAACTATCCGTGCGAGTAAGTTATCCGTGCGAGTAAGTATCCGTGCGGATGGTATTTCGTGCGGGTGGTAATCCATCCGGATTAGTCACTCGTGCGGATTGTTTATCCGTGCGGACAAGTAGTCCGTGCGGACAAGTTATCCGTGCGGACAAGTTATCCGTGCGGACAAGTAATCCGTGCGGATAACTCACTCGTGCAGATAACTTATTCGAGTGGATTGTTTCTTCCTAAGTTAAGGATGTGTTTGTGTATGATGGCTTGTGCTTTGGAGTTTTCGTTGTAGCATTTAGAAAACATCTAAGTATCTCTACCCTTCAAGCCGGTCGCGCAGACAACAATCCGTCCGGATGGTAGTCCGTGCGGACACGTCTCCAAGGCTGAGTCACTTGATGAAATTTGTGGAATCCGTCCGGATGACAATCCGTGCGGACAGTGGTAATCCGTCCGGATAGTCTGTCCGTGCGGACAACTTGTCCGTGCGGATGCACATTGTTTGAAATTGTTTAAGGTCTCAGTATCTCATGATCCGAAGAGTAATCCATTCAGAGGTCGTCCGTCCGGATTGTTCATTCGTCGATACTCAAACCTTGTTTTGAATGTGGGTCCCAAGTGTAGCTCGTCCGGGTGACAACTCGTCCGGATCGTATGTCCGTGCGGACAGCTTGTCCGTGCGGACAGCTTGTCCGTGCGGACAGCTTGTCCGTGTGGACAACCTACTCGTGCGGACAACTCCCTCGTCCTGGTTGTTCCGTCCGGTTACCCTTGGTCGCCTTTGTCGTCTATCGAGACGTTCCGATTACGTGTCAACCATTTGGAATCGCATCCTTACCCGTATGACCAAGCCGGCCAGGAATCACCCTAACTCGGCCTGTCAGCGGCTTAGAATGGTCATCCTGGTCTAACCCGAAATCAGGTGTCTTGCGGGTAGAATCCAGATCTAGGACTAGTGCATCACTATCATTAAGTAGGAGACTAGAATGGGTCCGATTCCTACCGCTTTTTTAGGGTAAAAGAAGGAGAAAACTTGTTTATTTCTTTCAACTCTTTTATCCTTTAGAAAAGTTTAGATTTAGGTGAAGTTGTTGTGAAATCTTGTGGAAACCGTTCAGATCCGAGTTATTCTTGGTGGAATGAGGTCACACTTGAAGTTCATGAGAACTTCATGATGACGTCACCCTAGAATACCTCAAATCTTGATGATTTCATAGCTAAAAGTTGAGATTTGAAAGAGGAAAAGGTGTAGATGTGCGTATAGATCAAGGATGTACAAGTTTTTAGAGCAAGATCTTACCTGGATTGAGAGAAATCGGAGAAAAGGTGAAGAATGCGTGCAGGTCGGATGTCACTTGCCAAAAGTGGAAAGTTTGGAGAGTGACCCGGGTATTTATAGGATGCTAAAAGGGGAAAGGGGGTGGTTCGTGCGGATTGCAGGTCATCCGGGTGGGTTATTCGTGCGGACTGGTCATCCGTGCGAACTGTCAACCCGTGCGGATGGACCATCCGTCCGGATGTCGACTGAATGGTGCGTTCGGGTGCGATGACGCTTCGGTTTCGATTGCGAGCGATTCGATAGGGTTTCCTAGTCAAATTACTTTCAGTCCCAACTACTTCGTATATAACATGGTTCGACTCGGGATTCGGGTTCGGGTTCATTTCCATTCGAGTTGGACTTAGACTTCGAGTTCGATTGAGTTCGCTTGATTATCACAACAACTCATAAATAAACATGCATAGGTAACACGTAAGGCACACACACGTATAAATGACAAGTAAAATACATAGCTGGAGTTACGATTTGATGTCGATTCGATTAGCATAGCTTGATTAACTTTATCGCATTGTTACTTCCTATAATTCACAGTCGCGAGTCGATTGAAATACGGTCAGTATGATTCGATTATTGCAATGAACGACACTTACTCCACATAATATAAATAAAATAAAAACATTTCTACGAGTCAAGTCGCGCGAAATCGGTCGTTGACTTTGACCTTGACTTTGACTTTCACTCATGAAAACATGGGGTGTTACAGCCTCCTCTTGTTTAGGGAATTTCGTCCCGAAATTAAGCTGAAAGCCGTAACAAACCGAGCTAAAACCGGAACCTACAAGTGGTATTTGAGCAGGTTCTCGGTTGCGAAGATCAAACGCATAGATTCGTATACGAATTGATCAGATTCAGAGTCGATTTCACTCAGATTTGTCAAATTTCTTTATTTTATTTTATTGTAGGATCGGTTTTGACACCGTACGATTGTGTAACGAATGCTCGACGTGCGGAGTCCGTGATCGTGTGTGGATGGTGTAGGTTCCGGTTTTGATTGCAAACCGACCGTATGATACGCGAAATCCGTATACTAGCAAGACCGAACACACGAACAGTAATATAAACGTGATTCTATTAATCAGATCTGAAATCGTACAAGGACTTGAATCACGTGGAGCACTTTCTCCCTCTAGAACTTTCTCTCTCTAGTTTCACTCTTTAAACAACTGCGGGTACTTAGCCTTCATGTCGCTTTCGAGTTCCCAAGTGAACTCTGCGCCTCGTTTGCCTTCCCATCGGACCTTCACAATAGGAATGCGTGAGCGCCTGAGCTGCTTGGTTTGGCGATCCATGATTTCGACAGCCCTTTCCACGAAGTGTAATGTTTCGTTCACCTGTAGATCATCTAGAGAGACATGTAGATCGTGGTCGGCGATGCACTTTCAGAGGTTCGACACGTGGAAAGTCGGGTGGACATTGTTAAGTTCCTCTGGTAATTCGAGTCTGTAGGCGACTTTTTCGATCCTTTCCAGAATCTTAAAAGGTCCAACATATCGAGGCGCGAGTTTCCCTTTCTTGCCGAATCGGACTACACCCTTCCAAGGTGATACCTTTAGGAGTACGTAGTCACCAACGCCAAATTCACGGGGCTTGCGCTTTTTATCAGCGTAAACTTTCTGTCGATCCCGAGCTTTCGCTAGGTTGTCTCGAATTTGGAAAATTTTGTCTGTCGTTTCTTGTAGCAGCTCCGGACCGGTTAGTTGCGAGTGACCGATCTCGTGCCACACAATAGGCGATCGACATCTTCTTCCGTATAAGGCCTCGAAAGGTGCCATCTGGATGCTAGCCTGGTAGCTGTTGTTATACGAGAATTCGACTAACGGCAGGTGTCTATCCCAATTACCACCGAAGTCTAGAACACACGAACGGAGCATGTCTTCAAGGGTACAAATCGTTCTTTCAGTCTGACCGTCGGTCTGTGGGTGGAACGCAGTACTTAGATTAAGAATTGTACCGAGTGTCGTTTGAAATGTTTCCCACAATCGTGAAGTAAACCGAGCATCACGATCAGAGATGATGTCACGAGGCGTCCCATGTCTACAAATGATCTCGTCGGTGTAGATTCGGGCTAATCGTTCCACCTTGTAGTCTTCTCGTATTGGCAGAAAGTGAGCTGATTTAGTCAAACGGTCAATAACAACCCAAATGCTGTCATGATCTGATGACGTGGTTGGAAACTTGGTTACGAAATCCATAGCTATACTTTCCCACTTCCACATGGGAATTGGTGGTTGTTCGAGCAAGCCAGAGGGTCTTTGATGTTCAGCCTTGATTCTAGCACAGGTTAGGCATTTTCCGACGTAGAGAGCGATATCCTGTTTCATACCCGGCCACCAGTATCTATAGCGAAGATCCTGGTACATTTTGTCAGCACCGGGATGGATAGAGTATCGGGATTTGTGGGCTTCATCCATGATAATCTGTCGCAAATTGGTTCGCTTGGGAATCCATATTCGGTCTAAGAAGTGGAATATCCCATTTGATTTGCTCACAAGCTGGGCTCCATCGTGGTAGATTCTTTCTTTCTTTAAAGTGCGTTCGTTGAAACACGCATGTTGGGTGTCGCAGATGAGAGTTTCGAGGTTGTGCTGGGCTTGAACATTACGAGTGCTTAGTAGATAGCTCCGTCTGCTAAGGGCGTCGGCAACAACATTTGCCTTGCCTGGGTGATAACGAATCTCACAGTCGTAGTCGTTGAGAAGTTCTACCCATCGGCGTTGACGCATATTTAGTTCCCTCTGATTAAGGATGTGTTGTAGGCTCCTATGATCGGTGAAGATCGTACACCTTGTACCATACAGGTAGTGTCGCCAAATCTTTAATGCAAAAACAACTGCGCCTAGCTCGAGATCATGGGTTGTGTAGTTCTTCTCGTGGATTTTGAGCTGACGAGATGCGTAAGCTATGACCTTTTCTCGTTGCATTAGGACACAACCGAGACCAAGGTTGGAAGCATCACAGTAGACAATGAAATCATCGTTTCCGTCGGGTAGTGTGAGAACAGGAGCATTGCAAAGCATGTGTTTGAGGGTTCGAAAGGCAGACTCTTGTTTGGTCCCCCAGACAAAAGGCTGGTCCTTATGCGTGAGAGAGGTAAGTGGTACAGCAATCTTCGAGAATCCTTCGATAAATCGTCGATAATAACCCGCTAGCCCGAGGAAGGAGCGGACTTCAGACGGGTTCTTAGGCGTAACCCAGCTCTTAACAGCTTCAATCTTCGCAGGATCGACGTGAATACCCTGACTATTTACAATGTGACCCAGAAACTGAACCTCCCCCAACCAAAATTCACACTTGGAGAATTTGGCGTAGAGTTGGTTCCCCTGGAGTAACTCGAGAACCAAACGTAGATGTTGCGCGTGTTCGGCTCTCGTCTTGGAATAGATCAAGACATCGTCGATGAACACGATGACGAAACGGTCGAGATATGGTTTACACACGCGATTCATCAGATCCATGAAAACCGCTGGTGCGTTGGTTAGGCCAAAAGGCATGACAACGAATTCGTAATGGCCGTAACGAGTACGAAACGCGGTTTTGGGTATATCTTCCTCTTGTATACGCAGCTGATGATATCCTGAACGTAGATCGATCTTTGAGAAACACGTAGCGCCTTGTAGCTGATCAAACAAATCGTCGATTCGAGGCAAAGGATAGCGGTTCTTGATAGTCAACTTATTCAATTCCCGGTAGTCGATGCACATCCGGAACGACCCATCCTTCTTTTTGACGAAGAGGACCGGCGCGCCCCAAGGAGAGGTGCTCGGGCGAATAAAGCCTTTTTCAAGTAGTTCCTGGAGTTGGGTTGAGAGTTCGCGCATTTCGGACGGCGCGAGTCGATAAGGAGCTTTGGCGATAGGATTAGCTCCTGGAATGAGGTCAATACGAAAGTCGATATCACGATTTGGCGGTAGTCCGGGAAGATCCTCTGGAAAAACATTAGGAAATTCTCGAACCACAGGTACGTCTTTCACTTCCTTCTTCTCTTTCTTTTCCTTCTCCGCTGCTACAACGTTAGCCAAGAAAGCCCTGTATTCCTTGCGGAGATACTTGCTAGCTTGGAGGCATGACATAAGTTTGAGACCCTTCGAAGTAGTATCACCATAAACGCACAATGAATCACCATTTGCGAGCGAAAAACGAATCATTTTATCGAAGCACACAACTTCGGCATGGTTTTCTCGAAGGAAGTCCATGCCTACTATGACGTCGAAGCTTCCGAGTTGCATCGGAATAAGGTCGATTGGGAAGATGTGATTGTTGAGCTCAAGAGTGCAATCACGGATAACAGAATTTACAGCGACGGTTCTTCCGGTAGCGACTTCAACATCGAATGCAGAGGAGAGTCGGGAACATTTACGACTAAGGAGTTTCTCAAATTCGAGCGACACAAAGCAATTATCGGCTCCAGTATCAAACAAACATGAAGCATAAATACCATTCACAAGGAACGTACCATTGACCACGTTGTTGTCAGCCTGGGCTTGGCGTACATTGAGATTGATAGTTCTGGCGCGTGCGGCCTGTTGTTGCTGCTGCTGTTGTTGCCGCTGTGGTTGCTGCTGTTGCGGTTCTTGTTTCACTACCCTGTTCGGGCACATGTTGGCGAAATGATTCGGGTCGCCACACGTGAAGCATGCTCTGCTTTGACTGCGGGTGCCGGAGGAGCTTGTTGACCCTGTGGGGCAGTGAGTAGAGCTTGATTGGCAGGAGCTTGGTGAATACGACAGTTGGCAGTAAAGTGGCCGTATACATTGCAGTGAGCACATAAGCGGCATTGAATAGCTGTTGGGTGGTGATAGGTGCAAGTAGGGCAAAGCGGGTGCGGCCCAGTATATGCACGCTTCGCAGGCGGTGCATTGGCCACAGGCGCCGCTACTTGACGCTGTTGGGCAGGTACAGCTTGGATTAGTGCAGCAGTAATCGCACAGTTCTTGTTGGTGGAGCTGTTCTTTCTCTTGTTCTTTCTTTTGTTGCTTGACGAGGTGGGTTCAGCAGTTGGTGCAGTAGCGGTAGCTTGATGCAGATGCTTGGAGGTCTTATCCCATACCCCAGCTTTAACCCTTTTGTCATTGATTTCGGCGGCTAGCAGATAGGTTTCCTCGATCGTGGTAGTCTTAGCCGCTTGCACGAAATCAGCAACGCAGTCGGGCAAGGCTCGGATGTACTTCTTGATGGTCATATCGGGAGTCTTGACCTGGTCGGGACAGATAATGCTGAGCTGTTTGAAGCGAGCAGTAAGGCCAGCATTGTCTCCATCCTTCTGATGTATGTGCCAAAATTCATCTTCAAGCTTTTGACGTTCGTGAGGAGGGCAGAATTCCTCCAGCATGACTTCCTTGAGCTCATCCCATGACAGACCGTAGGCTGCATCATTCCCTCGCTTGTTCCTCTCGGCCGTCCACCAGTCTAGAGCACAGGACTGGAAGATGCCGGTAGCGTTCAGAGTTCGAAGGTCATCAGGGCAACCACTTTGTCGCAGAGTAACCTCGATAGAGTCAAACTAGTGGAATAGTGCAGTAGGACCTCCTTCGCCTGTGAATTCTTTTGGCCCACAAGACTTGAATTGCTTGAAACTGAAAGGTCTCGTGACAGCTTTAGGACCTTCAGTCCTCGATTCCTCGAATGATTTGCTGGCGTTCTCGTAGACATCACTCACGGCCTTAGCTACACTTTTCGCGATGATGGAAGCAAGGCGTTTGTCCCTGTTTTCCTGACGAGAGAGTGCATGACGGGATCCCGACGACATTGTCTGCAATAGACATCGCCATGGAACTCAACACATTGTATTCGAATCTCACCTCACACGGCTACTACTTACTAAAGCTCAGTAACACGTACATTCACGTAACAATGTAACACACAATGCATAGTCACATAGGCATGTAGAGCACATAATCACATAGTCAGAAACTTCCTGAACATGTAGAACACAATAGCAAGAACACACATACCTTAGTCACTAGAGGCACTCAGAAAACAGAAACCTATCATTTAAAGTCGGCGAGGGTTCGAATATAGTATAGTGCGAGCGGTTTTTGTTAATGATGTGTTGTGCATTGTGTGAAAGCAAAAGGTGTTAGATCGACACCAGTAGTACCTCAAATCGTTAACAAATAAGCATAAAACACGTAATTCACATGAAATCGACGAATCGCCAGAGTCAATAGTCTTGGCTCAAAGCTTGAAACACATAAAATCGAGAATAGATTGTCTGCGGCTAGTAGACTTTGACTAACCAAAGTAGTTCGACTATTCACAACGATCTTGTGTGCACAATTACCTTTAGGACTATGCCTTTGCCTCGATTCTTGGGCGTTGGCGCAATTCCCATTGGTTATATTGTGTCTTCTGATCGTTGGAGTCCATCGAAACTTTGGTGGGAGTTTTTGTATAAAAGCAGGACAAGCTGTCAAGGTTAGGGTTTCACCCCTATCTTGCAACTTTCGTCCTTGTTCTTAATAAAATTGAGGAGATTATTCATCAAAATATGGATTTCACTCCAAATTTGGTATGATTCTCCTCGTTTGTAGCTAAAACGCAAGCTGGTTAGGCAACTTTAGTCGAGAGTTTGCGGTTTTCACACCTATTCTCGGCCTTATTGCCCGTTCATAATTTTGAAAATTCAAGTGCAGTGATAGTGTAGGTAAGCGAAAATAGTGAGAAATAAGATCGTACACCATCCAGTAGGGGTGTACTAGAGTCGGTCTGCTGGTTCCTAACTATAGACTAGGTTTCTGAGACTTCGACCCGGACTAGGTCGAGTCTTGCCTAATTCCCTATAGTTATGGCTCTGATACCAATCTGTCACACCCCAACCGATGGCGGAATCATCGGGGCGTGGCACTGAGCGAAACAGATTGTCCAGAAGTTTCCATAACAACTATCATTACCATTCAATTAAAGCAATACGTCCCATACCGTATCTCAAATAGTTAAATAATTATTACAGACAAGCATCAAGACAAGTATTCTGTTCCGACAACTCAGATTCTAAACATAGCTAATTTATTTGTTGGTTTCTAGGACTCCATCCCTAGCCTCAATTTCATCACCAGCAAGTTAAGCACAGAAACAGCCTAAGCACCTGTCACATACGTTAAAATAAAGTCAATACATATAATGTAAAGGTGAGCATACAAGTTTGATATAACATATAGAGTTCGAATTCGTTTACGCATAGCCAGCACGTACACATAGTGAAATGAAGCACGTTAGTTATCGACATAGATCCATCGATACCAATGACTGCGGATTGACTGCCCGAGGCAGTTCGCAATACATGTTTACCACCGTAATCCATGCAAGTAAAAGATCCTTAACAACCCCCGTGTGAACGGGTGCTGAGTCCAAACTATAGTACTATCGTTGCTAAGGCAGGTAGACAGCATTCCATGTGTAAACATAACAAACAAGCATTCATAAGCCACGTATAACATGCATTAATGGTTTAGCGTTAAAATAGCTTGAGTAGTGTGATAGTTGTAGTTTGAATATTCATAACGTATGTAACACCCAAAAGTGCTAAAAGCAAAAAGGGTTCGAGTATACTCACAGTGATTATGGATTGAAGGGAGCGCTTTTCAGCGAGTACGGTTAGCCTGAATAGATTCGATAACGTAACGATAAGTGGCGCGTAAATCAGTACAAAGTGAGAGCGGGTAGGATAGTTGATCGTGCGGATTAACTATCCATGCGAGTAAGTTATCCGTGCGAGTAAGTATCCGTGCGGATGGTATTTCGTGAGGGTGGTAATCCATCCGGATTAGTCACTCGTGCGGATTGTTTATCCGTGCAGACAAGTAGTCCGTGCGGACAAGTTATCCGTGCGGACAAGTTATCCGTGCGGACAAGTAATCCGTGCGGATAACTCACTCATGCGGATAACTTATTCGAGTGGATTGTTTCTTCCTAAGTTAAGGATGTGTTTGTGTATGATGGCTTGTGCTTTGGAGTTTTCGTTGTAGCATTTAGAAAACATCTAAGTATCTCTACCCTTCAAGCCGGTCGCGCGGACAACAATCCGTCCGGATGGTAGTCCGTGCGGACACGTCTCCAAGGCTGAGTCACTTGATGAAATTTGTGGAATCCATCCGGATGACAATCCGTGCGGACAGTGGTAATCCGTCCGGATAGTCTGTCCTTGCGGACAACTTGTCCGTGCGGATGCACATTGTTTGAAATTGTTTAAGGTCTCAGTATCTTATGATCCGAAGAGTAATCCATTCAGAGGTCGTCCGTCCGGATTGTTCATTCGTCGATACTCAAACCTTGTTTTGAATGTGGGTCCCAAGTGTAGCTCGTCCGGGTGACAACTCGTCCGGATCGTATGTCCGTGCGGACAGCTTGTCCGTGCGGACAACCTACTCGTGCGGACAACTCCCTCGTCCTGGTTGTTCCGTCCGGTTACCCTTGGTCGCCTTTGTCGTCTATCGAGACGTTCCGATTACGTGTCAACCATTTGGAATCGCATCCTTACCCGTATGACCAAGCCGGCCAGGAATCACCCTAACTCGGCCTGTCAGCGGCTTAGAATGGTCATCCCGGTCTAAACCGAAATCAGGTGTCTTGCGGGTAGAATCCAGATCTAGGACTAGTGCATCACTATCATTAAGTAGGAGACTAGAACGGGTCCGATTCCTACCGCTTTTTGAGGGTAAAAGAAGGAGAAAACTTGTTTATTTCTTTCAACTCTTTTATCCTTTAGAAAAGTTTAGATTTAGGTGAAGTTGTTGTGAAATCTTGTGGAAACCGTTCAGATCCGAGTTATTCTTGGTGGAATGAGGTCACACTTGAAGTTCATGAGAACTTCATGATGACGTCACCCTAGAATACCTCAAATCTTGATGATTTCATAGCTAAAAGTTGAGATTTGAAAGAGGAAAAGGTGTAGATGTGCGTATAGATCAAGGATGTACAAGTTTTTAGAGCAAGATCTTACCTAGGTTGAGAGAAATCGGAGAAAAGGTGAAGAATGCGTGCAGGTCGGACGTCACTTGCCAAAAGTGGAAAGTTTGGAGAGTGACCCGGGTATTTATAGGATGCTAAAAGGGGAAAGGGGGTGGTTCGTGCGGATTGCAGGTCATCCGGGTGGGTTATTCGTGCGGACTGGTCATCCGTGCGGATTGGCAAACCGTGCGGATGGACCATCCGTCCGGATGTCGACTGAATGGTGCGTTCGGGTGCGATGACGCTTCGGTTTCGATTGCGAGCGATTCGATAGGGTTTCCTAGTCAAATTACTTTCAGTCCCAACTACTTCGTATATAACATGGTTCGACTCGGGATTCGGGTTCGGGTTCGTTTACATTCGAGTTGGACTTAGACTTCGAGTTCGATTGAGTTCGCTTGATTATCACAACAACTCATAAATAAACATGCACAGGTAACATGTAAGGCACACACACACGTATAAATGACAAGTAAAATACATAGCTGGAGTTACGATTTGATGTCGATTCGATTAGCATAGCTTGATTAACTTTATCGCATTGTTACTTCCTATAATTCACAGTCGCGAGTCGATTGAAATACGGTCAGTATGATTCGATTATTGCAATGAACGACACTTACTCCACATAATATAAATAAAATAAAAACATTTCTACGAATCAAGTCGCGCGAAATCGGTCGTTGACTTTGACCTTGACTTTGACTTTCACTCATGAAAACACGGGGTGTTACACGACTGATGTGGGAAAAATGCAATATATAAGTTGCATCAAATGAGGCATAAAACTAACCCTTTTTAGTACTAATATTGGAAAAAAGTGTGCTTTTGTCTTCCTTTTGTATTTTTAGGGTTAAAAGAGCTTAAATGAACAAAAGAAGCAAAAATGTAGCCAAATCCAGCATAAATACAAGAAAAGGAATAAACGTGGCATGCCCGACCCCTCGACAGCATCTTCCCAAGCAAAACAAGAGAACAGAAGGCTGAACACGCCCCGTGCTCAGTGAGCACGGGGCGTGCCCAAGTGTCTGCAGAAAAGACAAAGCTGTAGAAGCTTCTATCACCCACCACGGGGGCGTGCCCAGCGAACACGGGGCCGTGGTCAACTCTAAGATTCGCAGAATCTGAGGAAATCTTGATAGTACAGATACGATTCTGCACACGGGGTCGTGCCCAGCGGACACGGGGGCGTGGTCAACTAATGCAGAAAAACTGCATTTAATGAAGAAAGAGAGAAGGGTGGACACGGGGCCGTGCCTAATGGACACGGGGCCGTGTCCGGGCTTCTGTGCAGGCTATAAATAGGGGTGCTTGGCTCATTTGCAAACCATCCCTTGGCAAACCACCTCTCTCACACTTCACCCACCCACCACCACCATCACAACCCACATCCACCACCATCATCCATCATAGAGTGTATGAGTAGTCTCGGGATCCAAGATTGATCGTAAGAGTTTTTGACAATCAAAGGCCATGTTTGCCTAAGTCTCTTACATCACTTGGTGAAAACAAGTGTCTAGTGTAATACTTTTTTATTTTTAATCTTTTCGCACTTTTTATTTGGTTATGTATTAATGACTTTAATAACTAGTTTCTTATGTTGAAGGCGAGTCTTCCTTATCATTTGTCTGTGGTGTCTTGGCATTATTTTACTGTCTATATCATGGTTGTAAAAGTCCCGCCTAGGCTCCGAGTACTCACTGAGTACTCGCTACATGGTAGGCTGCCGAGGCACGAGTACTGTTCTCCCAGGCCAATTACTCCCCGAGTAATCTCCGCCTAAGCCGAGTACTTCCCGAGTACTCCCGAATCCGACTAGGGAGCGCCTAGCGACTTTTCCAACCATGGTCTATATAAAATAAAAGATTTTCACCACTCATATCTCCACGGTCTATATGGAGATATGTTGGCTTCCTGGTCGGGGGTTAAGGGAACGGTTTGGTAAGAGTCTTGCCTTGTTCAGTGTATAGATCCTGCAAGGACCTGGGTCAAATTTAGTAGGACCTCCTTCAATACCCACCGGTATTGGATGGCGAGGGTCCAAACTTTTTGATCCCCTCATATGTAAGCTACTATTAAAAATTTAACCCGGCTACTTAGGACTGTATCTCTGCTGACTCAGACTACTTAGCCGAGGGTAACGTCACCTTCAAAAGAGGGGCCTACCACATTATGCATTAATAACTTAATTAATTATCTTTCAATAATTCAACCTTTTAGGATTGTATCCTTGCTGACTCAAACTACTGGGTTGAGGGTAACATCACCTTCAAAAGAGGGACCTACTACAATAACTAAGATAATCTCTTAAAAAGTGCAAAAGTGCGGAAATAATCAAAGGTTACGCTAAACACGAGTCGGATCCAAGTGATTCATCTTGTCTATCTGTTTTTATTTTTATTTTATTTTTCAGCATTTTAGTTAGTTTTATTTTTATTAGTTTAAAAAACATTTTTCTAAACTTTTGATTTGATTAGACGTTGAGGATAAACCGGTATTAAAAGCTCTTGTGTCCTTGGACGACCTCGGTATCTTACCAACACTATACTACGCTCACGATGGGTGCACTTGCCCATATGTGTGTTTAGTGTTAGTAAATATCATGTTTTATAAATTTAAAACTTGGCTAAAAAGTGTTAAAGGGCTTAAAATATACATTAAAAACTATATAACACTTCACACGCATCATGTTATTGGCGCCGCTGCCGGGGACACAAGGATTTTAAGAAAGCTTAAAATCGACGGCTTAATCAGTTTTTCAAAACCCTTTTTAAAACGCGCGCATTTTTTCTGCATTTTAGTTAGATTTTGCATTTACAGTAGCCTGAACACGGGGCCGTGCTCACTGAACATGCCCCGTGCTCAACGAAATCTGTAACTTTAATTCAAACGCCAAGATACAGAACCTGAACACGGGGCCGTGTCCAGCCTCTGTTTCCGTTTTTATTTTTGTTTTCTGGTCTCGAGACTTTGTTGTGGTCTACTGAGTTATCCTCGTGGATCAATACTCAGGAGGTTACAACTACACCTATGAGGATGATGATTATAGGGAAGACTATTGCACCAATTGTGGTGACCCGCACTCGGTACAATATTGTGACTTATTTCAACCATCCACTTCATACACCTATTATGAGGAGCCCAGGTACGAGCCATCAACTTCATACACATCCTATGAAGACCAAAGGTATGAACCTTCTCCCTCATACTCATATTTTGATGAACCAAGGTATGAGCCTTCATACTCATACTTTGAGGAATCACAATATGAGCCTCCACCTTCATATGCTTATTACGAGGAACCATGGCGTGAACAACCCACCTCATATGAGTGTTATGAAGAACAAAGTTACGACCCTTATTCGTCATATACTTACAATGAAGAACAATGGTGTGAACCATCTACTTCCTATGAGTATTATGAGGAACAAAGGATCGAACATCCAGATTCAAGCTTTGAAAATCCCGATCCTTACTCTATCGCCGACATAACCGATAAGATAATGGAACACCTTAAAACTATCGAGCGTTGCATAAAAGAATCTTGCGCAAGGGAAGAGGAGTCCCGCGCAAGAGAAGAATTAAATAAAAAACCAACACATGAGTTAAACAATGAAAAAGGTGAGTCCGACAACGTTAAAATTCAAAGAGAGTCTAATTTTGAAGAAATTAATCTCTTGTCACCCTCTTTCGAAAATCATTGTTTAGTTCCCACTCATGCTAAGTTTTTAAAAGAGTTAAACGCTAACACTAAAATCGACGAAACGGTAAGCATTAAGTTAACTAATGATCAAACTTCGCTAATAAAAGAAGACCCATTTGAAATCAACATTAAACCGGTTCCATGTTTTTTTCAAAACTTCTTTATTAGTAATGTTACAATTGATAAAGATCTTTGTGTTAATATAATGGCAAACTACATTTTTGGAAAATTAAGTATTAGTGATTTTTCTCCACTTCAAATACCCATTTTTCTACCTGATCGGAAAATAATAAAATCAATCGGTGTAGTTGAGGATGTCTTGGTTCAAACAAATCAAATGGTAATCCCAACCGACTTTGTCATCCTCGATGACGCTCCTCTAGTGTTGGGACAACCTTTTGTAAAAACCCACGAAGCTTTGAAAAACCAGAAGTACAACAATCTATCTATTCAATTAGGGGCATTTAAAAAGAGTGTTGATCTTGAGCGTTCAATGAAATATCCATTCGGCAATTGTAGGATCGGGGAATCGATCAAACGAGTCGATCAGAAGAGTTCTCGATCAATACGAAAGGCGGAATCAGACGTATTGATGTTCTATCAGCTTGATATGCACTTAGAATCACTTTAACTGTCGATTGTATTGATTTCACAACTTTACACGAGCTGGCGACACTTCGGCAGAGCTTCGCTACCGGAATCAGAATGTTCCAAATGAAGACCCAAGACCTCCTATATATAGGGAACCCCAGGTCGCACCAACTAGTCCACACGACCTGGTCCAGGTCGCACGACCTGGCTAGGTCGCACGAACTGGTCACCTCGCACGAGGTGGCTGGTTCAAGCCTGTTTCCCGTTTCTTTCGTACAACGTGTCCTGGTCTATCTATTCTATTACAAGACTAGATACAAGACGAAGTCAACAGACATATGCACTAATAGACTCCCCCTTGGATGTTGACGAGTCTTCAGTGTATTGAGTCTTCAGTCTTGATCGGTCTTCTCGCTCTTTCCAAAGTGTCTTTCTCTGTAAGCATCCTCATCAATCTCTCTCTTCTTCTGTCAGAATCTCAACCTGGCTCTATCCTCTCTCTAAATCTCTTGATCAGGTCTCTTGATTCCTTAAGCTCATCAGCAATCTGAAATCTTTCAATCAACAGACTCCCCTTTGCTAATAGACTCCCCCTTAAGTTGTTTCGGGATCGCAATCTGACATAGCACTCGTTCTAAGATCGTATCCTGGCTCAAACTCTGCTCAGGCTTAGACACTGGGATCTGCACAAATCTCTACCCAAAAGTAAATTTCATAATTTTTAACATTTAACAAATTTAGAAACCACTTGTAGATATCATTCAACATCAACAATAGTTATATCAAGTTCAAATTAATGACCTTGATTAACTAACAATAAAATCATCCTCATAACATCACTTGTAAGATTATCTGATAACATTTCTCAAATTATCTCAAACTTTAATATCATTTTTCATTTCAAACATACTCTCCCAACCCACTGTTGTTCATCATGTTTAGCACTCGGAATTTTGAAAATCAGCTTTTCAACGTCAGTTGTCGAAAATAAGATGAAATAGAATCTTTTTGATTTTTCAAAATTTTATGCTACAACACACTAATGAAAAGCAGTAAAGAAATATTTACAGACAATATTTTTGTGAGTTAGTGTAAGAGGATCATATCAGTTTATGACAAATCACTAGCACCGTTGAGCTTTAAACACTTTAAGTTCTAAACGATTCACTTAGATTGTCAGTATATTGATCCACTTAAATTTTCACACAAAGTTCAACTGTTTCGAGATACGGATTAGTGTTTTAAGGACTTAAACTTATTCGCGTGTCCCACCTCAGAATATACTCCCGTATCCAGACTCCTATATTCAGTCTTACAGGTGAATGTACACTAATGATATCTGTAAACGGGTAATGCGGGACCATGAGAGCTCAGGTTAGAACTTCCGTTCAAACAAAGAGATGATGGCTCAACTTTAGGTGTGTCCCGTTTGGGGATCTTTTCTTCAACAGCACATGATTAGCATTTTTCAATGTTTCATCATTTTTTATGCTGAGGGTGAGCTTTATGATTAAAGCAGTGCAGAGTATTATACGAGGACTAGGCTATTGCTCCTGCAAAATCAGAAGTCCTGGTATAATACCCCAGATATCATCACGCACAAAGACCTAGTATGTCAGAAATAGAAATCCCTTCAAACAAAATTTCAGGGGTTACCTATATATCCGAGAGATGTTCCCCACGAGATAAGTAAGTATTTGATATTTAGGTTTATATCTCGAAAACAATCTACTAAGCGTGTAAAAACCTACTGGCATATCATCAGTGAGACCGTTTATCATATTTGACTTTTCATTTCTTTAGCATGCTGTGATTGTCTACTGATGTACTATCATTTCCTCTTTTTCACAACAAAACTCAATTTGATTTTTCGATTTTTTTATTTTTAGATTTTATCATGTTTTTGGCTTTTTCAAATTTTCAAAATTTCTAAATTTTTTACTCCCCCTAAAATCAAAAATATGTTTAAATTTTTGATTTTCCGGGAAAATTTGAAAATAAACGCAATAAACTGTACAAATAAAATGACAAACTGATGTGAATTGTTTCAATTCTCCATCCACTTGGCGTAAACAATCAGAACTCCCCCTATCAACAAGCTATTTTCCCATTATGATTTCAAAACACTTAAGTTTGTTTTAATCAAAATGGTTTTTCTGGAAAATTAGTTTTGTTGATTTCACACATCATGGGGTTTCATCACATTGTTCTTTTAACCACTTGTAAAATCTAACACTTTTAGGTTTTTCACAAAAAACTTTTTTTAAGAATGATTCCGATTCATGCTCCACGATTACCAACTTGGGAGCTCCGGCAACTCAGGATTTTACTTTTTAAAGAATCTCACCCATGCCTGATCTATCATGGGTGAACTATCCTCATTTGGTTTAACAATTTCGATTCATAAAATTCTTTCACTCCTTTCACCTTCCCATCAGCCATCTTACCAAAAATATGTAGCACTTTACTATTAAATGCTTTTTCAGCATCAAATTCTTTCTTATCAGAGAAGAATTGATCTAAAATCTCAATCTTACCAATTTTGGATTTCAAGTTTCCGTTTGACAATGGTGGAAAATTTTCATCATCCATTGTTGGAACGGAATTCTCATCATTTAGCACAACAGATGACTCCTCTGAGTTTGACGAGTCAGATTCATTGCCAAAACTAACTTCTGATTTCTTAACCACCCATTTTTGATTGTTAAGATTTGCTCTTCTTTTGTAAAAATGTTTCGAACTTTCACCAACTTCGAAAGTTGAATTTTTGAACTCTTTAAAATTGTCTGTTGGTTGTTCCTTTTTATCAACACATTTTTCTTTCAATTTAGAGTTAGAAGAAACTCCCTGTTTTATGTTGGTGGATTTTGAGGAATTCCAAGCAATATGTCCAACCTCTTGACATTTGAAACAGGTTCTTTTTTCAACTCTCGGTTCAGATTCCTTCAACATATTCTTTTGCTTTTCAGCGAGAAACTCCTTGTTTGACTGTTTCCAGAAAGGTTTCTCCTTCTCTTCTTCTGAACTTGCTCCTGAAACAAATTTAGTTTTTGATTTATAAATTTTCTCATTTTTATGATTTTCTGGTGGAATAAAACCTAATCCTTTCTTTTTGAAATTACTGTTATGGTTTGGTTTCTTTCGATAACCCGAACCAGAACTGTAACCCTTTTTCTTATTCAATCTTTGTTGAACTCTTGAAGTGTACTTTTTAGGTTTTTTCAGTAAGATTTACATCTTTTATTTCAGAAATATTAATTTCTGTTAATTTGAAAACCTTGTTAATCATTTCAGTTTTAACACCTCTTATTGGAAATTCTTCATCAGAATATAATTTGTCAGAATCATTCAAAGTATATGCTACTTTGAATGTTTCGTCATTCAAATTATTTTGTGACATTAGAAAATCTTTATTGTAAACCCTTTTGACCGGTGAACTCGAGCATTTGTCTGATGAACTCGAATTTTCAGATTTAGATTCTGACTTTGACTCTTCATCTTTATCTAACACCTGATCAACCACTTTCTTAATTAACTCGGACTCATGATCAGTGTTAGACGCTGTGAAGGTGACATGACATCAATATCATCTGGCAATCCATCAATAGACTCGGATTTCAGATTCAGATTGAGTGCTTCAGCCACCTTTTCAAAGTCTCGGGGGGTATAGCCATCCCACATTGGATTTGGTACTCTGTTATACTTCAAACCAGTTTTCTTACCAGAATTTTCTTCATCATCTGCAAACTTATGAGCTGCCACGGTAGGATAGATGCGATCAATAACATAATCTGAACTTTGATAACTTCGAAGTAAATTGTTCACTCTTTCTGTTTCGATCGTCATTGCTGCCAATTCTTGTTTCAACCCTGCATTAATCTCAATGTATTTGTTAATTGCAGTTTGCTTTTGAAGAACTGTTGCTTTCAGAAGATTCTTCATCTGAATATCCTCATCACAAGCTCATTTGTACAAATTTACTTTGCTGCTTAGGAGATCATATGATTCCTTTATGCTTCTCACATTATGCAATAAATTCTCTTTGAGCTTCTCCAATTCAGCAAGCTTTGTATCTTTTTCAGCACAATCGTTGCAAGGTTTTAAACACTTAATACAAGGTTTTTCAACCTCTACAATCTTTTCCACTTCAACAATTTTTTCAACTTCAACTATTTTCCCCACCACCTTTTCAATCACAATCGGTTCTTTATCAAATTCTATCTTCACTTCATTCTCTTCAACCTCGACCTTCTCTGTTGGTTTTTCTTCTACTTTTGCCTTATCAGCTTCCATCTGAACTTTAGTCTGTTCTTCAGCAACCCTTCTTGCTTCCATTTCTCTCTTCAGTCTAGCAGCCCTTTTCTCTTTCAACATCTCGATTTTATCTCCAAAAAACAAATTAAAACTATAAGAATCCAATTGTTTTCTAGCTTTATTAATATACTCTTCCTCATCATCAGTATCTGCATCACTTCCTAATGACTTAAAAATCGGTTGTCTTCTCAGACTGTTCTTAGATTTGACTGATTCTTCTTCAAACATTTGAGCAACAAATGCTTTAGAAACTGAAGGTCTAGAAGGATCATAATAATCCCAATTGAAATCTTTCGGAATCCTTTCATCTTCTTGATCTAAAAGACCAAAGCAAGCTTTACCCTTTGATTCTTCAATGGTAGTTGAGTGTGAAGATTGTTGTTGATATGGTTGTTGAGCAACCTGATGATAAATTGCTTTTCTATGATAATCGTTGTTTCCGAAAGGATCTTGTCTTCCGGTTGCTTCTCTGTTTGTACACTCTCTTTTAAAATGTCATTTTTCTCGGCAACGAAAACAAGTAACCTTCGATTTATCAAAACCTAGCTGAGATGTTGCAGCTTCATGAAGATCATCTCTTCCTGTGATCTGTTTGAACTTTTCTGCTCTTCTCAAAACACTTGCTAAACACCACTTGATGTCCATCAACTCAAGTTCTTCAGAATCAATCTGGTCATAATCATCTTTATTAAGCATCAGATTTTCGATTCGTCCAGCAACTAAGCTTTCATACGATTCTAACACAGTGACAAGAGATGCCATGTGTTGCTTCACAATATCTGGAGAAAATTTTTGACCATTTTGAATATTTAATGTAACATTGCATTGCAATACTTGACCGGTAACATTTGTTGAACTTTGTTGTCGAGAACTCGGTGTTGAGAAATTTGGTTCAAAACTTGTATAAGACGAAGAATATCCACTGCTCTGATTTATATTGTTTGCATTTGTTCCGGAAGTACCATCAGCACTAAACCCAGTCTGAATCTTTGGACTCAGAGTGGTCTCAACTTTGCTTCCTCTATAGTATAGACTCACATCCAGTTGAGCACCCAGACTTCTCATTGTAGCAGTTTTTCGAATTGCTAGCTCATGTTCTTCCAACTTCTGGATAAACTTACTCAAATTCATATCTTCAAATTGTCGGTTATGCTTTAAAATCAACAGATATGTTCCCCATTCATTCTGGGGTAACGCATCGGCTAGCTTATCAACCCATTCATCATCTTCTTTCTTGATGTCCAATCTTTTCATTTCCATGACAAGATGACAATATCTCTCAATAATCGTTCTTGTTGTTTCACCTTCAAAATCTGTAAACATATCAAACAATTTTTTTAGTAATGCACATTTATTTTTTATCATATCAGTACTACCCTTAAACTTTTTAATCAACGCTTTCCAGATTGATCTAGCAGTTCCCTTATGTTGAAGCAAAACGAAAATATATTCTTTTACCGCTTGTTGGAGAATGCTAATCATCATCTTTTCACTGGTGCATCTTAATTTTTCATCCGGTGTAAATTGACTTAATGGTTTTTCATTTTCAAGATCATCTTTCGGTAAAGTATAATCTTTCTCTAACGAAACCCATGCATCAAACTTATTTGCTTGCACCCAGTTTTCAAAACGATCTTGCCATCCTTTAAAGTCCTCAATGTACATAAGCTTTGGAGGCTTTTGGAAAGTTCCCGTTTCATTCTCGATACCAACAATCTCAGCAACGGTAACTGGAGCAGCTGGGGCAGTAGCAAAAGCATTGTAAAATTCGTTTTGCATGTTTTGGTGCGAAGGATTCACAGAATCAGAATTTCAAACGAGTTGAATTTCGTGCGAGCTGGTTCAAACGATTTGGAAATGTTTCACACGACTTGGACACATTTACAAACGACCTGGGGATTCTCAAGCGACCTGGCTAAACTCAAACGACCTGATATCTTTTAATCCACACCGTGCGAGCTAAGATGATTTCAAACGACTTGAACAGAAATCAAGCGACCTCGTGCGAGCTAGAAATATTTTCAAACGTCCTGAGATTTATAACACACTCCGTACGACTTGGTCTCACTTCGTGCGAGCTGGCTGTTCAGCTCGTGCGATCTGAAGATATTTTCACACGATCTGAAAGTTTTTCGAACGATCTGAGATGTTTTTCACGCGGTTTGGTCAATTTTAACAAGATTTAGGGTGAATTAGGTCCTGATTTGTTCACGGATTGTTTAAAACTCAAGTTTACATGTTATATGTGAAATTCAGATCATTTTAGTCATGAAAACGTTCTGATTTTGAAGAAAATGTGTAGAAGAATGAGTGGAAATGAGAAGAAATCAATTTTTATCAATGAAAACAAGCTGAAATGGTAAGAACTCTTCCTCCTGAGCTCTGATACCACTTGTAGGATCGGGGAATCGATCAAACGAGTCGATCAGAAGAGTTCTCGATCAATACGAAAGGCGGTATCAGACGTATTGATGTTCTATCAGCTTGATATGCACTTAGAATCACTTTAACTGTCGATTGTATTGATTTCACAACTTTACACGAGCTGGCGACACTTCAGCAGAGCTTCGCTACCGGAATCAGAATGTTCCAAATGAAGACCCAAGACCTCCTATATATAGGGAACCCTAGGTCGCACCAACTAGTCCACACGACCTGGCCAGGTCGCACGACCTGGCCAGGTCGCACGAACTGGTCACCTCGCACGAGGTGGCTGGTTCAAGCCTGTTTCCCGTTTCTTTCGTACAACGTGTCCTGGTCTATCTATTCTATTACAAGACTCGATACAAGACGAAGTCAACAGACATATGCACTAACTGCAATAATGACCCCCTAATTGAAGATGAAGATGAACCACCCGATACAAGAGAAGAAACTGACCACTTTGTTGAAGAAGAGGTCGCCATAGAAAAAACTTTTGTAGTTCTTGATCGAAATGAGCAACCAAATAAGGAGTCTCCTAAAGACCCACCTCTTGAGCTCAAAGAACTCCCAAAAGGTTTGGAATATGCTTTTCTAGACAAAGATGGTAAATTACCTGTAATTATTTCATCAAAATAAACTAGCTTAGAAAAAGAAAAATTAATTAAACTTTTGAAAAAACACAAAAATGCGATCGCTTGGAAGCTTGTAGATATTAAAGGTATAAGTCCTTCCATGTGCACGCACAAAATTTTAATGAATGATGACTACAAATCGGTAATACAACCACAACGTCGAGTAAATCCAAATGTACAAGAAGTGGTTAAAAACGAAGTCATCAAATTACTTGACGCCGGACTTATTTATCCTATCTCCGATAGTCCTTGGGTAAGTCCCGACCAAGTAATTCCAAAGAAAGGAGGTATGACGGTAATAACTAATGAAAAGAATGAATTAATACCAACGAGAACCGTCACAGGATGGAGGGTATGTATAGATTATAGACGATTAAATGAAGCAACAAGGAAAGATCACTTTCCTTTACCCTTCATTGATCAAATGTTAGAAAGATTATTCGGTCATAAATTTTACTGTTTCTTGGATGATTTTTCAGGTTATTTTCAAATCCCGATAGCACCCGAAGACCAAGAAAAGACAACATTCACATGTCCATATGGAACTTTTGCTTATCGACGCATGCCATTTGGTCTATGTAATGCCCCCGCAACCTTTCAACGTTGCATGGTGGCCATATTCCATGACATGATAGAAAAGACAATGGAAGTCTTCATGGATGACTTTTCTATCTTTGGGGATTCATACGACCAATGCCTCGATAACCTTGAACGAATGCTATCCCGATGTGAGGAAACCAACCTTGCCCTTAACTAGGAAAAATGCCATTTCATGGTAACGGAGGGAATAGTACTCGGTCACAAGATCTCAAGCGAAGGAATGGAGGTTGATCGAGCTAAAATAGACACTATTTCTCGATTACCACCCCATCCTCCGTTAGAGCAATCAGAAGTTTCTTAGGGCATGCCGGATTCTATAGGCGTTTTAGCAAAGACTTTTCTAAAATCTCAAGGCCTCTAACAAAATTACTTGAAAAAGATTCCCCTTTCATCTTTGACAAGGATTGCAATCAAGCATTTCTAACCCTAAGGGAAATGCTAGTCAATGCACCTATCATGATAGCGCCTGATTGGAAATTACCTTTCAAAATCATGTGTGATGCAAGTGACTTTGGAGTTGGAGCCATCTTGGGACAAAGAAAAGAAAAGCATTTTCACCCAATTTATTATGCTAGTAAAACACTTAACGATGCACAAGAAAATTACACAACAACCAAAAAAGAATTGTTAGCTGTGGTATTTTCTTTTGATAAATTTCGTTCTTATCTTGTTCTTTCTAAAATAATAGTCTATACAAATCATGCAGCCATTCGATATCTCTTCAAGAAGCAGGATGCTAAACCACGTTTGATTCGGTGGATTCTACTCCTCCAAGAATTTGATATTGAAATCAAAGACAAAAGAGGAGCAGAAAACACTGCAGCGGATCATCTTTCGCGTTTAGAAGACCCAGCTTTGGAGGCAACCAGGGATGAGCAAATCAATGAAAAATTTCCAATGGAGTCCTTGGAAATGGTGGAATACAGATAAGAACCATGGTATGCCGACTATGCTAACTACCTAGCTAGCGGTATAGTCGCAAAAGGCTGGCCACATCATCAAAGAAAGAAATTCTTTGCTGATGTAAAGCATTACTTTTGGGAAGACCCTTATCTTTTCAAAATGTGTGCTGATCAACTCATCCGCCGATGCATACATGGTAGGGAAGCAAGAAGAATTCTCCGCCATTGTCATGAAGGTCCATACGGAGGACATCATGGTGCCTCAAGTACCGCATGAAAGGTATTCGATTCAGGGTTTTATTGGCCTACCATTTACAAAGACGCCCAAAGTCTTGTCAAAACATGTGATGCTTGCCAAGGAACATGTAATATTTCTTCCAAAACGAAATGCCTCAAAATGGCATTCTTGTTTGTGAAATTTTTGATGTGTGGGGACTCGACTTTATGGGACCTTTCCCACCTTCAAAAGGAAACAAATATATACTTGTGGCAGTTGACTACTTGTCTAAATGGGCTGAGGCCGAGGCACTTCAAACAAACGATGGAAGAGTCATGGTAAGATTTCTAAAAAGATTATACTCTCGTTTTGGAACACCAAAAGCTTTAATAAGTGATAGAGGTACCCATTTTTGTAATCATCAACTTGAAAAAATCTTAACAAGATATGGGGTCTATCACCGGGTCTCAACAGCATATCACCCTCAAACAAACGGACAAGCCGAAGTGACTAATAAAGGTTTAAAACGAATACTCGAAAAAACCGTAGGGTTAAATAAAAAGGAATGGGCCGATAAATTAGATGATGCTTTATGGGCTTTTCGAACTGCTTATAAAACAACAATAGGTACAACCCCATATAAGCTCGTCTATGGAAAAAGCTGTCACTTACCAATAGAAATTGCACACAAAGCCTACGGGGCAATTAAAAATGTAAACTTAGATTTAGAATTTGCCGGTAAAAATCGATTTTGTCAATTAAATGAATTAAAGAATTATGCATAATCTAACTCCGAAATTTATAAGGAAAAAATGAAGAACTTGCATGATAAACATATTAAACCTAATGAATTTCGAGTAGGAGATCGAGTTCTATTGTTTAATTCACGACTTCGACTGTTTCCTGGTAAATTAAAGTCTTGGTGGTCAGGACCTTTTTCCATCACCCATATTTTCCCACACGGTGCAGTGGAAATTAAATCTCGGAATGGAATTCCATTCAAAGTCAATGGCCAGCGGCTGAAGCTCTATCAAGAATTCATTGAGGACGAGGAGGAAGAAATCTCGCTTCAAACGGTCGAATAATAAAAGCATCAACATCATACCTAGTGAGTTACGAACAAACGAGTTGACTTCTAAATCGGTAAGTCTTCTAACCAAGTTTCTGGGAAACAAGGGCACTCACACGAGCACTTAAAAAAAAAAGTTGCCCGCCCACGGGGCCGTGTCCACGCAACTGTCGGGATAAAACCCCTTTTCCAAACAGTTTCTTCATTTCCACACGCCCCGTTTTCCCGAAAACTCTCTGGTTCAGGCGATTTTTCTGTAAGATTTAGACGTCTCCTCTACTTCTAACAAAATCAAGATGTCCAAGAAATTCACAAGGTTCAATGCAAATGAGTTGGATGCTAAAGCAAGATACGATGTGCTTCGAACCAGGCTAGAGGAATACCCACGATAAGTATGCATGGATCTTTTAGCAACAGTGAACCAACTTGACCGGTTTAACAACTTAGTCACCGGCCCACTAAGAGCCGCCCTAACCACTCGACTTCGCTCAGTCCACGAATATAATCTTGAATTCTATAGCACATTCGTGTTCAATTCAAGAGCCGACCCATTTGATAATGATGGGGTAGAATTCCGATGTGGGGGGACTAAGTACTCGATTTCGATGGCACAGTTTGGGTCAATAGTGGGGTTGTATGCGGAGGAAGATGCGGGCAATGAAGAAAACACCGGAGGGTTACGTGAATTATCAGAAAACGAACGCCAAGCCGCTTAGGCTCAAATAGGAGAAGGGCACTACAACCCAAGCAGCACTAAGAGCACTAATTTGAGGGACCCTCTTTACCGTTACATCCATAGGGTCCTCACCTACTCTCTTAGCCAAAGGCATGATAGCAGTGGCGTTGTAGGGTTGAGAGATCTGGTGGTCCTTCATTGCGTTCATACCCGCACCCACCTAGATGTTCCGTACCTCCTGCTCTGAAACATGCATTGGAACCGGCTCGCTACTCCACCAACCCCTATCTTCTTCGGAGGGTGGGTATACCGTCTCTTCAAGCATTTCATGAACATGCCCAGGTCTTTCCAAAACAGCCCATGGTCAGGGAGAGTGGACATAAACATCTGCCGCTCCATGAACCTGATTTATGAAGCCGAAGACGTGACGGTTAGCTTCCAAAGAGTCCAGGGGCATGCATGGAACCCGCAAGAGGCACTCGTCTTACATGCTCCACACTTCCAGCCTCCTCCTCAATACTAGTATCAGCCCCATGGTGATCCGGGCCAATCCTCCTCACAAGGAGGAGGTTTTCCTAATTTTCAAAGTTTACATGACTTATTGCAGGAAAACCTCATGTGCACCAGAAACACCTATAACATGGCGAGCAACACGTACACCTGGGTCGGAGCAATTGAGAGAAACATCTCCAACATACAGGATGACATTGGGAGCATCCGTGAGTACATGGCGGGGCATGGAGGAGGAGATGATGATGAAGACGAGGACATGGACTAGGCGGGAGGAGCCGAGGTAGGAGCAGCTGGTTGGAGGTCCCACAGGTTAACCCCCTTTTCTCATGAACAATTTCGGCCTGCGTGCCATGTGTTGAACAATTTACTTCCTTTAACTCTTTTTACTTTCTGCATTTATTTTTCTTTTTTAACTTTGTGGTATGGATGTTTGAACAATGGTAATTTAGGATGCTTGCAATGGTTTGGTGTAGTGTTTATTGATAAGACAGGTACAAACGAGGCTTAGAGCACTAAATATTAGTGCTACTAAAGCCGGGACAAGAAAACCGAAGACAGAAACCTGTTTTTCACCTTTGCAGATTGTCTACATGGGGTCGTGTCCAGCCGACACGCCCCCGTGCCCATTGCCCCAGACCTGCTGTTTGTAAAAATTATGCAGATTTTTGCCAGACACGGGGTCGTGCTCAGTCGACACGCCCCCGTGTCCACCTTCTGTAAGTTATCGTTACTGGCATTCTGACCACGGGGTCGTGTTCGTTCGACACGGGGCCGTGTCTAGCCTTTTTACACATTCAATCAACCTAAAAACTTATTTTTGGGACACATTGAGGACAATGTGTAATTTAAGTGTGGGGGGGATGCTAAAGCCTTGAATCTTGCAAGTCCTAATTACAAGCCTTAGACAAAACTCTATTGGAACCGCTAATCACCCCAATTTTTTTTCAAACATTTTTCATTTTTTTTACTTGTCTAGGTTTAATTTGGGAATTTCAAATTCTAAAAAGGTTATATTTTTACAAATTTACAACCGATAGCGTCGTGATAAAAAGAACCAACATAAGAAAATTATGAAACGACATGACAAGTTTAGTTAAAATTTGATTATATATACTTGATCACATAAAAACTCATTCCCACAAAAAGTGAGTTTTGAGCCTTTATTGAGCATACAAATACATATCTATAAACTAAATGCTCATTTTTCGTTTCTTGGGTGAATAGCCGCTTGGTTCTTACGACTCTAGAACTTGCCACGACAATACATTCTCGGTCCTTACCAACTTAAACCCGAGTAAGTAAATGATGGAGGCATTAGGAGTAACCCTTTATATTTCTACACCATTATTTTTTTCTTTTTCTTTACCACCTACCCAAAATCCCCCTAGTTAACCCTTTTGAGCCTAAACCTTTTCATTTCTTAACCCAAAACAAACACCCTTTTACCCACCAAAACCCTTTTTTCATTTTAAACCCTTTATTTTAGTAACAAAGCTTGGTTTCTCTTATGACTTTAATGAAAAAATAAAAAAAATAAAATAAAGAAAAATGATGATGAAGCCAAAAGAAATAAAAAAACAAGTTTATCAAAAAGAACTTTGTTTGAATAATTGCTTCATCAAATTAAAAAGTCATAAAAATAAAAAAGTCTTATGAAAACCGAAGCTTTTTACGCCTTTCGCCCTTTTCTACTAACCACTAACCCAACCACCTATCTTTAACCCAAGCCTAACCCTTCCCCTTGATATTTACAAAGGTTTTTAGTAAAAAAGGAGGATTGATTACTTGGCAAGCTTATGGTAAGAATAAGTTCCATGCCGCTCTCGAGAGTTTTCACAAAAATACACCTTCGGCCGAGTGTTGAGTGATTCCCCGTGAGGTATGTGAACTTGTATATCAATGGAATTTTAAAGAGGCGTGTTATGCCTTAATAAGTAATTTATCTTATGTAATGTTTTAAATAAATCATGACGAATAGGATTGTAAATAAATAAAAATAAAACTTAATAAAGAATCTTGGAAATCCCGACACTCTATGACAAGCCCAAAACCTTCTCTTCTACCCATTCCATTTGGAAGTGTTAGCCACAAAATAAAGAGTTTTGCTTGAGGAAAAGCAAAGATTCAAGTGTGGGGGTATTTGATGTGCGCAAAATGCAACATATAAATTACATCAAACGAGGCATAAAACTAACCATTTTTTAGTACTAATGTTGGAAAATGTGTGCTTTTGTCTTCCTTTTGTATTTTCAGGATTAAAAGAGCTTAAATGAACAAAAGAAGCAAAAATACAGCCAAATCCAGCATAAATACAAGAAAAGGAATAAACGTGGCATGCCCGACCCCTCGACAACATCTTCCCAAGCGAAACAAGAGGACAGAAAGCTGAACACGCCCCATGCTCAGTGAGCACGGGGGCGTGCCCAAGTGTCTGCAGGAAAGACAAAGCTGTAGAAGCTTCTATCACCCACCACGGGGGCGTGCCCAGCGGACACGGGGCCGTGGTCAACTCTAAGATTCGCAGAATCTGAGGAAATCTTGATAGTACAGATACGCTTCTGCACACGGGGTCGTGCCCAGCGGACACGGGGGTGTGGTCAACTAATGCAGAGAAACTGCATTTAATGAAGAAAGAGAGAAGGGTGGACACGGGGCCGTGCCCAATGGACACGGGGCCGTGTCCGGGCTTTTGTGCAGGCTATAAATAGGGGTGCTTGGCTCATTTGCAAACCATCCCTTGGCAAACCACCTCTCTCACACTTCACCCACCCACCACCACCAACATCACAACCCACATCCACCACCATCATCCATCATCCATCATAGAGTGTGTGAGTAGTCTCGGGATCCAAGATTGATCGTAAGAGTTTTTGACAATCAAAGGCCATGTTTTCCTAAGTCTCTTACATCACTTGGTGAAGACAAGTGTCTAGGGTAATACTTTTTATTTTTAATCTTTTCGCACTTTTTATTTGGTTATGTATTAATGACTTTAATAACTAGTTTCTTATGTTGAAGGTGAGTCTTCCTTATCGTTTGTCCGTGGTGTATTGGCATTATTTTACTGTCTATATAAAATAAAATATTTTCACCATTCATATCTCCACGGTCTATATGGAGATATGTTGGCTACCTGGTCGGGGGTTAAGGGAACGGTTTGGTAAGAGTCTTGCCTTGTTCAGTGTATAGATCTTGCAAGGACCTGGGTCAAATTTAGTAGGACCTCCTTCAATACCCACCGGTATTGGATGGCGGGGGTCCAAACTCTTTGATCCCCTCATATGTAAGCTACTATTAAAACTTTAACCCGGCTACTTAGGACTGTATCCCTGCTGACTCAGACTACGTAGCCGAGGGTAACGTCACCTTCAAAAGAGGGGCCTACCACATTATGCATTAATAACTTAATTAATTATCTTTCAATAATCCAACCTTTTAGGATTGTATCCTTGCTGACTCAAACTACTGGGTTGAGGGTAACGTCACCTTCAAAAGAGGGGCCTACTACAATAACTAAGATAATCTCTTAAAAAGTGCAAAAGTGTGGAAATAATCAAAGGTTACACTAAACAGGAGTCGGATCCAAGTGATTCATCTTATCTATCTGTTTTTATTTTTATTTTATTTTTCAGCATTTTAATTAGTTTTATTTTTATTAGTTTAAAAAACATTTTTCTAAACTTTTGATTTGATTAGACGTTGAGGATAAACCGGTATTAAAAGCTCTTGTGTCCTTGGACGACCTCGGTATCTTACCAACACTATACTACGCTCACGATGCGTGCACTTGCCCATATGTGTGTTTAGTGTTAGTAAATATCGTGTTTTATAAATTTAAAACTTGGCTAAAAAGTGTTAAAGGGCTTAAAATATACATTAAAAACTATATAACACTTCACACGCATCAACGACCACTTCACGCCAACTACCGTGCAGGTCCACGTCAAGCCCCAGCTCTAGTTCAAGGTCAAGCTCCTGCTCAACAAGCTCTACTTACTGCTCCTCAAGGCCAACAAGCGGCTCCTGCACCCATGATCCATGCTAGAGCTTGCTTTGCGTGTGGTGATCCCAACCACTTCACAAACATGTGCCCTAATCAAGTGGTTAAGAAAGAGCCACAACAGCAGCAGCCTCAGCAACATCAGCAACAGCCAGCAGCCCGCGGACGTGCATTCAACATTAACGCCCATCAGGCTCAAGCAGACAACAATGTGGTCAATGGTACGTTCCTTGTGAATGGTATATATGCCTCGTGTTTATTTGATACTGGAGCAGATAACTGTTTTGTATCGTTTGAATTCAAGAAGCTCCTCAATCGTAAGCGCGCTCATCTCCCCTCGACGTTCGATGTTGAAGTTGCCACCGGAAGAACCGTCGCTGTAAACTTTGTTCTACGTGATTGTACGCTTGAACTCAACAATCACGTCTTCCCTATCGACCTTATTCCGATGTAGCTCGGTAGTTTTGACATCATAGTAGGCATGGATTTTCTTCGCAAAAATCGTGCTGAAGTTGTTTGCTTCGAAAAGATGATTCGTTTCTCGCTCGCTAATGGTGATCAACTTTGTGTGTATGGCGAAACTCCTTCGAAGGGTCTTAAACTCATGTCATGTGTCCAAGCTAGCAAGTATCTCTGCAAGGAATACAGAGCTTTCTTGGCTAACACTGTAGTAGCGGAGAAGGAAAAGAAAGGAAACTCAGGAGTGAAAGACGTGCCAGTTGTTTGTTAATTCCCCAATGTTTTCCCCGATGATTTACCCGGATTACCTCCCGCTCGTGATATCGACTTACGAATCGACCTCATTCCTGGAGCAAACCCTGTTGCTAAAGCGCCTTATCGTCTCGCTCCTTCTGAAATACGCGAACTCTCGAGTCAGCTCCAGGAACTACTTGATAAAGGCTTTTCGTCAAAAAGAAGGATGGATCGTTCCGGATGTGCATCGACTATAGGGAGTTGAATAAGCTGACAATCAAGAATCGCTATCCCTTGCCTCGAATCGATGATTTGTTTGATCAATTACAAGGTGCTACGTGTTTCTCAAAGATCGATCTACGCTCAGGCTATCACCAGTTACGCATTCAAGAGGATGATATACCCAAAACCGCTTTTCGAACCCGCTATGGTCACTATGAGTTCGTTGTCGTGCCTTTTGGTTTGACCAACGCCCCCGCAGTTTTCATGGATTTAGTGAATCGAGTGTGCAAACCCTTTCTTGATCGCTTCGTAATCATGTTCATCGATGATATCCTGGTCTATTCCAAGTCAAAAGCCGAACAATCGTAGCATCTACGTTTGGTTCTTGAGTTACTCCAGGGAAACCGTCTCTATGCCAAGTTCTCCAAGTGTGAATTTTGGCTGGAGGAGGTCCAATTCTTGGGTCACATAGTCAATAGTCAAGGTATCCATGTCGATCCCGTAAAGATCGAAGCTGTTAAGAGTTGGGTTACACCCAAAAACACGTCTGAAGTCCGTTCTTTCCTCGGACTGGCAGACTATTATCGCCGATTTATCGAAGGTTTTTCTAAGATTGCCGTGCTGCTTACTTCTCTTACGCATAAGGACAAACCTTTTTGTTTGGGGAACTAAACAAGAGGAAGCCTTTCAAACTCTCAAAGCTATGCTTTGCAATTCTCCCGTGCTCTCACTGCCCTACGGAAACGACGATTTCGTAGTTTACTGCGATGCCTCGAACCTTGGTCTTGGTTGTGTTCTTATGCAACGGGACAAGGTTATCGCGTACGCTTCTTGACAGCTCAAGATCCACGAGAAGAAATACACCACACACGACCTCGAGCTTGGCGTAGTTGTTTTTGCGTTAAAGATTTGGTGACACTACCTTAACGGTACCAAGTGTACGACCTTCACCGATCATAGGAGCCTACAACACATCTTTGACCAGAAGGAACTGAATATGCGTCAACACCGGTGGATAGAACTCCTCAACGATTACGACTGTGAGATTCGTTACCGTCCGGGCAAAGCAAACGTCATTGTCGATGCTCTCAGTCGACGAAGCTATTTGCATAGCGTTTGTAATTCCCAAGCCCAGCATAATCTCGAAGCTCTTATACGTGACGCTCAACATTCTTGTTTTACCGAGCGAACTTTGAAGAAAGAAAGGATTCTAAACGATGGCGCCCATCTCGAGAATAAATTGAATGGTATATTTCATTATTTGGACTGAATTTGGATTCCCAAGCGTACTAATTTGCGACAACTTCTAATGGATGAAGCCCACAAATCTCGGTATTCTATTCATCCTGGTGCTGACAAGATGTACCAGGACATGCGCTACAACTACTGGTGGCCGGGTATGAAGAAGGATATCGCTATCTATGTTTCGAAGTGCCTGACTTGTTCCAAGGTCAAGGCCAAACAACAGAGACCCTCTGGCTTACTCGTACAACTCGAGATCCTGATGTGGAAATGGGAGAGTATAGCTATGGACTTTATAATGAAACTCCCGTGCACGACATCAGGTCATGACAACATTTGGGTTGTAGTCGACCGTTTGACTAAATCAACTCATTTCCTGCCGATACGAGAAGACTTTAAGGTAGAAAAATTAACCCGAATCTACACCGATGAGATCATTTGTTGACACGGGACGCCTCGTGACATTATCTCTGACCGCGATGATCGGTTTACCTCGCGTCTCTGGGAAACGTTTCAATCTGTTCTCGGTACTAAGCTTAATCTAAGTACCGCTTTCCATCCCCAAACCGACGGTCAGACTAAAAGAACGATTCGCACCCTTGAAAACATGCTTCGACCTTGTGTCATAGATTTCGGTGGTAATTGGGACGCGCACTTACCTTTAGTCGAATTCTCGTACAATAACAGTTATCATTCTAGCATACAAATGGCACCATTTGAGGCATTATACGGAAGGAAATGTCGATCGCCTATTGTATGGCACGAGATCGGAGACGCGCAAATTACCGGTCCTGAGCTGTTACAAGAAACGACAGACAAAATCCTCCAAATCTGAGACAATCTGTTGAAAGCTCAGAGCCGACAGAAAAGTTACGCCGATAGACGAGGCAAGGCCCTTGAATTTGACGTTGGCGATCACGTACTCCTAAAGGTTGCACCTTGGAAGAGGGTGATCAGATTCGGAAAGAAAGGAAAACTTGCGCCTCGATATGTTGGACCCTTTAAGATTCTGGAAAGGATTGGGAAAGTGACCTACAGACTCGAACTACCGGGGGAACTTAGTAATGTCCACCCGACTTTCCACGTTTCGAACCTCAGAAAGTGCTTGGTCGACCAGGAATTACATGTCCCTCTCGAAGATTTACAAGTGGATGAAACTTTACACTTCATGGAAAAGCCTGTCGAGATCATGGGACGAGAAACCAAGGTGCTCAGACGCTTACGCATTCCCATTGTGAAGGTTCGCTGGGAAGGCAAACGCGGTGCCGAGTTTACCAGGGAACTCGAAAGTGACATGAAGGCGAAGTATCCACAGTTGTTTGTTACGGCTAAAGCCTAATTTCGGGACGAAATTCCCTTTAGTAGGGGAGGTAGTAACACCCCGTGTTTCGAAGTCAAAGTCAAGATTGAAGTCAAAGGAAGAAAAGATTGCTAATTGCGATCTGTCACTCCTTGCTCAACTACTGTTTTGACTTCTTTGACTTGTAATCGAATCTATTATTTATTTGTTTTAGTTGTATTATCCTGAGTATCTATTAATAATCGAGAGTTACTCACTATTTAATCGCATGTCTAATCTCTAATCGACTTATCGCTATCGCATTCGCAACTCGAATTATGTCTTCTGGATATTGTTTTACCTATGTGTGCTATTATGTGTTACTTGTGCATGTTATGTTTATGTTGAGGTGCTTAATCGCAATCGCAATCGCAATTCTATCGCATCGCAATCTAAATCGCAAACGCTAAACGCATGTTATTTATAGTGATTATATGTTAGATATAGTAGTTAGGTTATTTGTGTAACTAATGGTTAATACTATCGCCTCGCTCGCTCGAATCGCATCGCAACGCTAAACACGTGAAACGAAACGACAAAACTCAACACATCGGACACCTGGATCAAGTGGCCAACCAATCGAGTGGCCATCCGATCGGTGACCAATCCAACTCTTGAACACTTTCCTCTTTTGGAAACCCTATAAATACCCTCCAGTCACATCATTTGTGATATGACAGCTCCTCACTCGACTGGCCGCACTCAAGCTCTCTTTTCTCTCGATTTCTCGCGATTCTTGTAAGTTTTCAACTCAAATCTTGTACTTCTATGATCTACGCGCACTCCATCATATTTTCACCTTTGAATCTTAACTTTTAACCATGAAATCACCAGATTTGAGGTGTTCTAGGGTGATGTCATCATGGTGTTCTTATGAACTTCAAGGTTTGGCTTCATTCCACCAAGAAAAACTTAGATCTGAAGGATTTCCACATGAATGATCAATGTTTTCGCATAGATCTACACAGATTCATGGTTAAAAGGATTGCAAGATGGTTTTCTAACTTTCTTTCAACTCTTTTACACTCAATGCACTCAAAACCGATAGAATCGGAGCTCGTTCCGACCTTCTACTCTGTCTTAGTGATGTGTTGGTCCAAGATCTGAATTCTATCAAAGGGACAACTGATTTTGGGTTAAACAAGAACAACCGTCTCGAACAGTTAACTGATCGGACTAGGGTGATTCCTGTTCGATCGAATCACTTGGGTCAAGATAGGGTTTCTGTTGTTTAAGCACGTTATCATACCGTCTCGATCAAAACTGCAAAACCTTCAAAAAAATCAAGTGCCAAGACGATCAGGCCGTTGGGACGGATTGCCGTTCGATCGGATTGCCATACGATCGGAACGCCGTCCGATCGAACAGCCATCCGATCGGCTTGCACTTGGTTCCACACTTAAACTTTTATTTTCAACTTTCAAAGATCTGAACGACGAACGGATCGCCGTCCGATCGGATAGCCATCCAATCGAACGACCATCCGACCATGTGACATTTGGAACTTCGACACTTAATCATTTTTATAATTTTCAAAGATCATCAGTAACTAACGGATTACCAACCGATCGGATTGCAATCCGATCGAGTGACAATCCTGCTGTGAACTTGTTCTCACTAAGTGTCCTGCCAATCGGATCGCTATTCGATCGAATAACCATTCGATCGATCGACCTGAAGGGTAGAGATACTTCTCTGTTTTCAAAATGCTTCAACGAAAACTTCAAATCCATCATACACAAACACATCCTTACCAACGAATGTCAATCCAATCGAATGGCCATCCGATCGGATGACCATCCGATCGGATTACCAATCGACTCTTGGTACTTTTCACCGTTTTACGCGCCGCTCGTCGTTTATGCTATTGTTAACTGCTCAGGCTAATCTCTCAGTGCTCCCTTCAATCCAAGGCAGTGTTTATTAAGTTAAACGCTATTTGTGAGTATAATCGATCCCTTTTTGGCTTTACGCACTTTTGGGTGTTACATACGTTAGTTATTCGATGAATGCTTGTATGTTATGTTAACACAGTGATTGTTGCCTGACACCTTAGCAATGATAGTACTATAGTTTGGACTCAACACCTGTCGTGGACAGGGGTTGTTAAGGGCTTTACTTCACGTGTCCTAGTGGGGATATGTTTTGCGCATTCTACAACTCGCAGTCACGTCTGTACATATTTCTCTATCGATAGCCTACTTGCCTTCACTTTGTACCTGTTTCATGCTGGTTATGCGTAAACTATTTTGAACTCTATTATTATTATCAAACTTGTATGCTCACCTTTACACTATGTGTATTGACCTCTATTTTAACGTATGTGACAGGTGTTTAGGATGCTGTGCTTTGCTTGCTATTGATGGAACCGAGTAGGAGAGTCTAGAAACAAGGACAATTTATTTAATTAAATATAAGTTGTCGGAACATGTTTTGTTTTGAGGATATCTATGTCTGTAATAATTTGATTGCTTGGTAGGTTATGGTATGGGATATAATATTAACTATATGGTAATCTAGTTGTTGTGGAATTTCTCTTAACAATCTGTTTCGCTCAGTGCCATGCCCCGATGTTTCCGTCGTCGGTTGGGGTGTGACAGAAAAGTAAAGGGATCAAATCTGCCAGTTCTGGAAAAGAAAAGTCCAAGGGCTAAGATTGTCATTTATGGAACATGGCTCTTACAGTGAATTTTGAGCAATGAAGTTTTGAGATGCACCAAACTACGAGTTATGATGAGTTTTGGTCAAGAAAAGCGGTATTAGAACCTAGTCGGGCGCGAAGCAAAGAAAAAAGAAAAAAAAGTTATTGTAAGCGTATATTGGTAAATTTACATAGATTGTTAATGTGCGGTCTTCCTATTTAATAGCAAACTACATTACATTTGTAACTTATTTTGCAAAATTTATATTAAAAAAATGGAGTTTAGAATAAATTACGAGGTGTGTAGGATAAATTTTGACATATGTAGTATACAATTTGATAATGTGTAGGGTGTATGTAGGATAAAAATTTATGTGTGTAAGATGAAATGAAAATGACTAATTAATTAGAGAGAAAATAAGGAGTTGTAAATTATTTAATATTTTACCATTATAGCATTTTTTTTGAACGACCAACAAAATAAATTCCGAGCACTCTCATGGAATCCACTGGAACAAACGGAGTACTCCGAGAGTAACCCGAGTCCACCACTAATTCCGGGGAAAACCCGGTAACCCACCCACAGGCACGACGGTGAAATTACTAGTAAACCCCGTTTGCCTTAAGGATCGAACTCAGGTTTCCCTAGGTCTTCTATCATTGCCCACCAATGACTTATTCTACATAAAGTGAGAGTTGAACCTGCATCTATTAAGGGAAATACAAGTTTTTCACCACTTGATCTAGAGATCATTAACAACAATTTTTTTTCTTAAATTGATTTTTTCTCATTTCGGGAATATTTAGATGGAAAGTGTACTTTAATTAGCAAACTATAGAAACTAAATTTGTGGTAGATGTTGCCAAGACCTTTTTATATCATTAACCCAAAAGGATATTATCGATATTTAACTTTTTCTTTACATCTCTCCCTTCTTTTCTCATTGACAATACAATAGACTTATCTTTATACTAATAAATAAAAGAGTAAATTATAAAAATCGTCTTTTATGTTGACACCAGATCGTAAATCATGTCCTTTATCTTCAAAAAGTACAAAAAGAACGTACTCGATGTTTGCAAACCCTAACACGTTATGTCTTTTAGCCCTAACTTAGTTAGTTTCATGGTTAAATCTGACCAAGTAGACCTCATCTAAGGGCAAATTAGTTTTTTACCCATTTATTTTAAGTATTTTAATAAACAAACAAAATAAATTCTAAAAATTATATTTAGACACAAAATCTGATTAGTTTCTCTCTTTCTATTCTTCAAATCCCTCTATCTCCTCCTTTATCTCTTTCTTTGAACCACATCACCACCACCACCGCACCACCACCACCATCACCACCGCACTGCCATCACCACTGCACCTCAACCACCACCATAAACATGTCCACCACGCACCTCCACCCGTTGCCATCCCCCAATCCCAACACATATATTCAGATCTGGAAGTAAACATATTCAACCCAAATGGCCATACTTTATTCCTTGAAGAACCATATGGGTCCGTAGCATCCCCAAAACCACACCAAATCTGAATACTGCCATCATCAACTACCGCACGTTGGTCACCGATGCCGAGGGCTCTTGAGCTCGTATAAGTCTGAACCCGAATGTTCTCCATCCAAAGGTTATATTCAGGGGAATACACGGTGTAAGTTAGCAATCACCAGTCTGCCTAAGGAGGTTTATGATAAAGAGTGGGATATGATGCAACAAGATCCTTGTAGAAAGGTGAAATTTATCGTTTTTTGATTTATATTTGTTTGGATTAATTGCGGGTTTTATTAAAATTTGGATTTTGGGGATTTGTTTTGTAATATGCGATGATAATATTATTAGTTGATTGAAATTTTGAGCTTGGGGACTGTGTTGATGTTTGAGTTATGGATAAATGCTTCTAAAGTTCATTTATTGTGTTGGGAAGGTTTATTATGTTAAGATTATGATTTGTAAATTGTCAATTGCTCGTTTGTATTATTATTTATGATCTGTAAATGGTTGGACTAGTCGTGATTGTAGTAATGGTGGTGGTGGAGAAAGAGAGGGAGAAGGGGAGAGGGAGAGAGAAATGGTAGGTGGGATAGGTGGGTTTTATTTTTGTTTATTATTTTAGTGTTTAGGGTAAAATGTCTAAAATACTTTATGTGGGGTCTATTTGGTCAGATTTAACCATGAAATCTAACTGAGTTATGACTAAAGGACATAATGTGCAAGGATTTACAAGCATCGAGTATGGTTTTTTTGTACTTTTTGAAGATAAAGAACATAGTTTGCAATCCGGTTTCACCAAAAATAAGTGAGTATCTCACATCATATACGTTGAAAACAGATGATAAATGGTATACTTACCAGTAAGATGAACTATCGTGCATACCTTGATACGGGAATGTGTCGTGTGTGGATGAACACCGGTCGGTAAGTATAAATCATACCTTAATCGTATCCCCTAGCCGCGAGTACATCTGATAAGTTTGGCTTAATTGGACAACAATACCGATAATCGTTATAGGAGGCTTATCTTAATGCTAACTAATTGAACAACAAGAGCGTTTTGGCATGACCGTACACTGATATGATTCTCTTACCCTCGAAACTCGCAAAAAGAATGTCTGTAAATATTTATTTACATTTCTCCATTTCTACATCTCTGTATATATTTATTTACTGCTTTCCGTCTTTACATTTGAAATATTCAAAAAATACCAAAAATATTTTAGGTGTGTTTTAACATAAACTTTATAAAAACCAAAAAGATTTTATTTCTATTTTATTTTTGATTGCCCGATGTTGGATCTTAAGTCTTTTCCACCTGAAACCTGATCGAAACCTTAAACAATTGCACCTTCATAAACGGTCGAAGTTAACAAGTTTTGAAAGTTAAAATCTCAAATTGATCAATTTTTAAACTTTCAAACTGTTGTCGGTCGGTAGTTGATTGAGAGTTGGTCACATGTGTGTCGTTTGTTTATATTGACTATATTCCAAGTGGTTGTTCTCATTACGGGTTTAGCTCTGTTGTGTGTGCAGATGCGGCATATGAACCAGCTAAAGGCCAGGAGAACGTGTTAGATGACAAGCTTCCGAATGAAGACACGACATGGATGCAATCAAAGGCCCAAGGTAATCGAGTTGCAGCTGACCACTCATCAACACCTCAAGGATCTAAAGATTTGAAGATCAACGTCTCATGAGCAACGTTCAAGGGGGAGTTTGCTGATGCACCTCCTGACTATGCCAAGTGAAGACGTATGAAGATTCGACAATGTGAAGAACGAACCATCATGAGCAGCATCCAAGGGGGAGTTTGTTGATGCATATTTGTGGATGCGGCTCGGTTCGGTTCGACTCGGCTCGGTTCAATTAGGTTCGAGCTCGACATCGTGACATTCCTCCGTCGTGCGCCCCAGAGATCGATACACAAAGCACGAAGAGCGCGAGCTGACATCACCATGACATCATCATCATGATGTCACCCCTTAATATTATTGAACGACCTGTTCTATTTCCTCACCCCTATAATCTTATTTTCACATCCCTATTTGTATACGGGCCGTATAGACTGATACAGGCCGTATAGAATGTTTATGCACACAATTTAATGTGGTGGAATGTTATTTTTGTTTTTATATGTATACGGGCCGTATAGTTATATACGGGCCGTATACATATTTGCATAATTTTGTTTCGAAGGTTTGATAAGGGTTTTTAGTTTTGAAATTTGTATACAGGCCGTATAATGTTATACTGCCCGTATAGAAAAGTTAATTTTTTGTTGCAATCGTGAAACCGTTTAATAAATTTTGTAAATTTTAAAATAGTGTTGTATATATCGGATTATGTTACGAGTTTGTAGTTAAACATATTTATTATGTTTCATAAGTTTCCACTTTGTAAAACGACGTATAGAAAAGTTATTTTTTTGTTGCAATCGGGAAACCGTTTAATAAGTTTTGTAAATTTTAAAATAGTGTTGTATATATCGGATTATGTTACGAGTTTGTAATTAAACATAATTATTATGTTTAATAAGTTTCCACTTTGTAAAACGATAAATATGTATAGAAAAGTTAATTTTTTGTTGCAATCGGGAAACCATTTAATAAGTTTTGTAAATTTTAAATAGTGTTGTATATATCGGATTATGTTACGAGTTTGTAGTTAAACGTATTTATTATGTTTAATAAGTTTCCACTTTGTAAAACGATAAATATGTATAGAAAAGTTAATTTTTTGTTGCAATCGCGAAACCGTTTAATAAGTTTTGTAAATTTTAAAATAGTGTTGTATATATCGGATTATGTTACGAGTTTGTAGTTAAACGTATTTATAATGTTCAATAAGTTTCCACTCTGTAAAACGATAAATATGTGATATGATTATGATAAACTACGACAACAATTATTAAACAAACAACTTAACATCTAAATATAAGATTAATATTTAGAATGTTTTACATATAAAACAAACAAAAAGATAAATTTTTACAACGTTTCAAACGTAAAATAACAAAAAAAAAAAAAAAAATACAATAAGCAGCTACGGCGGCGGTGGTGGTGGTGGTGCAGCGCCAGCTCGTGGAGGTAGGGGCGCGCCAGAATGCATAGCCACAATCACCTCAACCATCCACTGTACATCCCCTCTAACTGCAGCTACATCCGACTCGACCTGAGTGAGTCTTGACTCGACCTGAACGAGTCTCGACTCCACCCCCGGTAGAGGCATCACACGCTGTCTCACGCTCCGTCGAACGTACGGGCGATCACCCTGTAAATCCTCCGCAGCTACCTGTGATCAATCGATAGTATGATCAACCCCCTTATGTACCCCGCCTCCCTCTCCGTCGCCTCCCTTTCCCTCGCCCTCGCCGCCCTCCCTCGACCTCGTGAGCCAAACCCATCGATTGGGCTGTGTCCCTGCCAACCCTGTCAAGCTGGAGTGTCAGGGTGAAACCCTTTTGCACCTGCGGGGACATGAGGCGAGGGAAATGCTTCACCAGACGGGTGACGAAGCCCCCACAGCTGATGTGGGTAGATGTACGTTTAAAAGCGTACTCGGCGAGATATACGGCCAACCTGTACGCCAAGTTGCCCCCCCCCCCCACCGGTAAGTAAGTCATGCAAGTATAATAGGTCATTTTGGGTGACCCATTCCCTGCTATCATGATGACCGGCGATCGTCACGGTGATACACCGATGTAGGTATCGGTGTAACGGGTTGTAAAGGCAAGTCTCCCGTGCCTTCGGGGATCGTGAAGTCGGTTTCGCGAACTCCCTGTACCCAATAGTTTTCTACTAAGGTGGACGTGCTGATGTGCGCATCAAAAAATGCCTGGGACACTGAGTACTCCTGTGAGTACAGACCCAAGGCAACGGCGAACTCAGGAAGTGTCATCCTCAGAGGCTTGCCGTAAATAGTAAAAGCTACGGCGTGTGTCGTCAAAAAATGCTGTAAACCCCCACCTCGGGTGTCTGAAATGAAAAAGTAGATAAAAACTATAAAGTAATCTCCTTGTGGGCCCGCTCTGTGGCGGCATCAAATAAGCGGTCCCACGCGGAGTTAGCTGGCATGAGCTCCCGGACCCAACCGATCGATCCAATATCGGTAAAAAACTGAATATCAATGGTCCGAGGCGCATCCAGCACCATCTCTCGTAATCTGCCCAAAACCCTATAGGCAGCCGTACCTCGGGGGATTTCTTTAATAAACTGCCCCGTCTCAGTAAAATCGGGCACAATCTCCTCCTCCTGTCCACGTCCCCGTCTGCGTCCGCGTCCACGTCCACGGCCCCGATCCTGACCTCCACCTCTACGGGCCGCAGCAGCTGCTGATGACTCAGCCATATCGTCGGTAAAAATAACAATTACAATTTAGCAATCACTATACGATTAGCGTTAACGTATTATACGACTACTGTTCTTGTATACGAACGTATTGTACATCTCATATACGCTCTGTACACATCAAGTATAGGTTTCGTATACTCACGTGTTGATGCGTGTCGAGTGTAATATATTTTTATGTATATTTTTAGCCCTTTTTAACACTTTAGTCAAGTTTTAAATTTATAAAACACGATATTCTACTAACACTAAACACACATATGGGCAAGTGCACCGATCGTGAGCGTAGTATAGTGTTGGTAAGATACCGAGGTCGTCCAAGGACACAAGAGCTTTTAATACCGGTTTATCCTCAACGTCTAATCAAATCAAAAATTTAGAAAAAGGTTTTTAAACATGAAAATAAAAACTAAAAATGCCGAAAATAAAAATAAAATAAAAACAGATAGACAAGATGAATCACTTGGATCCGACTCGCCTTTAGTGTAGCCTTTGATGTTTTCCTCACTTTTGCACTTTTTAAGAGATTATCTTAGTTAGAGTAGTAGGCCCCTCTTTTGAAGGTGACGTTATCCTCAACCCAGTAGTTTGAGTCAGCAAGGATACAATCCTAAAGGGTTGGATTATTGAAAGATAATTAATTAAGTTATTAATACGTAATGTGGTAGGCCCCTCTTTTGAAGGTGACGTTACCCTCGGCTAAGTGGTTTGAGTTAGCAGGGATATAATCCCAAGTAGCCGGGTTAATGTATTAATAGTAGTTTACATATGAGGTGGTCAAGCCATTCGCACCCCCGCCATCCAATACCAGTGGGTATTGAAGGAGGTCCTAGTAAGCTTGACCCAGGTCCTTGCAGGATCTATACACTGAACAAGGCAAGAACCTTACCAAACAATTCCCTTAACCCCCGACCAGGTAGCCAAAATATCTCTATATAGACCGTAGAGATATGAATGGTGTAAATATTTTATTTTATATAGGCAGTAAAATAACGCCAAGACACCACGGACAAATGATAAGGAAGTTTCACCTTCAACATAAGAAACTAGTTATTAAAGTCATTAATACAAAACCAAATAAAAAGTGCGAAAAGATTAAAAAACAAAAGTATTACACTAAATGCTTGTCTTCACCAAGTGATGTAAGAGACTTAGGCAAACATGGCCTTTGATTGTCAAGAACTCTTACTATCAAGGGATGCTTTTGAAGTGAACCAAGCACCTCTATTTATAGCATGCACAGAAGCCCGGACACGGACCCGTGTCCATTGGGCACAGCCCCGTGTCCATCCACTTTCTCTTTCCTCATTAATTGAAGTTTGTCTACATTAGTTGACCACGCCCCCGTGTTCGCTGGGCACAGCCCCGTGTGCAGAAGCGTATCTGTACTATCAAGATTTGCTTGGATTCTGCGAATCTTAGCGATGACCACGGCCGTGTTGAGCTGGGCATGCCCCCATGTTGGGAAATAGAAGCTTATACAACTTTGTCTTTTCTGCAGACACTTGAGCACGCCCCCGTGTCCGCTGGGCACGGGGCGTGTTCAGCATTCTGATCTCTTGTTTTTGCTTGGGAAGATGCTGTCAAGGGGTCGGGCATCCCACGTTTATTCCTTTTCTTGTATTTATGTTAGATTTAGCTGTATTTTTGCTTCTTTTGTCCATTTGCGCTCATTTAATCCTGAAAATACAAAAGGAAGACAAAAGCACACTTTTTCCAACATTAGTACTAAAAAAGGGTTAGTTTTACGCCTCATTTGATGTAATTTATATGTTGCATTTTACACTCATCACGTGTTATACATCTCGTACACGATCCGTAAACATGAAGTATACGACCGTACGCGCAAGTATTATACGCACGTATACGCTACGTACACCTCAGATATACATTTCCTATACGCACGTATTATACGTCGCGGATACGCTAAAAATATAACAAATTGGGAATAAAAAATAAGTTTATACGGTCGTATACAATGTTTACGATCGTAAACAGCTTGAATATTCAATCTGTATACGACGGTATATATCGTATACGGTCGTATATAGTTTGAACATTCAAACATTATACGAGCGTATATAGTGTATACGATCGTATACAGTTTGAATATTCAACTGCTATACGATCGTATAGATTGTATACGATCGTATACGCTTTGAATATTCAACCATTATACGATCGTATAAATTGTATACGACCGTATACACTTGAATAATCAGTTACAATTTTCAGTTTCAATTTTTTTTTTCAAATTCAATTATACAATCTTAATCGTTACGCCTATGTACGCTATTCGATCCTTTACTATACAAGACCATAATCTAACATGTTTCGGAATTTGAAAGTATACTATACGAAAACGTACCGTATAGGAAGAACGAGAAAAACGCCACAAACGCCGAAGAACGCTATCCAAGAACGATCCGAGAGAAAACCGAGAGAATTTTTAGAGAATGTTGAGGCCGTATGGTGGAAATGAGGTCGTATAAATCTTATACGACCTTTTGTTTTATGTATACGGGCCGTATATATGTATATGGCCCGTATACAATCATTTATTATTTTTTAATTCAGTCGTATACTCCATATACGATCCCTGTATACGAGGCGTATACATTTATACGACCCGTATACAATTGAGAATTTTTCATTTTTCTTAAATTACTATATGTGGAAGTGACGAAGATACAGTCGGTATGTGTTAATGTTGATTCGTTTTAAACGGTTTTCCAAGTTCAATTTCAACAAGTTGCCAAAATATTTAAATAACGTGTATGTTCATCATTACAAATTGTCAAAAAATGAAATAACATTTTAAACGTTTTTTAAGTTCAATTTCAACAAGTTACCAAAACATTTATATAACGTGTATGTTCATCATTACAAATTGTCAAAACATGCAAGTAACATTTTATATTCATAGGCAACCTAAATCCACGTATGCCCTGGTCCTGTATTCATCAACGATCCTATTATATTGGTCAATACGTTCCTTGTAATAGTGATAACAACTTTCTGCTGGCATATTCCGTGTCGGTTGTCGCCAGTATCCTGATGGGGTTGGCATTGGATATTCCCCATCTAATCTGACGTGAATAAAATGGTTCCTGTGTACATGTACAAGCGCGTCTATTCGATGCGGAATACTGTCTTCGGCTGTTGTGAACATGGGAAAAAATGAAGCACAACCAGTGTCACTTAATAAGAGACAAACGACATTCCACCGATTTGCTATCAGAAGCCAAGTGAAAGGCATTTGTAGCCACTTATGTCCAGGTGCTGCGTCTATACCAGACCAATCTAATGACTCCAGAACATTTTGATACTCAGGTTCACTTATCATTTTCCATAAGTTGTGGTATTGGTTGCACTCAGCCTGAAGCTCCCCCCGTATTAACGGCCCGCCCCATTCTTTAAGCGATAAGCCGACCGCTATAGATCGAAACCCACAATTACCATCACCCTGCACATCTTGTATGTGACTGAGGTGTGGATAGAAGCAAGGTGGAATGAACTGTTTGAAGTGTAAGAACATATTAACTTGTGCGACAGGCAGCAAAGGTAAGTGTGGTTACTCTTCCTTTGATTTTGCGACCTTCTTTTTCGTTTTCGAATTCTTAGCGCCTTTCGCAATCTCGTCGAAGAACATAGGTGTTTCAGCACAATAACTTTGTGACTCGACAAACGAGCTGTGCCTGGTAGGTTCAATGGTTGACTCTTGTGTGCCAAACCCAACGGGTGAATCACTATATGCGTCCTGCGTTGTACAAAGGCTGTGTCTTGAAGGCTCCGTAAACGAATCATCCTTCCTTTGTTGCTGAGCTTTTAAAGTTGGATGACCCCGTGTGTTTTTTTTCACAACTGGCTGTTTGTGTGACAACTCGAGTTTTCAAGGTCTTTCCTCACAACTGTGTCTTCATAATTTGTTTGTTGTAATATGTGCACCTTGTTATAGGATTTACAAATTGTTGTATTGTGATACTTGGTTAAATAATAAACTATGGACTGTTTGACATGTGTTGGTGTATTATTATTTTATATATATATATATGACAAAACATTTGAAGTTTCGCCACAACCCTCGCTCGACGAAACCTAAGGGTTTCGTCTTGCACATCACGACGAAACCAGGAGTGTTTCGCAGAGATGGGCCATCGGCCCATGTAAGCCTTGTCCCACTCACGTTATATTGAGCGTGAATCATAAGTTGCGAAACCCTAAGACTCTCCTTTGCACTTGACGACAATTATCATTCACCATTCCTCTCAAAGTTCTTGCTTATCTCATCTTGCAACCGGTTAGTATATGATTAGATTACCCGATTTGATCTGCTTGATTCATGGTCAATGATTGTTATGTGTCAATTGTGATCTATTGTGAACATAGGGGTTTATTAGAAACTGTGCTCTCATGTGTTATCAATTAGGGTTTTGGTATTAGGCTGTTAGATGTGTAACGATTATGGGGAGTAATGGGTTCAATGATTGGTATGTTTTCATGCTTGTGTTATGATTCGCCTAGTCTGTATTAGGAATTAATGGCATGATAGATTGATATTGGATGATGTATGATCAGTATATAATATGTTTTAAAGTTTGATGAAACTATTACTTGAATTGATTCAAATGATGCTAGCCGTATGATAGTAATGATGTTATGATTATGTGAATTGTTAATGTTTTTTTTGAGAATTGGTTGATGATGGTGTTGAAACCGTCACTGATGATTAGGGTTCTAGGAGAATGAGAAACTGTAACAACGTAAATCTGTAACTGTTTCATCAACTAATGAGGGGTGACGAAACATCATGTGTGACGAAACATCATGTGTGACGAAACCCTATATGTTTCGCCACATTACACCTCGACGAAACCCTATATGTTTTGCCATATTACATCTCGAAGAAACTCTATATGTTTCGCCGTAAGAGTTTCGCCGCCCTGTGAGTTGTCACAACAGACTGTAGTTCAGAACAAATAAGATAATGAATAACTATGTTGTTATCTGTTATTGGTGATAGTGAAGACTGGTTACTGCAAGAGATTGAATAACGATTATGTGTTATTTAGTGTTTGTGATTCTAAATGCACACTGTGATTACAAGTTATACGTGAACCTTGTGAATGTGAAGTGATTATGTATACATGAATATCATAGGCTTGATTGATTAACTGAGAACAAGTAACTTAACAAACCGAGCAAACCAAGGTGAGTTCACACTTTCTATAAGGCATGGGATTCCCGGTGGTTTGGGAATGGGTTAAGGAACTAAAACGGAACCTGCATATTCTCCTTGGGTAGAATATGTACCTCCATCCTCTATGGGAAGGATGACAACATTAAACCTGCGTATTCTCCTTGGGTAGATTACGTACCTCCATCCTCCGTAGGAAGGATGACAACATATAACTTACTAGACAAAACTCTATCATGAAGTCCCTCATTTTATATCGACTTAATCGCCGGGCCAATGGCGAGTGGGTCATTAGTTAAATAGCGCTATTAGGTTTGACAAGCCTCATACCGTGCCGTAGAGGACGGGAGTGGACTAATGGATCTGGCCACTTAGTCAATGATGATAGACATTAACGTAGGGCACATAAACATGACTCCAATCAGTTGTCGATATGGTATTGGGTCTCGTAACCAAATCGTGTATCGTTCTCGTAAAATGACTCATATGGTTTATATCGTTTAGTAAACATCGCTGTGTGTCTCGTTTGAAAATCGTTCGTCCAAGTGAACTAAATAACGCTACGGAATGTAATATGATAAAAGCACTTATATATAAGAAGTACCAGCGGCGTATCTACCATGCTTTTATTACATTACACCCGTCCCGTTATCTAAACACTAACCAAAAACCAATCGTTCGTTCAATTTGTTTAACTTGTTTAAATCGTTCAAATCATTCAATCGTTCAAATCGTTCTCGTTTTAATTGTGAAAACTACTTTTGGTCGTCTCATGGAATACATTCAAACCTTCGTAACTCGTCCATCGTTCAACTCGTATTAACAAACCACCAAAGGGTAAGTTAACAATTAACAGGTTCAGTTGTTACCCACATAACCCCCATACATAACCATGGGTGCAGTCCGATAACTGGATTTGTCAGATCCTATGGTACCATAACCTAATACTGGTCGGTTCGGCCAAAATTAATGAATGTTATTCGTTATGTAAATACGTCCAACAAGTTCGTTCACATTATCGAAATCGTTTATTGTTTAATATAAACCATAGTATTCGTTTTTGAAACCATCGTTGAAAGCATCGAAATCGTTTAACACATATGAATCACCCCAAAACAATTGAAAACAGTAAAATAGGGGAACTATGTACTCACATCGAAGTGCAAAGCATCCTTGAATAAATGAACTAGCAAAGCTCGAGTAAACCAAGGAATGCAAGTAGCACCTAGTAATCGGATCGCTAAGTTAATAAATCGACACCAAAATCGGAAGATCGGGTAGAATGAGGTCTTGTAAACCAAATGAGTATTGGAACTCATGTGATATGGTTTAACAAAGCCTACATTCTAAATCGGAACCTATCCTAAGTGCTTTTGACCTGTTATGACCCATTAAGGTAGCTTACGCTACGTTAATGCGTCGTTCGCGCAAAAGCGCGTTCGAGACGCCTAACTAGTCCTATGACAAGTATTATATGCCCTTACATGTTTAAATAAGTTGCATAATCAGTTTAAGTAACAAAAGTTAAGTTACATATGCTTAAAATCCAATTATGCATGAAAAGGGCATTTTGGTCATTTACCTAAGGCATATAAATTACCTATCATATAACTAATTAAACTAAGTGACCATAAGGTATAACCTCGGAAGGTTATTCCCTATACAACTATGGTTACAAAACATGCTTGGTCGGATCCTAACGATCGACCAAACGGGTCGGGTTCGAAAGTCTAAGCGGTTGTTAAGACCGCTTGACTTACGACCCTATACAAGCACTAGACTAAAAGTGACGAGCTAAACATGTTAAAACATGTTTGACTAAGTTAGAAAACAGGTTTTGATATCAAAACAAAGTGTTTTGATACCCAAAAATAGTTTCAACGCATAAACACGTATTTTGACCGAAACTTTGACTCGTCACTTCGACTAATCAATGTGGTAATCACTAGGTATAGTCACAAGGGACTATAACCATCGTGATTACGCTCACGTTGCAAAGTTTAAATGAACTTTGTGTTGACCAACTCGTGGTCATAGCAGAAATTCAAACACTTTTTGACTTTCATGCTTGAAAAGCATGAAAGAAGCTTACAAAAGGTCCAAGCAATGAAGATTTGATTCAAATTACTCAGGTATGAAGTATGAATACTCCAACTTAGAGCATATTTGAGATCAAGTGTGAAGAACCAAATGAGACACCCATTGCTAATTATAGGAAGATTGGATCATCAAGATCATTCCAAGTGTTAGGAAGGTGTAATCTTGACCCTACACTTGTGCACATGGTATTACAATACAATGGAAGTCGAAAACCAGCTCCAGGTAATGAGAATTTTGCATAAACAACCCTGTATATCAAGCCAGTTGCTGAAAATGAACTGCTGAAAATTGGTCCCTGTCACGTGGCACGTTAGGTATAAAACCTGGGCTGGCGCGTGGCTCGAGGGAGGTCAGTTTCAAGTTTCAGTTTATGGCGAAACAGGTCCCTGCATGCTTAAAACTTGATTTTTGGCACGTTTAAGCCCCGGTAACCCCATTTCAAGGCTCCAAAATGAAGTTAAAGTATAGGGAACTTAAAATATGCTCAAAAACATCTCGGATGTTGGTTCGTTTGGTCGTACGGTTGCGTTATTCGGTTAATTACGACGGAAACTCGTACGGACGCAAAAACGATCCAAATTTCACGACGAATGGTATTTTTGCATTCCAATCACTAAAATAAAATATTTTAATGATTGCAAAAATCTTTGGGTGTCCGGATATATTCAGAACGTAAGATATGCGCGAAAATGCAAACTTATGCACCTTTTGACGCTTTTAGTCCCTGTTTGATAAAAAAGTTTATTTTCGCATATGGAACCCCTCAAAGCCTATTTCTAAGCTATGTAAAGAATATTTAGGGTATGTTTAACTTATGATCAAGTTCCGAAATGTTCGTTACTGTACAAATCGGCATAGTTTCGTAGTTTGACACAAATAGTCCATGCGATCGAATAAACTTGTTTTCGACACACCAAACCCTCCAAAACTTATTTCTAAGTTATGTAAAGGTTATTTAAGGCATGTTAAGCCTATGTCACTATTCCGGGGTGTTTGTCGCATTAAACTGACTGAGTTTACGCATCAGTTTGCGTATAACTTCTCAAAAAGCGATTTAAAGCTTGAAATCGAACTCGAATCAATTCGTAGAATCATCAAACACAAATACACACATATTAACACCAAATCACATCGTTTTATTGATAATTGATATTGTTTTACATCGTACATCGTTTAGAGAGCACAGTTGTCACAGTCTCCCCTACTTTAGGAAATTTCGTCCCGAAATTTTAACTGGAGGAAACTTGTGAAGGATATTTCACCTTCATTTGGGTCTCACATTCCCAAGTAAACTCTGGGCCACGTTTGGACTCCTAGCAAACTTTGACTAATCGTATTCGCTTGTTCTTTAATTGTTTGACTGCACGGTCCATTATCTCCACAGGTTTCTCGACAAAGTGCATCGTTTCATCAACTTGGATTTCATCGAGTGGAATGTGAAGATCAGTATCGGCTAAACACTTTCGTAAATTGGACACATGGAATGTTGGGTGAATATTCCCAAGTTCAGGAGGTAACTCTAATCGGTAGGCAACCTTTCCGATCCTTTCAACAATCGTAAATGGTCCAATATATTGTGGTGCAAGTTTTCCTTTCTTTCCAAATCTCACCACTCCCTTCCAAGGGGATACCTTGAGTATGACACGGTCTTGATCAGAGTGTCGCGCTCCGGTCAAAGATAATATTTATATGCCCTAATTACCCTTAACAAATAGCTAGTGGTAGTGAGGGGTCGAACCACGAAGAGTATGTGGTTTGTGTATGGATTCGAATGAATTATAACAAATGTGTCACGATTTATGAAGCTTACTAGAATGTTTTTGTATTTTTGTTTAATTAAGAGATATGAGTTTAGACTAATTGAATTGATTAAATTGATGAACAACTAATGATTAACGATTACGAGAAAATGGTTACTAGAACAACAATAATAAAGAGGAATCACGCCCGGTTTCGGTAATTATTAACCTAGGGTTTCTACAAGTTTTAGTTTCAACTCAAATGCATTCGATTAACGGATTTAGTGTACCGTGACTTAGGTGCTACTAGCTATCAATGTCACACCCCCAAAATCCACCTGCGGAGTACTACCGCTTGGAGGCGTGACTGACCAGGATCCGGCCACCAATCATATTGAACATACGAGATAAAAGATATAAAAGTTTAACCAATACAATTGGTGTTCAAACAAAACATAGTTAAGTTGCAAGCGGAAGCATAAGTCTTAAATCAAAACATAAGTTTAATAGTTTCATAGTTTGACATGGCACACAGTCGTCCATGTCCCACAACGATCCTCCTCCATGCAAGCTCCAGCTTAAGAACCTAAGGACCTGCAAAGCATGTAGTAACGAGTCAACAACTAGTTGAGTGAGTTCACGGTTGGGTGTTCGTTTTAAGTTGTTTCGAAAACAGTTTTCCTTTAGCTGGCATCCTGCCGTGGGGGTTACCCCATAGTTAAAAACGTGACTTGTTTATTCCCGGTTACTCTGGCAATCCTGCCGTGGGGGCTACCCCGTGTTAGTTATCTGGCATTTCGGCCGTGGGGGCTACCCCATGTATACACTAGACTCGTTACCATATCGACTGCTGACTGTAGTCATGTTTAAGTGCCCTGAAACTGTCAATGTCTATCATCATTGACGTGCCCCAGATCCATTAGTTCACGCCCGTCCTCTGCGGCACGGTGTGAGGTTTGTCAGACCTAAATAGCGCTATCTAACTAATGACCCGCTCGCCATTGGCCCGGCGATTAAGTCGATATAAAAATGAGGGACTTCGTGATAGAGTTTTGGTCTAGTACGAGTTATCTGTCCGTGAGGACGAGGAATTACATTCCTGAACCTTTACTGTCCTACCCAAGGAGGACGAGGAACCCAGTTCCTTAACCCCAATTCCCGACCCCTGGGAATCCCATGCTTTGTAGAGGGTGTGAACTCACCTTGGTTTGCTCGGTAGAAACACAGAAAAGTCAAACAAGCAATGTTGTGGTTACTCACGTCCTATCATAGTTGTATCATACAATCAGGTTCGTATTCAAGTAGTGCACGTATGTTTCTAGCATAATGTATTCAAGTAACGTTCATGGCATACATGTTTAATCATGGCAGATTCACATTCACAGTAACATATAAGGTCTGTGTATTGGGCCCAAGAGTCCGGCCCAAGCAATTAAGTCCGAAACAAGGTGAAGACCCAAACAGTGTGTATCCGTGTATAGTCTCGAGTCGCAACTAGGCGTTTGCGACTCGCAACCGGAGTCGCAACCATGGTTTCGGTCCATGCTGTTTTGGTTACGAGTCGCAACTGGACTCGCAACGGTGGTTTCGAGTCACAAGGTTGGTGTGCTGATCCGGTGTGGTTTCGAGTCGCAACCGGGTGTTTGCGACTCGCAACTGATGTCGCAACCGGGAGATTTCGACTCGTTGTGCTTGGTTTCGAGTCGCAACTGATGGTTACGAGTGGACAGGAGCTGATTCGGAACAGTGTACTATCCACTAACATTCTGATTTCATGCAGTTTGTACTATCCAACCAAAATCCTTAAACATGTTTCTTGTCTAGCAATTTACTAAAAATGGATCAAACAAATCAGAATTCAAATATTCAACCATGTTCTTATGATATTCAAGTTGTTCTTCACACATTCATCCTGTTCATCATCATTCAAATATTCAAGTAACTCATCTTCATTCATATGAACCTAAGTCTAACAAGAATCATGAACAACTTATCAACAATCACCCTAGTTGGCAAGCTTTCGGTTCTTAACACAAGAATACACAATCCGATTTATATGAACATCAACAACTAGTGCTTTAGACTACATTTAAACACAAAACATCATGAGTTCATTATGCCACATATCCGAAATCAAGCATGTTCCGATTATCAATGTTACCCACAAATCGATTCACAAAACATCATCAATCATACCACTATACTAGTTAAATTATATCATTTGTAACATCAACATCATAAACATATAATCATTATCAACCGAATGTAAACTCATAACATAGGATATTTATGAACCGATTTCTTGAACACTAACTTAACATCAATGTGTACTATCCAACATGCTCAACCGATTATCATACATCATTATCACTCAAAACACAATACACATTCGGTTCACAAACATTATCAAGCATACACCACACTAGTTAAGTTCTATCATTCATACCCTTGTTAAACAACAACAAACATCATAGATTCACTAACCGGTTGTGAGGTGGTGAAAGATGAAGCTTTGTTTGGTGTGAACAAGCAAGTCCGAGAATCCCCTTGGTGGTCGGTTGGTTGGATCCGAGAAGAAGGAGAAGAGGTGATGTTGTGGTTTAGGGTTTTGGTGAGAGGAAGTAGGAGAGTGTGTGTGCTAGAGGAGCATGAGTGTTGTCCAAAATGGTAAACATGGGTAGCTACTAAGGCTATATACCCGCCCCCAAGTTGTGCACCCTAATGGGTTTCGGTTGGGTTAAATGGGGTGCGTGGCCCATCCGGCCCAAGTGTTACGGTTTACTCGAGACCACATGGTCTCGAGCCGGGTTCGTGTCGTTTCGGTTCATATACATACTCGCATATATACACATAAGCACACATGTAACCTAACACATAATCATATAAAAGGTTGTAGCTTATCATTAATCACATAAGTTTAACTATTCACACGTTTAAGCATACAACAAAAGGTTCTAAATTTCGAGTTGTCACAATCAACGTCCCGAAGAACGGACAAAAAGACACTTTGTAATCAACACAAGTAAATCCTAACAATGATAATGCACAATTACATATCACCGTTTCGCAAAGTCATAACTTTTAACATCGCTCGACAATTCACGAATTCGCAACAAATGTAATACTATTATCAAGAGTTTCAAAAACCAAATACAAATTGTCACTAAGTTGAACAAGAACAATTCGAAACCCTAAAATTAACAACTACCTACACCGAGGTGAAACCGAGATGATTAGCCGCTCATGGTTGAAGAAGCTTGATCACCGGATGTTTGGAACGCGAGTGAAGACATCTTGAAGCTTTGATGGATGAATTAATGGTGAATGATGATGGATTAATGAAGGATGATGGTGGTAGGATTGATGATTGATGATATGGAGAACTAGGGTTTGAATGAATGAATTGATTGTGTAAAATGGATGATGATTCGGTTGTTGTAGATGTCCTTGATGTTAGAGATGGAATGGTAGGTGAAAGATAGATGTCTAATGTTAGATGAATGGTAATGGCTCCAAGAACAAAGTTTTGAACTCCAAATTAGTTGTAACTCCCGAATTAATGACTTCCCAAGGTGTTTTGATTCAAATCAATGTGTGAGAAACCAAAAATTTGCTATTCGTTATCGGAGAACCGTCGCCGACGGCCAATGGGCCCATCGCCGACGGTGTGTGGAATCTTCAAAACCGGCCGACGGCCAAATTTACTGTCTACGGACAAGTTCAGCGACGGCCCATGTGTCTCCTCCCCAAAAGTCTTCTGCTGTCACCGATATATCCCCCATGTGTTGTTGTTGACTTTTTTTTTTTTGATGTTGTCAGCCCGGCCCATCTCTAATGATGATGATTTGATAATGGGTTTCGGTTGGGTTAAATGGGGTGCGTGGCCCATCCGGCCCAAGTGTTACGGTTTACTCGAGACCACATGGTCTCGAGCCGGGTTCGTGTCGTTTCGGTTCATATACATACTCGCATATATACACATAAGCACACATGTAACCTAACACATAATCATATAAAAGGTTGTAGCTTATCATTAATCACATAAGTTTAACTATTCACACGTTTAAGCATACAACAAAAGGTTCTAAATTTCGAGTTGTCACATCATCCCCAAGTTGAAAGAAATTTCGTCCCGAAATTTGGTAGGCACTCACTGAGGAAGCTAGTTAAGTTGTATGGTTTTCCTGGTTTTCCTGGGGTGTCACATCCACCCCCCGTTGATCTGGAATTTCGTCCCGAAATTCCGTAGCTTCGGCCTCAGTAGTGGGTGTACTGTTTGCGAACAGTTGGGGATACTTTTGTTTCATCTGATCTTCGCGCTCCCAGGTGAACTCTGGGCCGCGACGTGAGTTCCAACGAACTCGAACGAGAGGTATTCTAGTGCTCTTGAGGACCTTAACATCCCGGTCCGTGATCTCGACTGGTTCCTCGACGAATCGTAACTGCTCGTCGATCGTGAGTTCCTTCAAAGGAACTACGTGGGTCTCATCTGACGGACACTTCTTCAGATTCGACACATGAAAAACGTTGTGAACTGCACCGAGTTCCGCTGGTAAGTTTAGTCTGTAGGCTACCCTGCCTATTTTCTCAATGACCTCGAAAGGTCCAACGTATCGTGGGTTAAGTTTACCGCGTTTACCAAAACGAACCACACCCTTCCAGGGTGAAACTTTGAGTAGTACCCGCTCCCCAACCTGGAGCTCAAGTGGCTTCCTGCCCATGTCGGCGTAAACTTTCTGACGTTCACGAGCGGCCGTCATGCGTTTTCGTATCTGAGCGATCTGCTCGGTTGTATCTACCACATATTCTGGACCAGTGATCTGACTATCTCCCACCTCTGCCCAGCAAAGAGGAGACCGGCATTTACGTCCGTACAATGCCTCAAACGGAGCAGCTCCAATGCTGGTGTGGTAGCTGTTATTGTACGAGAATTCCACAAGTGGCAGGTGCTTTTCCCAGCGGTTGCCAAAGTCGATTACACATGCACGAAGCATGTCTTCTAAGGTTTGAATAGTGCGCTCGGACTGCCCGTCCGTCTGAGGATGGTACGCTGTGCTCATATCTAATCGTGAGCCAAAGGATTTGTGCATTGCTTGCCACAGCTCAGAAGTAAAACGCGCATCTCGATCTGAGATAATGGAGGTGGGCACCCCGTGCCTCGAAACGATTTCCTTGATGTATATTTCTGCAAGAGTGGAGAACTTATCCGTTTCCTTGATAGCCAGGAAGTGTGCAGATTTTGTGAGTCGATCCACGATCACCCAAATAGTATCGTTCCCGCGCTGGGATCTAGGTAGGCCAGTAACAAAATCCATGGAAATTTGCTCCCATTTCCACTGAGGTATCTCTGGTTGTTGGAGCAGGCCTGATGGTTTCTGGTATTCCGACTTGACCCTTGCACAAGTCAAACACTTGCTGACGTAGGTCGCTATGTGGGCCTTCATGCTAGGCCACCAGTACGTAGTTTTGATGTCATGATACATCTTATCTGATCCAGGGTGTACTGAGTAGCGAGACTTGTGTGCTTCATCCATCACAAGCTCTCGTAGGTTGCCATAGAGTGGGACCCAAACGCGTCCCGTTACGTAGTAAGCACCGTCTTCTTTCTGTTCCAATCGTTGCCTCGATCCGCGTAGGGCTTCAGCCCTGACGTTTTCTGGTTTCAGCGCTTCTATCTGAGCTGCTCGTATCTGGGAGGGAAGACTAGAGTGGATCGTGAGTTGTAAAGCTCGCACGCGCTTAGGCGCAGTGTCCTTCCGACTGAGGGCGTCAGCCACAACATTGGCTTTGCCCGGGTGATATCTGATTGCGCACTCGTAGTCACTTAGCAACTCGACCCATCGTCGTTGCCGCATATTCAGTTCCTTCTGCTTAAAGATGTGCTCGAGGCTCCTGTGGTCAGTGTAGATCGCGCACTTGGTACCATACAGGTAATGCCGCCATAACTTAAGTGCAAAGACAACAGCTCCCAGCTCTAAATCGTGTGTGGTGTAGTTCTTCTCATGAACTTTAAGTTGGCGTGAGGCGTAGGCTATAACTTTGTCTCGTTGCATCAACACGCAACCAAGACCTTGAATTGATGCGTCACAATAAACCACAAAATCGTCTGTGCCTTCCGGCAAGGAAAGGATAGGTGCGCTACAAAGTCTATCCTTTAGGTGCTGAAATGCCAACTCCTGTGCGTTTCCCCAGCGATAAACAACGCCCTTCTGCGTTAGTGAGGTGAGAGGCTGTGCAATCTTAGAAAAATCCTTTATGAACCTCCGGTAGTATCCCGCCAAACCCAAGAATTGGCGAATTTCCTTTGGTGTACGAGGTGCAGGCCAGTTCTTTATTGAGTCTACCTTGGATGGGTCAACGTGGATCCCATCCTTGTTTACCACGTGGCCTAGGAAATGGACTTCTCGAAGCCAGAAGTCGCATTTCGAGAACTTTGCATAAAGCTGTTCCGTTCGAAGGAGTTCCAGAATAAGCCGCAGATGCTGCTCATGTTCCTCCCGACTTTTAGAGTAGATCAGGATGTCGTCGATGAAGACTATAACAAACTTGTCCAGGTAAGGCTTGCACACTCGGTTCATCAAGTCCATGAAAACCGCAGGTGCGTTTGTCATCCCAAAAGGCATGACCAAAAACTCATAGTGCCCGTATCGCGTTCTGAAGGCTGTTTTGGAGACGTCCTCTTCCCGGACTCTCAGCTGGTGATAACCCGATCTCAAATCGATCTTCGAATAGTAGCTCGATCCTTGCAACTGGTCGAACAAGTCGTCGATACGCGGTAGAGGATAACGATTCTTCACCGTCACCTTGTTGAGTTCTCGGTAGTCGATGCACATTCTGAAAGTACCGTCCTTCTTCTTCACAAATAATACTGGGGCTCCCCAGGGCGATGAGCTAGGACGAATAAAACCCTTATCCAGAAGCTCTTGTAGTTGCGTGGAGAGTTCTTTCAACTCTGATGGAGCTAGACGATAAGGCGCACGGGCTATAGGCGCAGCTCCAGGAGCTAGTTCAATCTGAAACTCGACTTGGCGATGAGGCGGAAGACCAGGTAATTCCTCAGGAAATACCTCTGGATAATCGCGTACAACTGGGAAATCTTCTATCTTCTTCTCTTTCTCCGTGGTGTCAGTAATAAGAGCCAAAATAGCAGTGTGGCCCTTTCGCAAGTACTTTTGGGCCTTAAGGAGAGAAATGACGTTCTCAACAGCACTCCTCTTGTCGCCATGAATCATGAGAGGTTCACCATCGGGACCTGGAATACGGACAACCTTCTCGTTGCAAAGAATCTCTGCTCTGTGCTGGGATAACCAATCCATCCCAATGACAACGTCGAAACTACCCAAGACAATAGGAATGAGGTCGATAGAGAAGGTCTGGTCAGCGAGAACGAGTTTACAACCCTTGACTACGTGTGTGGCTTCTAAACTCTTACCATTTGCTAGTTCTACGGTGTGCTTGATGTTCAGGGGTGTTGGAATACGCTTAAGCATTCGACTAACTTCTAGTGACACGTAGCTAGTATCGGCACCCGAATCAAATAAAACTGAAACATAAAAGTCGTCGAGAAGGAACTTACCCGCCACAACATTGGGGTCGTTCCTTGCTTCACCTTGGCCGATCACAAACATTCGCCCCCTAGCGCCATTGTTGTTGTTGTTCCCATTGTTACCATTCCCCTGATTGTTGTTATTGTTGTTGTTGTTGTTCTGGTTCCTGTTCAGTTGGGGACAATCTCTCTTGAAGTGGCCCTCAGCTCCACACTGAAAGCACCCTTTGTTATCACCCTGTTGCTGTTGCTGGCGCTGGTTCTGTTGAGCTTGCTGACGATTCTGATTGGCGGGGTATAAGCTCCTGCAATCCTTTGCAGCATGACCAGGCTTGTTGCACCTATGACAGTTGCCCCTGGTGCATGGTCCGCTGTGGTGCAGGCTGCAGCGATTGCATTTGGGGTGATTTCCTTTGTATCCGCCACCGGACGATTGCTGATTAGGGCTCTTGTAGTCCTCAGTCTTTCTCTGCTGAGACTGGGACTGAACAGAAGCCGAACCCTTACTTGAAGTTCCATCCCATTTCCGTTTGTTGTCACTAGAGGTACCAGTAGTAGTTGCAGCGCCAATGCGTTTTGGTAACTTGTTCTGCTCCACCGCTTGATCCGTGAGACGGTGAGCCAACTGGACGGTTTGCTGGTAGGTAGCGAGGTTCGCTGAAGTCACATGACTTTGGATTTCCGGCACTAAGCCCTGAAGAAACAGTTCGATGCGTTTGATGGGAGGATCCACCATAGTAGGGCACAGAATTGCCAGTTCGTTCGACCTTTTCACATAAGCTTCAATTTCGGACCCCGTCATCTTGAGGTTGAAGAACTCCACCTCGAGTTTGTGAATCTCATCACGACTGCAGTATTCTTCTTTGATCATTTCCTTAAAAGTTTCCCATGGGGTGGCGTTGGCAGCAACCAACCCTAGCATTTGAACCTGAGCGTTCCACCATGTGAGGGCTAAACCCTCGAGAGTACCAGTAGCGTACTTCACCCTGCGCGCCTCAGGGCATTCACACATTTCGAAGACAGATTCTAGTTTCTCAAACCAGTGTAGGAGGCCTACTGCTCCTTCAGTGCTGCTAAAAGTAGTTGGTCGGCAGTCCATGAAAGTCTTAAAAGTGCACACGGGTGGTTGAACATGCTGACCTCCTGCGTGTGCAGCTGCAAGTGCTGCGGCAACTCGTTCGTTGATCAGAGCCGTCAACTGGGCTTGTGTCATGTTAACGCGTCCAGACATGATCTTCATACCAAGAAGAACGTGAGTGAGAGGGGTTCGCAAAAGTACGATGTCGGAAGCGAGTAAGTGCACACGTGTTCAAGCAACAATAGTTATACTAACCACGCATACCATAAGCAATGTACCATGTAACTAACAAGTAGGCAATATATACACAGATCATATCACCTAGAATGTCGAGCCTTGCATGTGGAGTGAAGCATCGTTGTGGACCGTTGAGCACTGTACAGGTTATAGTCTGGTTTTAACAAAACGTTTTCCCCTTTATTAAAACCAAGTTCTCTATAACCAATGGCTCTGATACCAATCTGTCACACCCCCAAAATCCACCTGCGGAGTACTACCGCTTGGAGGCGTGACTGACCAGGATCCGGCCACCAATCATATTGAACATACGAGATAAAAGATATAAAAGTTTAACCAATACAATTGGTGTTCAAACAAAACATAGTTAAGTTGCAAGCGGAAGCATAAGTCTTAAATCAAAACATAAGTTTAATAGTTTCATAGTTTGACATGGCACACAGTCGTCCATGTCCCACAACGATCCTCCTCCATGCAAGCTCCAGCTTAAGAACCTAAGGACCTGCAAAGCATGTAGTAACGAGTCAACAACTAGTTGAGTGAGTTCACGGTTGGGTGTTCGTTTTAAGTTGTTTCGAAAACAGTTTTCCTTTAGCTGGCATCCTGCCGTGGGGGTTACCCCATAGTTAAAAACGTGACTTGTTTATTCCCGGTTACTCTGGCAATCCTGCCGTGGGGGCTACCCCGTGTTAGTTATCTGGCATTTCGGCCGTGGGGGCTACCCCATGTATACACTAGACTCGTTACCATATCGACTGCTGACTGTAGTCATGTTTAAGTGCCCTGAAACTGTCAATGTCTATCATCATTGACGTGCCCCAGATCCATTAGTTCACGCCCGTCCTCTGCGGCACGGTGTGAGGTTTGTCAGACCTAAATAGCGCTATCTAACTAATGACCCGCTCGCCATTGGCCCGGCGATTAAGTCGATATAAAAATGAGGGACTTCGTGATAGAGTTTTGGTCTAGTACGAGTTATCTGTCCGTGAGGACGAGGAATTACATTCCTGAACCTTTACTGTCCTACCCAAGGAGGACGAGGAACCCAGTTCCTTAACCCCAATTCCCGACCCCTGGGAATCCCATGCTTTGTAGAGGGTGTGAACTCACCTTGGTTTGCTCGGTAGAAACACAGAAAAGTCAAACAAGCAATGTTGTGGTTACTCACGTCCTATCATAGTTGTATCATACAATCAGGTTCGTATTCAAGTAGTGCACGTATGTTTCTAGCATAATGTATTCAAGTAACGTTCATGGCATACATGTTTAATCATGGCAGATTCACGTTCACAGTAACATATAAGGTCTGTGTATTGGGCCCAAGAGTCCGGCCCAAGCAATTAAGTCCGAAACAAGGTGAAGACCCAAACAGTGTGTATCCGTGTATAGTCTCGAGTCGCAACTAGGCGTTTGCGACTCGCAACCGGAGTCGCAACCATGGTTTCGGTCCATGCTGTTTTGGTTACGAGTCGCAACTGGACTCGCAACGGTGGTTTCGAGTCACAAGGTTGGTGTGCTGATCCGGTGTGGTTTCGAGTCGCAACCGGGTGTTTGCGACTCGCAACTGATGTCGCAACCGGGAGATTTCGACTCGTTGTGCTTGGTTTCGAGTCGCAACTGATGGTTACGAGTGGACAGGAGCTGATTCGGAACAGTGTACTATCCACTAACATTCTGATTTCATGCAGTTTGTACTATCCAACCAAAATCCTTAAACATGTTTCTTGTCTAGCAATTTACTAAAAATGGATCAAACAAATCAGAATTCAAATATTCAACCATGTTCTTATGATATTCAAGTTGTTCTTCACACATTCATCCTGTTCATCATCATTCAAATATTCAAGTAACTCATCTTCATTCATATGAACCTAAGTCTAACAAGAATCATGAACAACTTATCAACAATCACCCTAGTTGGCAAGCTTTCGGTTCTTAACACAAGAATACACAATCCGATTTATATGAACATCAACAACTAGTGCTTTAGACTACATTTAAACACAAAACATCATGAGTTCATTATGCCACATATCCGAAATCAAGCATGTTCCGATTATCAATGTTACCCACAAATCGATTCACAAAACATCATCAATCATACCACTATACTAGTTAAATTATATCATTTGTAACATCAACATCATAAACATATAATCATTATCAACCGAATGTAAACTCATAACATAGGATATTTATGAACCGATTTCTTGAACACTAACTTAACATCAATGTGTACTATCCAACATGCTCAACCGATTATCATACATCATTATCACTCAAAACACAATACACATTCGGTTCACAAACATTATCAAGCATACACCACACTAGTTAAGTTCTATCATTCATACCCTTGTTAAACAACAACAAACATCATAGATTCACTAACCGGTTGTGAGGTGGTGAAAGATGAAGCTTTGTTTGGTGTGAACAAGCAAGTCCGAGAATCCCCTTGGTGGTCGGTTGGTTGGATCCGAGAAGAAGGAGAAGAGGTGATGTTGTGGTTTAGGGTTTTGGTGAGAGGAAGTAGGAGAGTGTGTGTGCTAGAGGAGCATGAGTGTTGTCCAAAATGGTAAACATGGGTAGCTACTAAGGCTATATACCCGCCCCCAAGTTGTGCACCCTAATGGGTTTCGGTTGGGTTAAATGTGGTGCGTGGCCCATCCGGCCCAAGTGTTACGGTTTACTCGAGACCACATGGTCTCGAGCCGGGTTCGTGTCGTTTCGGTTCATATACATACTCGCATATATACACATAAGCACACATGTAACCTAACACATAATCATATAAAAGGTTGTAGCTTATCATTAATCACATAAGTTTAACTATTCACACGTTTAAGCATACAACAAAAGGTTCTAAATTTCGAGTTGTCACAATCAACGTCCCGAAGAACGGACAAAAAGACACTTTGTAATCAACACAAGTAAATCCTAACAATGATAATGCACAATTACATATCACCGTTTCGCAAAGTCATAACTTTTAACATCGCTCGACAATTCACGAATTCGCAACAAATGTAATACTATTATCAAGAGTTTCAAAAACCAAATACAAATTGTCACTAAGTTGAACAAGAACAATTCAAAACCCTAAAATTAACAACTACCTACACCGAGGTGAAACCGAGATGATTAGCCGCTCATGGTTGAAGAAGCTTGATCACCGGATGTTTGGAACGCGAGTGAAGACATCTTGAAGCTTTGATGGATGAATTAATGGTGAATGATGATGGATTAATGAAGGATGATGGTGGTAGGATTGATGATTGATGATTGATGATATGGAGAACTAGGGTTTGAATGAATGAATTGATTGTGTAAAATGGATGATGATTCGGTTGTTGTAGATGTCCTTGATGTTAGAGATGGAATGGTAGGTGAAAGATAGATGTCTAATGTTAGATGAATGGTAATGGCTCCAAGAACAAAGTTTTGAACTCCAAATTAGTTGTAACTCCCGAATTAATGACTTCCCAAGGTGTTTTGATTCAAATCAATGTGTGAGAAACCAAAAATTCGCTATTCGTTATCGGAGAACCGTCGCCGACGGCCAATGGGCCCATCGCCGACGGTGTGTGGAATCTTCAAAACCGGCCGACGGCCAAATTTACTGTCTACGGACAAGTTCAGCGACGGCCCATGTGTCTCCTCCCCAAAAGTCTTCTGCTGTCACCGATATATCCCCCATGTGTTGTTGTTGACTTTTTTTTTTTTGATGTTGTCAGCCCGGCCCATCTCTAATGATGATGATTTGATTCTTTTAAAACAAAGCCCCTTGGTCTATTAGATGTCTTGGCCCACTTCCTCTTTTGCCGTGATGATTGATGATGTTGTGGGATGAATTGAGAGTCCCAAGATTTGTTCTAATGGCTGCCATATTTTAATGTGCTCCCCAAGAAGTCCACATGATGTTATCCTTCTCACATGTGCGGCCCACTTCATGTCTGCGTATATATGTGTGTATTGTGATGTGATTTCTCTTTTAAATCCTCTTCACGTGATAATGATGTTTGTTGAATGCCTTGTTGTTCCTTCCAAGAAGCCCCTCAAGACTTATCCAACTGCCGTGATGATGTATGATGATAATTTGATGAGATCACTGTTGTTGTTGACTTCCTTCTCAATATTCACGTGATGCCCCTCAATTCATGATGGATCATGTGTTCCAAAGTTAGTATAATAGCTCCCCAAAAATCGAGATTGTGGCTGTTGACTTTCGTGACATCCCCAAGCCCAACAAAAAGAAAGCATATGGACATTGGCCCAAACTTTCTAGATAATGGCTGCCAATTTTCAATAATGATGATAGTGTTCACTTGACTTTGATGCCATGTGATTTATGAAATCACATTTCCTTCAATCACGTGATGTTTCTCATGATGATCATAATTAATAATAATAATTGCCTCCATGTGGATTTTCTATTCCATTCCACCACAAAAGTATGCATGTTGGTTTGAAACACGTCACGAACATCGCCCATTACCTCACTTATCCATCTCGCATGTTCTGCTTTCTCTTTAAACTCCGTAACTTCACCAAATTACGCGTTTTACCTGTAAAAGCACAAACACTCGCAATAAACCAATTCCAAACATATGATTGTGCAAAATAAGCTAACCCATGTAAAATCAACACTTAAACACCCATGTTTTACACTATACATCAGGTCTCCGACTTGAAATTCCAAGGGCTTGCGTCACATATCCACATAACTCTTTTGACGGCTTCTAGCTGTCAGAAGATTATCGCGAATCTTTTTGATTTTATCTGTTATTTCCAGAATGAGCTCAGGTCCAGTAAGCTGAGCTTCACCAATCTCATTCCAATAGACAGGTGAACGACATTTTTGACCGTATAAAGCTTCGAACGGTGCCATATTAATGCTAGCATGATAACTGTTGTTATAAGAGAACTCGATCAACGGTAGATGAGAATCCCAATTACCACCAAAGTGTATCACACATGCTCTAAGCATATCCTCCAATGTTTGTATTGTCCTCTCAGATTGTCCATCTGTTTGGGGATGATAAGCAGTGCTTAGATTTAGTTGAGTTCCCAAAGCAGATTGCATGGTTTTCCAAAAGTGAGATGAAAATCGAGCATCACGATCAGATATGATATCCAAAGGAACACCATGTCGAGATACAATCTCATCAACATAAATCTTGGCAAGTTTATCAGCAGATAGATCCTCGCGAATCGGTATAAAATGAGCTGACTTCGTTAATAGATCAATAACAACCCAAATAGCATCGTGACCTCTAGATGTACGGGGTAACTTAGTAATGAGATCCATCGCAATGTTCTCCCACTTCCATACCGGTATTTCTGGTTGTACAAGCAAACCAGATGGTCGTTGATGTTCAGCCTTGACTTTGAGACAAGTTAGGCATTTCGCTACATACAAAGCAATATCCTTCTTCATAGCAGGCCACCAGTACTGAGTACGAAGATCCTTGTACATTTTGTCAGCACCAGGATGGATAGAGTATCGAGACTTGTGAGATTCGTCCATCACTAAAGCGCGAAGATCGTCTTGTTTCGGAATCCACAAACGATTCTTGAAATAGAATAACCCATCGTCCTCCGTTTCAAGTTTGAGCTCTAGTTGACGTGGTAATTCCTTACCCATCAAGTCTTGTGTAACACAAGTACGTTGAGCTTAAGAGACACGAGTTTGAATATCAGATAGAGTGCGAACAAAATGAAGCTTAGCTCGTTCCTTTCGGCTTAGCGCATCGGCTACAACATTCGCCTTACCAGGATGCTAGCGAATCTCGCAATCGTAATCGTGCAATAACTCAACCCAGCGTCGTTGTCTCATGTTCAGCTCCTTCTGATTGAGGATGTGCTGGAGACTTTTGTGGTCTGTGAAAATCACACATTTCGTTCCATAAAGATAGTGTCTCCAGATTTTGAGAGCAAAAACCACAGCACCCAACTCAAGATCATGAGTTGTGTAGTTCTTCTCGTGAAATTTCAATTGTCTTGACGCATATACTATAACTTTGCCTCGTTGCATGAGAACACAACCAAGGCCTAGATTCGACGCATCACAATAAACAACAAAATCATCGTTTCCATCGGGCAGAGATAAAAAAGGAGTATCATAAAGTTTTCGTTTTAAAGTTTGGAACGCTTCTTCTTGTTTGGGTCCCCACTCAAAAGGCTTATTCTTTTGAGTCAAAGCAGTGAGAGGAACCGCGATCTTCAAGAAGTTCGAAATAAATCGTCAATAATAAACAGCAAGACCAAGAAAAGAACGAACTTATGTGGGTGTCATAGGTGTATTCCAATCCTTAATGGCAGCTATTTTAGAAGGATCCACATGAATACCCTGCTCGTTAACAATATGACCCAAAAATTGAACTTCTTTAAGCCAGAATTCACACTTGGAAAATTTAGTAAAAAGTTGTTCCCTCTTCAGGAGTTCCAATGTCAGACGAAGGTGTTGTTCGTGCTCGGCTCGAGACTTCGAGTAAATGAGAATGTCGTCGATAAACACAATGATGAACTTGTCTAAATAAGGTTTACAAACCCTATTCATTAAATCCATGAAGATAGCTGGGGCATTCGTCAAACCAAAAGGCATGACAGTGAACTCGCAGTGACCATATCTCGTGCGGAATGCAGTTTTGGGAATATTTTCTTCGAGTACACGAAGCTGATGATACCTAGAACGCAGATCGATCTTAGAAAAACATGTAGCACCTTGTAGCTGATCAAAGAGATCACCGATTCGTGGTAGGGGATATCGATTCTTGATGGTAAGCTTATCAAGCTCATGATAATCGATACACATTCGAAAAGACCCATCTTTCTTTTTCACAAACAAAACGGGAGCACCCCAAGGTGAAAAGCTCGGTCGGATGAATCCTTTGTCAGAAAACTCTTGAAGCTGTTTCGATAATTCTTGCATCTCAGACGGCTCAAGACGATAAGGAACTTTTGCAATTGGGTTAGAATTAGGAACAAGATCAATATGAAACTCGACTTGATGAACTGGAGGCAAACCAGGCAGTTCATCAGAAAACACCTCTGGATAATCACGAACAATTGGAATATCTTGAATACTCTTGCTCTTGCCTTTCTCTTCGGTGACATGTGGCAGAAAGGCCACATATCCTTTTCGTAAGTAACTTTGGGCTTTCTTACACGACATGAGTTTCAATCCACCAGATGGTTTCTCGGCACGAATCTCTAAAACTTCACCAGATGAAAGAGGAATACGGACAATTTTATCAAAACAAACCATCTCAGCATGAAACTTAGTTAACCAATCCATCCCCACAATAATATCGAAACTTCCCAGTTGCATCGGTGTGAGGTCAATAGGAAAAAGATGGTTATCGAGGTTCAATTGACAATCGCGAATAACAGAATCGAGTACAAGAGGTTTTCCAGTAACAACTTCGACAGATAAAGGTTTCCTCAGTTTAGTTCTAGGTATCGCAAGCAAAGGCTCAAATGATAACGAAACAAAACTTCTATCGGCACCAGAATCGAAAAGAACAGCTGCAGGTTGATGGTTAACAAGGAACGTACCATTAACAACCTTGTTGTCAGCCCTCGCCTCATTTGCATTCAAGTTGTATGCTCGTCCACGAGCGGGATTCACATTCACGTTCGCGTTCACCATTCTCGAGCAGTTGTTGCGAAAATGACCCATTTCACCGCAGTTGTAACATGAACCAGGTGGGAATCTAGCAGCATTCTCCTGAACTTGTGTTGGATTCTGAGCAGCTTGGTTCTGACCCAATCGACAAATGTTGGTTGTGTGCCCAAGTTTACCACAAGTAGTACACTGTTTACAAGCCTGTTGGGTCGCATGGTGACCATTGCACCTATTGCAATGAGGTACGGTACCAGCATATTGCTTCTTGATAGGAGGTTGTGCTGGTGGGTTCTGAGTAGTAACAACAAAATTTTGGGAAGCCTTGCGCTTCGTCGACCTCCTTGAAGACTCGCCTTTCTTACCCTTACCTTTACCCTTGTCTTGAGCTGCATCAGCTGACTGCTTTTTGTCACCCTTGCGGGTCAGTTTTCCTTTTCTGACTTGAGATTCAGTCAGAGTAGCAGCCAATTCAATAGCCTGACGCACAGTGGTAGGATTACTACCAGTTACAATATCTTGCACAGAGTCGGGCAAACCATCAATATACCTCTCAATTGCTTTCTCCAACGGGGTAACCATAGTAGGACACAACAAACTGAGCTCCTCATAACGATCCGTATACGCACGGTGTTCTCCCCCATCTTGTTTCAAATCGTCAAATTCTCGTTCCAAAGCCCTAATCTCGTGACGGGGACAGAACTCTTTCATCATGAGAGCTCGAAGCTCTTCCCACGTTTGTGCCATTGCCACATCGGCACTCCTATCTTCATCACACAGTTCCACCATGTTAGAGCACGCTTCTCAAAAACACTGGATGCAAACTCAACTTTACACTCATTCGGACATTGCACATGTCTGAAGGTGCTTTCCATACCTTCGAACCATTGTAGGAGCGCAGTTGCTCCGTGAGACCCAGAAAACTTCAATGGTTTAGCCGAATTGAAATTCTTAAAATTGCAATGAGCATTGTTGTTATTGTTGTTCGCTTGATTAATTTGGGTTACTAGGTTCGGAAGCACAGCTGCGATTTGCTGAGCGACAAGGGCTGCGATTGCAGCATCCTGTTCGGGATCACGTCTAGGTGGCATATTCTAAAAAGAACAAGGAAACATGATAAACGAGTGATATTGACGTTAGATAAACAAAAGAGGCATTGAAAACATTGACAAAACATAAGGAATGCGATCATTCATTCGTTACCTCGAACAAACAAACGACACGCAATGACTAATCAAAGTAAATAGGTCAATATAATGTATCGCGAAGACATGCTTTAGCCTATAAGTGGACACTCACCCCAAGAGTTCCCAGGTAAGAATGACTGGTCCAATTATGTGGATTTGTACAAACACTCTAGCCTTAGACAGAAAACTCAGGATACAGGCATCCACCCTTCCAGATTGCACGTGTTCACATTATAAGACCCAAACTTTGATGAGATTTTGAAAACTTTGAAGGTTCAAAACCTTATAACAAATCATCTAAGAATAGAGTATTGATTTTCAAATCGGATTTTTTATTGTCTTCTCGTTGTGGTTTTCACCTAAAGATATGTGACGGTATTGTTTTAAAATCTAAACACAAGTAAACTTGCGTTAGGGTCCTAGTAAAGTTATAGTCTAGGTCAAAGAATTACTAATAACCCAATTCCCTATAACCATTGGCTCTGATACCAACTCTTCTGTCACACCCCGACTGCGTTAAAACAAAGAAACTGCGGAGGAAACGTCGGGGACTGGAGCAACAGAATTATTGTTTCACAACCATGGATTCAAAAAGTTCCGTTTTATTAAATATTAAACATTAATATTGTCTTGAAATTAAGTTAAAACACAACCACATCGTCTAACATTTGTTATTTAGTCACTAAGGCCTCGTCCAGCCCTAAGTGAGCATGCATCCTATTCGTAATCAACATCATTCAACACCACCTGAAACATATGTAAAAATAAAGTCAACAAAGAAATGCTGGCGAGCACATAGGATGTGAGTGTCAGATTCATGGCTCGTTTTCATGTTGAAATAACTCGTACAACTTTGTTAATAGATATTAGAAAACCTTGTTTTGTAAAACATTTGTATTGTAAAATGAATAACCAAGTCAAAACAGATTGGTTATAGTGTATAAAACCTCGATGCCATGAATCTTAACTCAAAACATTTGTTTAAGTAAACCAAATCGTGTATCGTTCTCGTAAAATGTCTCGTATGGTTTATATCGTTTAGTAAACATCGTTGTGTGTGTCGTTTGAAAATCGTTCGTCCAAGTGAACTAAATAATGCTACGGAATGTAATATGATAAAAGCATTTATATATAAGAAGTACCAGCGGCGTATCTACCATGCTTTTATTACATTAAACCCGTCCCGTTATCTAAACACTAACCAAAAACCAATCGTTCGTTCAATTCGTTTAATTTGTTTAAATAGTTCCAATCGTTTCAATCATTCAAAATCGTTCAATCTTCAAAATCGTTCAAATCATTCAATCGTTCAAATCGTTCTCGTTTAAATCGTTCTCGTTTTAATTGTGAAAACTACTTTTGGTCGTCTCGTGGAATACATTCAAACCTTTGTAACTCGTCCATCGTTCAACTCGTATTAACAAACCACCAAAGGGTAAGTTAACAATTAACAGGTTCAGTTGTTACCCACATAACCCCCATACATAACCATGGGTGCAGTCCGATAACTGGATTTGTCAGATCCTATGGTACCATAACCTAATACTGGTCGGTTCGGCCAAATTTAATGAATGTTATTCGTTATGTAAATACGTCCAACAAGTTCGTTCACATTATCGAAATCGTTTATTGTTTAATATAAACCATAGTATTCGTTTTTGAAACCATCGTTGAAAGCATCGAAATCGTTTAACAAATATGAATCACCCCAAAACAATTGAAAACAGTAAAATAGGGGAACTATGTACTCACATCGAAGTGCAAAGTATCCTAGAATAAATGAACTAGCAAAGCTCGAGTAAACCAAAGAATGCAAGTAGCACCTAGTAATCGGATGGCTAAGTTAATAAATCGACACCTAAATTGGAAGATCGGGTAGAATGAGGTCTTGTAAACCAAATGAGTATTGGAACTCATATGATATGGTTTAACAAAGCCTACATTCTAAATCGGAACCTATCCTAAGTGCTTTTGACCCGTTATGACCCATTAAGGTAGCTTACGCTACATTAATGCGTCGTTCGCGCAAAAGCACGTTCGAGACGCCTAACTAGGCCTATGACAAGTATTATATGCCCTTACATGTTTAAATAAGTTGCATAATCAGTTTAAGTGACAAAAGTTAAGTTACATATGCTTAAAATCCAATTATGCATGAAAAGGGCATTTTGGTCATTTACCTAAGGCATATAAATTACCTATCATACAACTAATTAAACTAAGTGACCATAAGGTATAACCTCGGAAGGTTATTCCCTATACAACTATGGTCACAAAACATGCTTGGTCGGATCCTAACGATCGACCAAACGGGTCGGGTTCGAAAGTCTAAGCGGTTGTTAAGACCGCCTGACTTACGACCCTATACAAGCACTAGACTAAAAGTGACGAGCTAAACATGTTAAAACATGTTTGACTAAGTTAGAAAACAGGTTTTGATATCAAAACAAAGTGTTTTGATACCCAAAAATAGTTTCGACGCAAAATACGCATAAACACGTATTTTGACCAAAACTTTGACTCGTCACTTCGACTAATCAATGTGGTAATCACTAGGTATAGTCACAAGGGACTATAACCATCGTGATTACGCTCACGTTGCAAAGTTCAATCGAACTTTGTGTGGACCAACTCGTGGTCATAGCAGAAATTCAAACACTGTTTGACTTTTATGCTTGAAAAGCATGAAAAGCATGAAAGAAGCTTACAAAAGGTCCAAGCAATGAAGATTTGATTCAAATTACTCAGGTATGAAGTATGAATACTCCAACTTAGAGCAGATTTGAGATCAAGTGTGAAGAACCAAATGAGACACCCATTGCTATTTATAGGAAGATTGGATCATCAAGATCATTCCAAGTGTTAGGAAGGTGTAATCTTGACCCTACACTTGTGCACATGGTATTACAATACAATGGAAGTCGAAAACCAGCTCCTGGTATTGAGAATTTTACATAAACAACCCTGTATATCAAGCCAGTTGCTGAAAATGAACTGTTGAAAATTGGTCCCTGTCACGTGGCACGTTAGGTATAAAACCTGGGCTGGCGCGTGGCTCGAGGGAGGTCAGTTTCAAGTTTCAGTTTATGGCGAAACAGGTCCCTGCATGCTTAAAACTTATTTTTGGCACGTTTAAGCCCCGTTAACCCCATTTCAAGGCTCCAAAATGAAGTTAAAGTATAGGGAACTTAAAATATGCTCAAAAACATCTCAGATGTTGGTTCGTTTGGTCGTACGGTTGCGTTATTCGGTTAATTACGACGGAAACTCGAACGGACGCAAAAACGATCCAAATTTCACGACGAATGGTATTTTTGCATTCCAATCACTAAAATAAAATATTTTAATGATTACAAAAATCTTTGGGTGTCCGGATATATTCAGAACGTAAGATATGCGCGAAAATGCAAACTTATGCACTTTTTGACGCTTTTAGTCCCTGTTTGATCAAAAAGTTTATTTTCGCATACCGAACCCCTCAAAGCCTATTTCTAAGCTATGTAAAGAATATTTAGGGTATGTTTAACTTATGATCAAGTTCCGGAATGTTCGTTACTGTACAAATCGGCATAGTTTCGTAGTTTGACACAAATAGTCTATGCGATCGAATAAACTTGTTTTCGACACACCAAACCCTCCAAAACTTATTTCTAAGTTATATAAAGGTTATTTAAGGTATGTTAAGCCTATGTCACTATTCCGGAGTGTTTGTCGTGTTAAACTGACTGAGTTTACGCATCAGTTTGCGTATAACTTCCCAGAAAGCGATTTAAAGCTTGAAATCGAACTCGAATCAATTCGTAGAATCATCAAACACAAATACACACATATTAACACCAAATCACATCGTTTTATTGATAATCGATATTGTTTTACATCGTACATCGTTTACAGAGCACAGTTTTCAGATAATTTTTAGATATATTATAAGTACTTTTCACTCGTTATTCAAGCTTTAAATTTATAAAAACACGATATAACACTATCAATCTCTACTTCACGCTATGTGACAACTCTCAAAATTTCATGTATCCGTACGATTAATTAAATGATTAATTAAAGTGCTTGGTGATTGTGTTGAATTACTTAACTGCTCTCTGATTACTGTGTTATACTTACATGTGCTTGTTAACATACTAGTACTATGCAGAAAACTTGACTAAATGGTCCGGTATATTTTCCTATGTGTTAGGAATTAATTTCGTTACAAAAATATATGTATAAGACGCCTTACGGAACAACTAAACACTTTAACGGAACAGTATACGACCGGACATTACCGGGACACCAAATATTTGTCAAACACATTGTGTTAATATTTCTTGGCTAGTTATGATCTCCGAATACCATAACACCCACTAGAACGTCCACTAACTAACACATGTGACCATATACTTAAACTTGAACTATTAGTTACTCCTACCATAAAAAATGTTTCACTTAGCCCCCCCCCCCATTGTTCACGGCACCAAGGGGCCCCACACCCAAAGATTTGTTTAAATCTTCTTCCAAATCTTCCAAAATATTCACCTTGGACTTTGTTGAGATTTGATTGGATATGGGGATTTGTATGCATGGCCAAGATCACACACAATCATTCCATCTCTTACACTCTCTCTCCTCACTACTCTCCCTCCCTATTTCGGCTCCTCCATAGCCGAACCCACCATCATCATCACCATATCTCACTTGATCACCATAATCTTTAGAAGATATTTCTTGGATTTGATAAGATCTTGTAATTATTTCTCTTGGATATTACAACTACACAAGATCACCATCATCTTCACAACACAACTTCACCTCCCTCAAAACTCTCTCTCTCTCTCTCTCCCTCTTGGCTGCACAAAATCGCCACCACCACCATCATATCAACACTCACTCATTTAATCCATCATCAAGTTCCATTCAAAGCTTGAAGTTCATCCATGGAGGTTGCAAGTTGAAGGACTTTCTAAGGAGCCTTGTTCTAGTCTTTTTCATCATTTTCTCTCTACATTTTCATCACTAGAATCATCCCTAGCTTTAAGCTAGTAGTAAGTTCCTTATGTCACCTTTGTTCATCTTGTTTCATGATTAAAAGATGTAATATGGTAAATCTACAAGAACACTAAAAAGGGTTCAAACAAGAAGATGTAACATGATGTATTTATGTTAGTATGATGTTATCATGAGATGTTACTGATTTCTTGCTGATTACTTGTTAATATCGATTACTAGAAATGTTGTTGATCATTATGCATGTTAACAAAACCAATAGAACTCGCTTTAGAATGTAAAAGCTGAAAAACAGAAAGCTGTTTGGTGATTACAGCCAACTTCAGTTGGCTGTAACCGAACCTTAATAAAACGAAAAATGTGTTTTCTGAACTCTAGATTTATGTATTATGAAATACGGTTCTAATGGCACTAGAATCATAATTTTTGGACTTCGTTTACTATTTTTAAAGGGGCATTTTGTAACAGCAGCTCAAGCTGCATTTTTGCTGCTGAAAATAGGTGTTATGTTTTTAGTCATAACTGGAAATCTATGATGAATTAGATCATGAAATTTGTACAGTAGATGACAACTGATGTATCTGTAATTACCCCACTGGAATTTCATAAATCGGACTTACGATGAATTTTTAATGAATTGTTCCGTGGACTGTGGTCAGAAAAAGATAAATCTGAGTTCAGTCCGGAAAATGATTTTTTATAAAATATTGGTGATGAATTGGATCCCGAGATTTTTACACAATAAAATTTGGAATTTTTAAGACATTCTGTAAAAATTTGGGAATTTTTGGAATAAGTTAACTATTTTATTAAAATGTCCGAAAACAGCCCGGTTTTGAATATTAAAGCTGAAATGACATAGGTTGGGATTTGCGTGTCTAAATGTCGGGTATGTTATCTGTGAATGAGGTAATATGTTATATGTGTTATGTGCAATGTTGTATGTTTGTCTAAGAGTGGGGAATAGATGGAAAGGTTTTATGGGCATGAACCGTTAAAGTGATGCATGTTATGTGATAGATACATGTAGGAACTTTGTGTTCTATTTGAAATCACTAATAAACTAAGTGGTAATCATACTAGGACGTGATTGACCGACCTTGACTGTTAGCTATATTTGAGAGTCAAACCAAGCAACCAAGGTGAGTTCACACTCTTTCTAAGGCATGGGATTCCCGGTGGGTTGGGAATGGGATTGAATGGCTACTCGAACTATCATTACTATTAAACTACTTACTACTGTCCTCGGATTGAAGGGCATGTACGTAAAGCCTACGTACACGACCATAAGACCATCAACTCTATCCAATGAAGTCCCTCATTTATCGACTTAATCGCCGAGGCCTATGGCGAGCGGATCATTAGTTAATAGCGCTATTAGGTTTAACAAACCTCACACCGTGCCAGTCGGACGGGCGTGTACTAATGGACTATGGGCAAAGGGTCAATGCTGATAGACATTGACTTAGGGCACCTCTTACATTTTCGTAGCAGTCGATACGCGTGGTCTAGTAACACATGGGAAGCCCCCACTAATCTTCGCAAACATGTCAGAAAGACCGCGATACGAATTTATACGATACATGGTTTACAAAACGAACAGATGATTTACGAAACGAATGCTATAACTAAACAACCAACTGTGAATTCACTCAACTTTGTTGTTGACTCGTTGTTACATGCCTTACAGGTCGCTAGATGCTTATGGAGCTTGCACGAGGAGGAGGTTGTTGTGGGATGTGGACTGTTATATCCTGTACTTAATAATTGAATTTTATAAACTATGTTTTGGATATTAAACTTATGAACTATAAACTTATGTTTTGAACTTCCGTTTTATGCTTCCGCTGTTAACTTAAAACTGGTTACTGTCTTATGGTCACCAATCGTATTGTGATTGGTTTTACTTACTAAGATTACGTTGTTCAATATGATTGGTGGCTCGATCCTGGTCATGTCACGCCTCCAAGCAGTGATACCCCGCATGGTGGATTTTGGGGGTGTGACACGCTAGGGCAAGTGCACCATTGTTGACGTAGTATAGTGATAGTAAGATACCGAGGTCGTCCAAGCACACAAGAGCTTTTAATACCGGAATATCATCGACGTCTAATCTAAGAAAATTTTGTGAAAAGAATTTTAATAAGTAAAAATAAAGAAATAAAGTAAGGAGTAAACTGCCATTTTGGTCCCTGTGGTATGGGCAGTTTTGCCATTTTAGTCCAAATCTCAAACTTTTTAAATCTGGGTCCCTGTTGTTTGCATTTTGTTGCCATTTTAGTCCAAAACTCAAAATCTCTCATTTTTTACTGTTTTAAGGTCCCTTTTTTTGTCTTTATCTGCAGGGGTAGTTTGGTCCATTTAATTTTCATTAAACCAATTCTTTTATTAAAAAACCCCAAATATAAATACCCCCTTATCATTCTCCTTCCCAATTACATCATCATCTTCAACCCTGCCAAACACACAGTCACACACACACTTTCTCTCTCTATATGTATACATTCGCACACTCACCTTCTCCATCTCTAGAATAGTTTCAACTTTCAAATCTACTTTCTCTCTCTAGAAACCTTTCAATCACTCACCGACTGTAACAAACAATGTTGGATTCGGTTCTAGCAATCTGGCAGCATGTGGATCTCTGACAAACCCTAACTCTGTGATTTGTTCGGAACTTTTGTCAGATTGTTGAATCTGGTGAGTTGAATCGGTCAATGGCAGCTTCCTCTTCGAGAGGACCAGTAAGTTCATCGTTCTACAATAACAACAAACCTTCAAGTCCGTTTTCATCGTCTTCTTCGTTCAAGCAGACTGTACCTCAATCATCCACATCCGCATCGACATTTTACAGAGGCTCCGGAAACGGTTACGGTTCCAGATCTGATAATTTTAACCTCACTACTTCCGATTCGATGTATTCTCGTGGCGGTTACGGCGCGCTTTCGCCTGTAGGTTATCCGTCTGCTGATGAGATGATTGATGAGCCGATTAATGATGTTCTGAGATCCGGATGAGGTGATAGCATTTCTGTTACAATTCGGTTTAGGCCTTTGAGGTAATTTGATTAAGTTCAGTTAGTTTCAGATCTTTATTTGAATTGATTTGAGTAGTAAATGAAGTGTTTAGTTTAATTTGTATGGTATTAAGACAATGCTATATTGATCTGGTGAATTTGTGGTGACTGTAGTGAAAGAGAGTATCAGAGGGGAGATGAAGTTGCCTGGTATGCCGATGGAGATAAACTCGTACGGAATGAGTACAATCCGGCCACTTCGTATGCGTTTGGTACTATATCTGGAGTTGAATATGATGATGTAATTGGGAAGGAGAATGATAAGGGGGTATTTATATTTGGGGTTTTTTAATAAAGGAATTGGTTTAATGAATATTAAATGGACCAAACTACCCCTGCAGAAAAAGACAAAAAGGGACCTTAAAACAGTCAAAAATGAGAAATTTTGAGTTTTGGACTAAAATGGCAACAAAATGCAAACCACAGGGACCCAGATTTAAAAAGTTTGAGATTTGGACTAAAATGGCAAAACTGCCCAAACCACAGGGACCAAAATGGCAGTTTACTCTAAACTAAGTAAATAAAAGAAACAAATAGACAAAATAGAATCACTTGGTTCCGACTCATCAAATATGTATCCTTTGATGATTTCCACGCTTTGGGTTTTTTAAGAGATTATCTTAGTTAAAGTTGCATGTCCCTCTTTTGGAGGAAACGCTACCCTCAGCCATATTGGTCTGAGTCAGCAGGGATACAGTCCCGCAAGGCTGGAATATTGAAAGATAATTGAATGAGTTATTAATGCAAAATGTGGCATGTCCCTCTTTTGGAGGCAACACTACCCTCGGCCATATTGGTCTGAGTTAGAAAGGATACAGTCCCATAAGGCTGGTTTAAAGTTTTAATAGTAGCTTATTTAAAAGGGATTCAAGCCGTTCTTACTTCCTCCGATTTGATGTTATCTACCTCAAAGGAAGTCCTAATAAGCTTGAATCAAGTACTCGCAGGATCTATACACTGAACGAGGCAAGAACTTTACCGAAACCACCCTTCTAACCCCCTTCCAGGCATTTAACGCGCTTTATATAGACTGTAAAGACATGAATGATTTAATCAACAAAACATGAAGGATGATAGAATAAAGTTCACTTTCATTATAAAAAACTAGTTATTAAAGTCATTAATACAAACCCAATTAAAAAAGTTAACCAAAGCTAGGAGATCAAAAGTAATACATAAATAACTTGTCTTCACCAAGTGATGTAAGAGATTAGCCAAACATGGCCTTTGTTTGACAAAAACTCTTACGATCAATCTTGGATCCCAAGATTACTACACACACTTTAAGGATGGATGATGGATGAATGTGGTGGATGATGGTGGTATTGTATTGGTGGAGTGGTGGCAGGTGTAGGGGTGTGCACGGTTCGGTTATTAGCATTATCCGTAACCGTAACCGAAGTCATCGGTTAATCGGTTCGGCTAATTCGGTTAATTTGTCGGTTTTCGGTTTGGTTCGGTTAATAACAATTTCAAACAAGGGCTAAATTTTTTGCTTAGAAATACATGTAATGGGTGTATAAATACATGAAATAGTTGTATAAATACATGAAATGAATGTATAAATAAATGAAATAGAGGTATAAATGCATGAATAGATGTTTAAAAAATGAAATGAAGGTATAAATAAATGAAATGAAGGCATAAATAAACGAAATAGAGGTATTATTACATGCAATGAAAGTATAAAGCATGAAATACATGAAATGGAGGTATAAAAGCTAGAAATATATAAAAAAAAAAAATTATTCGGTTCGGTTCGGTTAATTTCGGTTCGGTTTTGTCGGTTTTCGGTTCGGTTTCGGTTAACGGTTCGGTTATTGCACACCCCTAGGCAGGTGTGAGAGAAGTGGTTTGTCAATGGATGAGTTGGAATGAAACCAAGCATTCCTATTTATAGTTGGAAACAGTGGCTTCACACGGCCCCGTGCCCTGTGGGCACGACCCCGTGTCCTTCCTTTTCTCTGTCTTCATTTAATCTGAGATCAGATGCTCCACGGCCCCGTGTGTCAACTGCACGGCCCCGTGGCCCTTGTACTTCCTGTACGAACCTAGATTCGCAAATCTGAGAGTTGACCATGACTCGTGTTTATTGGGACACGACCCCGTGTCTCTTTGTCTGCTTCTGTTTGTCGTTTCTGGTCTGGAATCTTGAATGGGCACGGCCCCATGCCGAGCAGGCACGGCCCCGTGCTGGACTTCTGATTCGTTGTTTTTGTCTTTGGGGTGAAGCTTGGAGGGTCGGTATAGTGTATCAACTTCCTTCCTCCGTATTCATGTTGGATTTTGATGTTAATTTGTTCCTTTTGTACCTTTAAGCTCTTTTAATCTTGAAAATTAAAAGTAAACAAAGAAACGCGATTTTTCCAACATTAGTGCTAAAAATGGTTGTTTTTATATCTTATTTGATATAATTTATATATTGCTTTTTGCGCATATCAACCATCACAAACAATGAATTAGCAATTTAGCAACATCAATTCACTAGATATACATCTTATCATCAACGAAAAAAATAAACAAATCTAATTTACATCTAATTTCGAATTTGCATACTTCATCCAATCTTACTTCTCCACAAACAAACTTACATCAATTTCTATATACAAATTTACATCAATTTATTAGTACTAGTGGGCAACCCGCGCGTTGCTGTGGAGTCGAATATAATACAGAGCGAGAAAATAATTCAAACCTTAAAACAATGCGGAGCCCATATATAAAACAGAGCGAGAAAATAATTCAAACCATAAAACAATGCGGAGTCCACATATAATACAAAGCGAGAGCATAATTCAAACCTTAAAACAATAAAAATATCATATATATAAGTCGTATATATGTATAGTTTGTCTATATATTGTTGCTAACAGTTGTCTCAATCACAAAGTTATGAGCTGTACTTGCTATGCATGGCTACATAGGACACAATATTCCTAGTGCTACTCAAACTAATATTACTGCTAAGAACTTGATTATTTCAATTTTAAAGAGGAGTATCATCACTCAAATAATTAGCTTAAAACACAACTATACATGGGCTTCTGGGGTCAAATATTTAAACATATTAAGACAATATTGATACATGTATATGAATTCAAGATAACGGGGCACACTAAAAAGAAAAAGATAGTTACATGAATACAAAGAATTGCTTTCATCTACCATTTAATTTAGTTCAGAAGACCAATTGTATAGATAATCAACTTTTCTCAAACTTCTATTTTGGGTAAAAATAATATTTTTTTCTTTTACAACTATTTAAAAGTTTAATAACTTCAAACTATTCATTTTATGTTATCCAACATTCAATCCTTTTTTAGTAAACTGTTATTTTGGTCCCTGTGGTTGGGTCACTTTTGCCACTTTAGTCCAAAACTCAAACTTTTTGCATCTGGGTCCATGTGGTTTCAGTTTTATTGCCATTTTGGTCCAAAAATGAAATCAGGTCATATTTTTCTTATAAAATTCTGCTATTTTGTCCTTTTTCGCATGGGCAAAATGATCATTTCTTTTTTTATAAATAAATACCATATTTTATAAGACAAATATGACCTGATTTGCCCTTGAGGAAAATGACAAAATTGCAGGATTTTATAAGACAAATATGACCTGATTTCATTTTTGGACCAAAATGGCAATAAAACTGAAACCACAGGGACCCAGATGCAAAAGGTTTGAGTTTTGGACTAAAGTGGCAAAAGTGACAAAATCTCAGGGACCAAAATGGCAGTTTACTCATCCTTTTTTTTTTTTTTCCTATTTTGGGTACTTAGGGGCTAATGAAAATGGCCATTTCCACATCACATTCACCTTATTAACTAACTTTGTTAAGGTTATACATTTTTATAGATGAGAAATCTTGAATTAGCTAAAACAGAAATTTGAGAAAAAAAATGAAACTAATTCAGAAACAATATCACTGATTGATAATAACAATGGAGTTATAATAAGTTTACCTTTGGATTCCTCACAATAAGTCCATAAGCACTGAAAGTATCATAGAACAATTTCTCATCCACAACCTTCAAAATGGTGTGGCAAGTCATGATTGATACAAATATACAAGTCAACAAAAGTTCTATCAGAAAAGATTAATGATATTCATGTGTGTGTATTTAATGAGATCTTACTATATCCATGTTTCCAACAAAAAAAGGTTTGCTCCTACATCCAAAATCTTCTTATCTTGTGGTGCCAGCAATGCAATACAAAACAAAACAAAACAAAAATCATATCCCTATATTATTTCTGCAACACATATTCTATTGTTTATATTCCAATAGAATATAAACAATGCAGAGTCGATATATAATACAGACATATATTACTTTTTTGGAGTTTGAAGTTGATAAGTCATTTGTTTTTGGAGATTCAAATAGTCATACGTTGGAATATGTGTTTTTGGAGTTTGAGGATAAAGTTTTACACCTTAGTCTTTTAAAAGACAGTAACAACTTTTAAAAGACAGTAACATATCAACAATGATGGGCGGTGGTATGGGTGTTTCGGAGTCGCGGGAACATGGCTCGAATAATGTTCGTTTCGACACCGGTGTAAATCTTCATTGTAGGCGCAACGGTAGATGCACAGTACGGAAACGCGGTCGTAGTGTAACTTAGTCCGGGACCAAGCGGATGGTGGAAACTTGATGTGACCGGAGTTGCAGATTTTCCGACGAGATCTTGGTACACGAAGCAAGCGTATGAGAGTTGGATACTGAGTCAAAGAGTTCCAGATGATGTTCAGAGTTATATATTTACATTAGTTTCGATGATTGCAATGGTTACACCACATCTTTGAATGATGATCGGTTACGGAAAATTATAAATCGAATTATCAGTGAAACGTCGGATTAAAAAAGTGAGTTACAATCGTACTTTGTTTTATAGGATTTTGAAGAGTCTCTCCAGCCAAGAAGCAATGTTTAATATGTATTTTCACGTTACACCCCTAGAGTGTTGGGTAATTTATCCTTGGAGCTTATTTGAATTTAATTTGTCTTTTAAAAGACAGTTTTGCCCATTTACTATGCTAATTAAGTATTGTACAATAAGCATTATAAGTTGTAATTACTTAAATTTTACAGGAATCCTTCGGAAATGCTTTATAATATAGTATAGATTTAATAAAACCACTAAATTCCCCAAATAATATTCATCATATCATCAATGAAAAAAAAAGAAATCCTATCATAGATTCATAGACAAACTTATTATAAATTCAAAGCAAAAATTATAAACAAGAACATAGATTCATAGAAAAACTTATCATAGATTCAAAGCCAAATACAAGAACATTACACACCTGTGAATATCAAAATGAATCGAGATGAATCGATTTCGAGTTAAAGATGACGAATTGCCAATGAAGATGACGAATTGCTGATGAAGATAATCGACGAAGATGATGAATCGATGTTTGAGATGAATGGGGGCTGAGCTATGTGTGTACAGAAGGTCTGGAGGAGGCGTTTGTGTGTTTGAGAACTTTTAGGGTTATTTTAGTTAGGCTATTGAAAAAAATACATAATCGAATTGGCCCGATCGACCACGCTGTAAACCGTTGGCCCGATTGCCCGGATCCCGGCCCAACCACCGGCACTTTGTTGAAACGGCCCAAAACATGGAACCGGCCCACTGCAGTCTTCGGGTCCGGCCAGACCGGTTCGGGTTTAAAAACGTTGGCCACCAGTGTTTACCAAATTAATGGGTAATTTGTATCAAATTTGACATGAAGGGTGTTGATTGGTTGGGGCTAGGGTAAGTACCCTTAAGTGCCCCTTCCTCCCTTAGTGGGCGAGACAGCACATGACAGACAATTGTCACAAAGAGTATTTGTGTTGGTTTTATGTGCCAAAAATAGTCATTTTAGCAATGTATTAGAAACTATTTTTTAAATCATACCGGTTTGGGCTCTGAAAAAGGTTTAACCGGTTGAATCAGGTTTTACAGATCGGTTGAAACGGGTTATAATCCATAAAATACAAATCATAGTAATCCAATCTCAATTAGAATTTATGTAATTAATCATAGTTTTATCTAAAAAACAACTATTTTATTGTAAAACATTAAGCAATCTAAGAGCATTTTTATTACTTATAAACAATATTGCACTGTATGATGTGGAAAACAATTTCAACGTTGGTGGAATATTGGAATGGAAGCTACTGTGTTAATTACCGTAAATATGGAATGTCAATATTACCTTAATTTCGTATTTTTATCAAAATAAAAAAATCAAATTCCAAGATAATGCAAACCGGTTCAACGGTTTGAACGAATAGAACTAAATTTAGCGACGATACATAAAACATACCATATTTTGGTTTTATCGGCTTTTATCATATCGGACCCGTATCTGGTATCCGGTTTAACCGGTTGATTCATACCAATATTTAAAAAGATTGCATTTTAATAGCCAATTAATGCTCAAACTTTATAACACTGTCACTCTTAATGTTTTCTTAAAGAAAGAAAATACGTGAAGTGTCAAAGTAATGAATATAACCGAGATATGAACTCTCAACAACCACGTCAAATCTAAGTATTTGTTATTTACATTTGGAGACAAAAAGTCCAAGTTTCAAGTAAATGTCCATATTTCCTTTCTTTTTCATCTTCTTACTTAGCTTTCTTTGTTTCCCCTCACGTTTTAACAAAAAACATTTGGAGTCCATACACAAAACATGATTTGTACCGTACAAACAAACATTGCATGTCAAGACGTATCGATATGATATTTGATTTTTATATCCTCATAATTGATTGTGGAGTGGCAAGTGTACAAAAGGTCTGGTGTTTCGATAGAACCTTCCATTTTGTTGACTTTTCATATTTTTTTATACCAACAATTCAAACTTAATGTTCCTAGTTACATCACCCATAGTATAGTTTCGTCTTAAACTATGTCATTCCAGTAGCGGAACTAGTCCAAAAAGTTAAAGGTAACCAAATCTTTTTTGTTAGGATCAGGGGTATCCTTTATATAACAGAAACGGAGTTAATGGGTATTTTTACACTACGAAAATGGAGTTAAGGGGTATTTTTACACTACGAAGACAGGGTTGAGGGGTAGCCCGTGCTACCCCTATTAACACTCTAAGTCCGCCCCTGCGTCATAAGTATATTTGTTATATCGTATCATCATCCCACATAGCTCATGGCCCGGTACGAAGAAACCTCTAAGCTAATCCAGTAGCTCGAGTCAAATCAAGTCGAGGGTTACAAGCCCTGGGCTAGTTACCTAGTTTGTTTATTTAAGTAGCTTTATTACTATTTTAAGCATTTTAAATTGTGATGTTAGATAAACTACAACTACTAAGATATGAATGAAAAACGATAACTAAGTTGTTATTACTCATTCTTATAACCCGGAATATTAGTATTTGTTCCCAACAAAATGATAAATTGAAACATATATAAATATAATTCGAATAGCTCAAATTTAAATTCATACTCAAATAATGATATAATTCGAATAGCTCAAATTAGCTCAAATTTAAATTCATACTCAAATAATGATATTTTGTAAATATGGAATTGGCCTCCATACTCTATATGGGCTGTCATTTAGGTGGCATCATTTAGGTTCAAGATTCTCTTTAGATTTTAGCTCGGATAGCTGCTCTGATTTAATTATCGAACGAAAACCATGGGACGTAATTCTATTTATCAAGATTCTCTTTCACAAGGTTGTCAATAGTGGTCGTTATGGTCGCTATAGCGAATAGCATAGCGTATAGGTCGAAGGTCGTTACAAGGTATCTAACCATAAATAGCGGGATTTCAGTTATCTTTAATTTTTTTAAATATAAATATCGATTAAATATAGCTATAAAATAGTCGGAATTTAATCATGGCTTTAGCAAAACGCTCAATAACCCGCATAGAAATTTGACGAAATTCCAGTTGCTGAATTACAATGACATCAGTGTCCATCTACAGTACAAATATCGTGACCTAATTCTACACAGATTTCAAGTTATGATGAAAAACATAACACATATTTTTGCAGTAAAAACGCAGCTTTTGCTGCTGTACAAAATGGACCTTTAAAAATAGTAAACGGCCTCGAGAAAAATATGATTCCAGTGCCATTTGATTCGTTTTTCGAAAACATTCAGAAAATCAATTTTTCGATTTATAACGGTCCGTTTACAGCCAACTTCATGAGTGGTTTTTCGAAAGAACCAAGTTAAAAATATGAGTTTCATAAAGTCTTGGATCTTACATAAACTAATATCATTTTTAGTGGATAAACAAGTGTAGAAACACTTGTGTAATAAGAAAAGTTCGCAAAGAAATATTTTTAGAAAATACGATTGGAAGTTGTAAACACATAAACTCTTTAAAAATAAAAGTTTTTAAAGAACTAATCACATTCTAAAAGGTAACCAGACTTACTAAGTATGCTAGTAAGTTACTACATATTACGCTACTTTAACGAGTCGTAATGGGTCGTAAGCCTGAATCAAGCGACACGTAACAACAAGGGTTCCAACAATAAGAAGCGAGACCCCAACCCGCCTCAGGAGGCGAAAACTCTTGCAACCATGAATGACGCTCCTGCCAGAGGATACCTGGGCACTCTGCCCATTTGCAACCAGTGCAAGCGTCATCACGAAGGAGTTTGTCGCGTTCACAAATGCGACAAGTGTGGAAAACTGGGTCACCATACTAAGAACTGTTGGGGAAAAGGAAATATGTGAAGTTTGATTATCTTATGTTGTTACATAATCATCTTCCTACTTGCTAGATTATGTGTTAAATCACCATCTAGCAAGCTTCATGTGTCACACCCGCTCGTAGCGGGAGCCCGGACACGGCCCCGTGTCCATCCACTTTCTCTTTCTTCATTAATTGCACTTTGTCTGCATTAGCTTCACACGCCCCGTGTCCGCTGGGCACGGCCCAGTGTGCAGAAGCGTATCTGTACTATCAAGATTTGCTTGGATTCTGCGAATCTTAGTGTTGACCATCTCGGGATCCAATTCATCATGAATATTTTATAAAAATTCATTTTCCGAACTGAACTCAGATTTATCTTTTTCTGACTGTAGTCCACAGAATAATTTATTTAAAATTCATCGAGAGTCCGATTTACAAAATTCTAGTGAGAGAATTACAAATACATCGGTGGTCATCTACAGTACAAATTTCATGATCTAACTCTACACAGAATTCAAGTTATGACAGAAAACAGAACGCATATTTTCAGCAGTAAAAATACAGCTCTAGCTGCTGTTACAAAACGGCACTTTAAAAATAGTAAACGAAGTCCAAAAATTATGATTCCAGTGCCATTAGAACCGTATTTCATAATACATAAACCGTCGTAATTAACGGTTGACTTAGCGATTAATCATTAATGGTCCAGTGATTAGTCGAATTGAAGGTAGTTATAAGTTGGTAATTATGAGGGCATTAAACCCTTAAAAGGGCACCCTCTGATTCCCGTTCTAACATACTCAAATAATGTATTTATACATAGAGATTCTCATTCCGAACCCTTGACCTTTAAGGGAAACTCCACTTTGACCCCAAACGCTTATTCATATTTAGTTACTCACGGTTTAAAAATATATCTAAAAGATGTTCGAGTTTGTAAACGCCAAAATGAAACTTCCATGACGGTTAAAGTTGTCGCAAAGCCTTGAAAAGGCTAGTTAGACAGAAAAAATCGCTCACACACGAATATAACAACAAAATCTTTCATCGAAAAAATGTGTGATGAAAACTCCGCAAAGATTATATTTTATATAGCTTAAGAGAACATTTATTAATGTTATTTTTAGTTTGAGTAAACTGCAATTTTACACCCTATGGTTAGGGGTGATTGGCACCCTTACCCCCCTAAGGAAATAATTGCAATTTACCCTCCATTGTTTGCTGTTATGTTGCAACCTTACCCCCCGGCCTCAAATTTGTTGACTAATCTGTTGACTATAACTTGAAATGACTATATTGCCCTTTCATATTACCCCCTGTGTTTTGTGCACTCTGTGATATTACCCCCTGCCACCGGAAACCTGCAACTCCGGTCATCTTCTCCAACGACTGCCACCACTGCCACCTCCAGCCACCACCACAACCACCACTGCCAGCTCCAGCCAAACCGATCAGATCAAAAAATTAGGACCGTTTACAACTTGATTACCTTAATTAGATACAAGCTTGGTATTCACTCTATTAGGACCGTTTACGAATCCATGTGGTTGAGTTGACTGGTTTGAAATGAATATTCAGCATCAGATAAAAGCTTGGTATTCACTTAGATACAAGTGAATGGATCCCAAAGTCAATTCTATATTCTACTATATATCTTCTGTGTAATTTTAGGAAAGTCGTCTCTCCCTCCCTCTCTCTGTAACATTGTAATTCATTAAATTACCTATTATTATTCTGAGCTGAGCTGCATCTTCATTGATTAACCCTGCCTCTCTGTGTTCATATTTAATTACGAGCATCTAATTAGCGCGTTAAGTTGACATTAATCCATCACTAGTCTACTTAGGTCATCAATGTGTGTAGATAAATTATAATTATCTCTCTCTCTCTTAGTCGCTATCTCTCCCATCTTATTATTATTGAGAGTCCAAGTGACTTGTGTCTTGTGTTTGGATCCATTTATCACATGCCTCTGTTTCTCTTCTTTTAATTGCTCTCATTAGTGTGTTCTTGTCAAATTCTGTGAAGATATGATTTTTTGATCTGATACTGAATAGAGTGAATACCAAGCTTGTATCTAATTAAGGTAATCAAGTTGTAAACGGGCCTAATTTTTTTATCTGATCGGTTTGGCTGGAGGTGGCAGTGCGGTTGTGGTGGTAGCTGGAGGTGGCAGTGCGGTTGTGGTGGTAGCTGGAGGTGGCAGAGGTGGCAGTGGTGGCAGTCGTTGGAGAAGATGACCGGAGTTGCAGGTTTCCGGTGGCAGGGGGTAATATCACAGAGTGCACAAAACACAGGGGGTAATATGAAAGGACATTATAGTCATTTCAAGTTATAGTCAACAGATTAGTCAACAAATTTGAGGCCGGGGGTAAGGTTGCAACATAACAGCAAACAGTGGGGGGTAAAATTGCAATTATTTCCTTAGGAGGGGTAAGGGTGCCAATCAACCCTAACCACAGGGTGTAAAATTGCAGTTTACTCTTTTAGTTTTTATTTAATTTTTGTTTTTTAATTTAATATTCCATGGCAAACTATTTTTTTAGTGGGAAAGATCTTTCAAACAACAGTTTTATAATTGTAAATTACCATTTTTGTTTTCATTGGGCAATTCCAGATAGCCTTTCAAATAAACTATTGGCTAAGTATGTGATTATACCAAGATTGCCATTTCAAACCCTTCTAAAACAAAGCTCACTTTTTTTTTATCTTAAAAAATAAATTAAGAAAGTAACAAGAGTCTCAATAAACAAACAAACCTTCACCAGGTACACTAGATTTTTCTACAAAATCTTTGTTAATTAACATTTGCAACAAGTTATATCAAGCTTATGTAGCGTAAGTAACAACATCTTAATCAATTATTAAAACACGATACCGAATATATTGATAAGAAGCTAATTCAAAGCTAGTATACATCTATTATAACTAGTTAGAGAAGAAAAACATGTTAAAATTCGCTCCAATATAAAAAGAGCGTAACTCAAGCTAAGAATGTAATTACGAGGTCCATAAATAGTGACATAAAGGTCTCTATGAGCCAGATCATGTGGCAAATGCCATTGACGATTTAACCTAATTGTCAGACATAAATTCTACCATTATGGCTTTGATTTCAGCAATGAAGATTTTCTCTCGATTTTACCAAATATTTATATCATTCCCTTTTAGTGTAAATTTCGTAAATCACTGATTGGCCTAATTTACGTCTTTAATTTCATTAACTAATTGTCAATTTTCAGTTTTGAAAATTTGACATGATCGACCAAATTTAAAATTTCATTTGAAAGGGCATGATGTATTTTCTTCTACATTCAACAATAGCTACTTTCTTTTTTGAACGGCAAATTCGAATAACTGACGGACTAGTAGAGTATTATCGTGTCATTAGGAAAATCACTCGATCATATCCATCTCCACTAGGCAAGAATGTATATATACCCAATTCAGGAGGAAACCCAATAAATATGAGAAAAACCATCTTGTTGGAATCGAACCCAGGACCTTAAGATCCCTAAGCCTTATCCCACCCCTAACATGCCACTAAGCTATGATGCCATGGACGACAATAGCTACTTATCTTTTTATAATTTCGTGATTATGTTCTAAGTAGATACAAGTAAAAAGATGCTTTTACACCACATGGTATTATAGGCTAGTGATATTTTGCGGTGAGAAGCTTAGGGACCATGAGGTCCTAGGTTCGATTCCCACAAGTGGGTTTTTCCTAAATTTATTGGGTTTCTTCTGAATTGGTTTATAGGCATTATAGCCTAATGGAGATGGATATGATCAGGTGGTTCCAGTGGCGAAGCTTGAAATTTTTTAAGGGGGGGGGGGGGGGATCGAAAACGTATATATCCAAAAATTTCTATAGAACCGGGGGTTGAAAACGTACATACCAAAAAATTTCTATACGAAAACTACATATATATATAACACTATTGGCCAAAAAAGTTCGCGGGGTCAGATGCCCCTCCCGGCCCCTTCAAAGCATCACCCCTGGGTGGTTCCGGACACGATGATACAAATTGCCGTTAAAAAAAGGTTTTACAATTAATTGATTAAACCGTCATATTTTAAAGCTAGCTAAAAGATTTTGATACCGACTTTTAACAATTCACAAACCCATAGCTTGAAAGGTGGCCAGTATGGTTAGAAATAAATAATTACTTACTTGTTTTTGTGTATTTCTTGTACTTGTTTTTGTTTTTTAGATTTTGGGTCAAAATCTCTCCTCTATAAAAGCAGCTTCAATATTGCCCTTCTTCACTCATCACAAAACACATACTTCACAGTTTCCTCCTAAGTTTTCAAAAATGGAGTTCCTCCATATCCTCACCTATCTTTCTGTGAGTAAATACTTTGATAATTGGATTCAATCTCTTTGTACAAGCATGCATGCATGCACTATAAACATATGATCATAAACTTGTTTATGGTTACTTGTATTATATGCATTAGCTGATTTTCATTTTATTACATGTTTGTTATCATATTTTCAGTTGGCTATGGTTGTGAGCTATGCAGCAGTGGCTCCTGAAACATATTGGAAATCTGTGTTGCCAAACACTCCCATGCCCAAAGCAGTCACCGATATTCTGCATAATGGTTAGTTCCTAATAAGTTTCATATATGATATTTTTATAAGAATTTGCAACATATTTTATCAACTTTTAAACGATATCACTCTATTTTTATAAAGCATGTTGTAAAGAATTATTGTTTTATGTGTGTAAAAAATTATAAATTTCGTAACATGTGTTTTGTTGGGTATACAAGTAATTACATGTGTTGTATTAGTGGTTCAATATCCAAAAATATACTTATCAATGACACAACACACTACTAAAAAACTACCATGGTGACTAATTACTTTTGCGATCCTTTTTGTTTGTTGCAAATTTCGGTTGCTTTTTTAACTGATATTCACTCTTTTCTTTATTAACTTCTTTAATGAATGGAAGATAAGAGCACGGATATCCAAGTTGGCAAAGGCGGCGTATCCGTTCATGCTCCTGGCGTAAACATCGGTGTTGGTAGCGGTGGAGTATCTGTAGATGCTCCTGGCACCAACGTTGGTGTCGGTAAAGGTGGCAGTGTATCTGTTCATGCCCCTGGCACCAACGTTGGTGTTGGAAAAGGTGGTGATGCATCTATGCATGTTCACAAACCAAAACCAAAACCTGAAGGGGATTGTGAGAAGATAAGCGTTGGCGAAGGAGGTATTATCGTACGTTGTCATAACAAGAAGAAGCCAGTAAACGTACACGTGTCTCCATTTTCCTACAAGTATGCTGCCAAAGATGATCAACTCAAAGATGATCCAAATGTTGCCCTTTTCTTTGTTGAAAAAGACATGCATCAAGGCAACACTATGAACTTGCATTTCACCAAAACTACAAGCCCATCATCAACTTTCTTACCGCGTAAAGTTGCTGATACAATACCCTTCTCATCAAAAAAGCTCCCCGAATTGTATACGCGCTTCTCCATCAAACCTAACACCGAAGAATCTGAATCAATGAAGAACACGATCACTGAGTGTGAAGATAAGGGTATGGAAGGTGAGAAGAAGTATTGTGCTACTTCATTAGAGGCCATGGTGGATTTTAGCACATCTGAGTTGGGTAAAAAGGTTAAAGCGGTCTCAACAGAGGTAAACGCTAGAAAGCGTACTCCGTTACAAAAGTACACCATCGAAGAAGCGAAGAAATTGGCCTCGGATGTAGCAGTGGCTTGCCACAAACAAAACTACCCGTACGCGGTTTTCTATTGTCACAAAACCACCACCACCAAAGCGTATATAGTATCTTTGGTGGGTGAAGACGGTACAAAAGCTAAAGCAGTGGCGGTGTGTCACACAGACACTGCAAAATGGAACCCTAAACATTTGGCGTTTAGAGTTCTCAAAATAAAACCGGGGACTACTCCGGTTTGTCATTTCCTACCTGAGGATCATGTTGTTTGGGTGCCTTATTAACGATATATTTCTAGTAATTTATGATATATAATAGAGAATAATTAACGCCCATTTGGTTTGATATGTATCTTAGGGCTTGTAGTTTGCATTAGAGATGCCATTGATGTACACTATTATAAGATACGATTGTATGTGATCATATCTTTGTATTTGATTTTCATATGTTTATATTGTTTTGTAAATGAGATTGCCTTGTGGATATATATATAATCAAATAGTATATATTGAACTGTTTATATAAGTGATTATTGTACGAGGTCTATCTAAGGCTATGTGTTATTTATGTGAAATCTGAAAAAGTGTGCAATGTAGGCGTCACGTGTGCACGGGAGGCTTTCACATTTGACACTCTCTAAGGCTAAAGGGTGTGTTCATGACTCTCATAACCAACATGACCCTCCACAAAGGAGTCATGTCACTCACCTCTAATCTATCACCCAAAATCACTACTCTAAGGGTGTGGTCATGACCCAAACCACTATCCCATTTATTATTTTGATATATTTTGTCTCAAAGTCATCAAATGGAGGCCCGTGGTAACCGTGGTTTAATCCATGCCAACCACCATCAATCAAGGAGGGGGTGGTGTAGCATTCCATTTATTTTCCTACGTAGCGAATCATGTTCCAACAATGACCCTCACACCCTTATGCCTAAGGTGTGTTGTGGTGGTGTACTCTCACCCTATCGTTCAACTCATTCCCGTCTTCGTGCCTATGGAGAATCCCTCACCTAAACCCTTCCTTAGCGTCGCGTTGTGGCGGTTTTAGCGCCCCACACCATTAGATGTGGCTTATGTTCGTGCTCACAATGCTTAGTCTAAGGTTTCAATTTAAAACCCCTCAAAACTTTAAGTTCAAAATATTTAAGGTAATTATTAGTTACTAATGTTTTCAAAATTACTCAATCAAATCGATCTATCAGTTATCTATACTGTATTATAATACATGAGGGATAGACATTTTAAGATACCCAAAATATAAGAAGTTTTTCTTTCTTAATTTATAAATACACCCCTAAAATGATGGTAACTTGGTCTTTTAAACAATAATTATAGCCCACATCTTATTAACGTAAATCCCTAATTTTTGTCACACCCGGTCATAGGCGGAAGCAGGAGGTGTGATCATGATTGATTCTCATTGCATATGAATTAGCAAGCATACTAAATGATTTAAAATAAACTCCAATGCCATTCATAAGTTTTCAAACATCAACACGAGTTAACCAAAGTGTTTACATCACTTCAAAATAGAACAAGTTTTAAAAGTCTACAACATAATTCAAGTATAAAAGGATAACGGATTTGTTCCTCATATCACCGCAAGGAGGCGGGATATGATGAACAATCCAGCAAAAGAGGCATGGAGTTAGGACTCTCGACATCTTGAAGCAAAAACCCGCAAAGCTTTCCACTAATTTCCTGAAACACATGTAAGTTTGAAAAACGTCAACAAAGTTGGTGTGAATTCATGTAGTTTTTGTTTAATAAATGAATAGTTGTAAAATATGAGATGTATTTGTATGAAAAGTGGTATGTAAACGTAACAAGGAAATCGTGATCATTAATGTTTTGCAAAGACATTAATATGTGTGAAGACATAGGAAGCATCCAAACCTTGACAATTTATGTGCCGATTACCCTTCGACTGGGACACAAAATCATTCTGCCGTATGGGTCCTGTGGACCAAGAGTGGGGCTGCCAAAACCCAATAGATCTAACACTTTGTTCCTTGGTCTAGTTGTATATGTCATTAATGGTGCTTAAGTTCTATTCGCACATGATCTAGTTGTATCATTCCTTAGTCTAACATACCATTTGTACATGTATTTCCCCCAAAAGCTTAGAAAACTAGAAAACTTTTAAAAGAGGGGACACAAACTCACTGTTTTGCGTCTTAATGCGTACTACTTCACCAATACTCTTCTTGGTTCGCGACGTAACCTATAAGTGTTCTAAATACGTTAATCAGCTAAGCTTATGATATACTATGTACAAGTTATCCATCGTGTTTATGTATTTGTTTTGTCTTAGGTGTATATGTTCTAGAGTCGTCATTATATATTTCACCAAATAGATATAGTTTTGTATACTCGTGAGTTGTGTTAACGGATCTAGTTTCTCTTGCGGCTTCGTGCCTCGCACGAGTAAGATGTTCATGTCCGAGACATGTGTGGGTTGCGCCCATTGTAATAGGGTCTCACCCGTTCATAGCGTTATCGTTAATTTAAACTTGTATTTCCTATTCAAAAATATATATTTTTTTATTCTCAAATAAATAAATATATATATTGAATCTTTGTATAAGATATGTATAAATAATATATTTTTAACTTATCCTTTTATATGTATTCTTGTATTATTTGTATATACTTGTCTTTGTATTTGATTGACCAAGTCAACGTCGATTTATACTTTTATTAAATAATATTTTCAATATTATATTAGTATAAATATATTTGTAATTTTACCAAATGTATACTTAGGCAAGTATACATGTATTTAGGTGTAAATACTTAGGTATTTTGTGTTTAATGTCAAAAATCATTTCTTATGATTTTATGCTTTTCGGAATTTATATTTCTTAAAATAATATATTTTTAAGGCTTGTTGATTATATATATTTTTATCACACTAGTTAAATATATATATTTTGTTCCTTCATACATATATATTTGTCCATTAAGTCCAATGTCCATATGTCCATACTTATTCGTAAGGAATTATATATATAAGTATATATTTTGTATCTTTATCCATACTTAGTCATATTTTGTGGTATTTTTTGGTGTATTTTATATGTGTATATTTTATAGTTTTTGGCCCTACTTGTATACTAATAAGTATTACACATAATATACACATAAACACACAAATTTTTAGGTGACCACTAAATATATATAACTTGCCCTAATTATATATATTTATATCTATTTTAATCTTTAATAAAACCCTATTTTCTTAACTTATATTTTGTATAAAAATTAGGGAAAAATTATGGCTAAACACTTTGAATTTATTTCTTGTAAAAAGTCTTGAAAATATATTTTCTAAGTGTTTCAATTCTACAAAAATTTTGCCATAGTTTCCCCTAAAAATAGAGGCTTTCCCATGTTTAAAAACTTGTGTTTATTTTCTTTTCAAACTCAAAACGCATTCAACAACAAACTTTGCAAGTAACAATCATCAAAATCATCCATACTTTTCATGTTAACATACTTGAAGTTTCACATAAACTTGTAGTAATTTAGATCTACACTTTAAACATGTAGATCGACATAAAACAAGACTCGCGTGTTAAATTTTATAAACTTTGTTGAAACTTTATTTTGAAAACTTGTTCATCCACTTTGTTAGTAGTTTTGTAAAACATTTCATTTTTAACAAACTTACAAGTTCATTTTTCAAGATCTTCAAGTCTACTAACATGTTCATCGTGGATCTTTCAAGATCCATGTGTATACTTGTTAGATCTATGTTTCTAACAAGCATGCATGTGATAGATTTCATCAAAATCACAAAATAAACAACAACAACTTCATCGCAACCTTCAGATAACACTAAAAATTACTTGTTCATGTTAGATCTTGCATCTTCTTTACTTGTTCATATTATAAAGTTTAGTGTTCTTGATGGTTTAACTTGTACATTATCATTACACTACTAATGAACATCAAAACAAGGGTTTAGAAGACTCACAACTAGCTCTAGTGGCTAGGGAAGTGGCAAAATGAACAAGAAGATGAGTAGAAGATGAAGATGGTTGTTAATAGCTTCCTTGAGAGGTCCTTAAGCATACAACACTTAAACCTTCCTTTACTAACCTTCTTACACCTTGGAGAACCCTTGGAATATCTTGAAGAACAAGAGAAGATCATGGTGATTGTGGGGTGTGTATGGCTGATTGCAAGAGATAAAGGAAGAAGGAAAGTAAGTTTTGAAATGGTGAGTGAAAAGTGGTGATGTTAATCTTATAATCCAATCTTGCATCCTAATCTTCCATGCTCTCTTTTACCCATCAATTATTAACCAACCTTGGGAGACAAGTGGGAGGCTTGTGGGCCCCCACTATAACCGTCTATATATAAAATAGGGGGGGGGGGTTAAGTGTTAAAATATGAAAGTTGAGGGACTTGAAGGAAAAGAGGGGGGGGGGGGGTTAACTTAGGGGTTAAGTATTTTTAATGTATAACTAAGTGACATATGGCCACTATTAGTGTTACAACATTAAAACAATGTTACTAGTCCGTATTTGGTGTTTTGGTAGTGTTCAGATAATTGTTCGGTGCTTCTTTCGTTGTCAGTTCGCTAAAAGGTTAAGTTATGTAATTTATAAAGTATTATATGTTTTTGTGTTTTGAAAGTATTCCCAATACTTTTTAAGTTGTTTTTGATGTTTAAACACATTTCTGGATTTGTACAATTTGTCGGATTCTGAATCCTGCGAAAAATTGTCATTTATGGTCCAAAAAGGACACTTTTATGTTTGTTAAATTTTTCTGGAAAGTTTTAACTATTATACTTGTTTTCCCCACTTGGGATTTGACATATTTTTGATGTCGGGCCTACGTCTAAGTCCTAAATCTACCATTTAGCTGAGTACTGAAGTCGTGCTGACACAGCCTTTCTAACCGGTGAGTTTACTAATTGTTTCGACGCAACACTTAAATTGTTTCACAATGCGATGAATGAAATGTATAACATGCATGATTTAAATGTATGGCATGCAAATATAAAATTTTGACGTTTAAAACACATAATTGCAGCCAATAAATAATTATTAAATGGTACGGAAGTTACCGGATTTGTGCCATTTGTCACATACTCCCCCCGTTAAAAAGAATTTCGTCCCGAAATTCAAGCTTAGTTCTTGAAATTTAGGGCTTTTGATCCTAAGCTTATGTTTTGATTAATTTGACAATAGGATATTGTTCTTTACCATGTTAGATTAGATTGTGTAATATTTGTGGATTTTCGGACTTCAATTGGATTTAATATTGATTTTTAATTGATATATATTATATACAAAATTTAGGGCTTTTGATCCTAAGCTTATGTTTTGATTAATTTGACAATAGGATATTGTTCTTTACCATGTTAGATTAGATTGTGTAATATTTGTGGATTTTCGGACTTCAATTGGATTTAATATTGATTTTTAATTGATATATATTATATACAAAATTTATATAAAATATGGAATTTATCAAAATCAAATAACATGAATATTGTTTTTCTTATTTTTCTATAAAAAAAACATAAGACTTGGAATTTTCATGGTTAATTTTTGGTAACAAAATAACTAATTGGATTACTTATATAAATTTAGTCTTTTAAATAAAGTGGGTGATTTCAAATAAAAATACAAATAAAGGTGAATTTTGGACTTATAAAGTTTATAGGATGAATTTTTATTGATTTAGTAGAATATATATACTTGGCTATGATCATACCTTATTATCGAATTTGGGGCTTACTAAAAATAAACTTAAATTATGAATTTTATTGTTAAGTTGGAAATTGAAATATATTAGGCTTAGCATACATTATAATATGAAAATATGGACATGAGTATTTTAACATTTATATATATATACAAATGATGAAAGGCTTAGGAACAGTCCCGGTTTCCAGTTTTCTAACACCTACATCTGCCGGTTAGTCTCTTTATCATCTACCAATCTTCCACAATTCGCTCTATGCCAGTAGGTTTTTAACTTTACTTTTTGGCCATTGTACTTTGTCTTTTCAGTTTTCTTCCCCTGCAACACATACACCCATTTCTCTGAGAGTGACCACCTCACTTTCTTTGTTTTTACAGTTTGGTCCCTCATATATGTATTTTTAGAGAGAGAAACTGTTTGAGAGAGACGAAACAGAAATGGGTGTGGTGTTCAGATCCGGTGCTACTCTTCAGATCTAGCGGCGGCGGTTATCACGGTTTTGAAGAAGATATGACGACGGTGAGGTGGTTCAAAGCATAGCCAGTTATAACAGTGCTCGAACCTAACGATTTTGAAGATAGCGGCGGTAGGTGGTGGTTCGTAGGCAGGTGAAGATAGGGGCGTGTTATATGGTGGTGACGTTGACGAGGTGGTGGTGACACCATCGTTGAGTCGGTAGAGCGCCGGAGGACTCACCGGCAAATGAGGTGGATGTGAGCCGGTAGAACGGCGGTGGTGGTGACGTCAATGCAAATGATTTTGCTGAAATGAATTCTGCTGAAATTATTTTGAAAAAGGAAAGATATGACTGCACATAAAGGAAAGTTTTAACTGCACATGGTTTTTAAAATCTGTGTGCTCCTTGAATATGATAGAAACAAATTAATAATTAAATAAATAAATATCAATGCAAATAAAATACGGTTTGAAATGAAGGTATATGAAAATAATATTTTATAATATGTCATCTTATTTAAAAATTCTTTTGTGGAATGTTATTTATGAGAGATTTTTTTGTCTGACCAGCTTTGAGATGAATAACTATGGTTATTATAGATATTATGTATTTACAATAATTTCGTTAACAACATACTATAATCAATATATTTCACTTCAACTTTTTATTGCTATTTGTTTGTTAACTAAATAACAGAATGCACAATTATTTTTAGTTTTTTTGGGTGAACATTTTAGGGTAGAATTAAAAAAAAAACATAAATGTATTCAAAATCAAATATTTTTCGCATCATAGGCTATAGCGGGCAATATAATCGTTGTGGTACTGTGACGAACCCAATTATTTACGAGCGAACATTGTTGCCGATATTTTGCCATAATGTAAACGGTATCAGTGTTCACCTGACAAGCCAAACCGATATTGACCAAGCTCCAGCTGCTTGCGTGCAGAAAAACGATCGTATTCCCGCCGCGAAGCGCGGGGTAAAAAACTAGTTATAAATATGTCACATTATTCAATAAGCATCAATAATAATTTAGTGATAGGTTAGAATTACTAAAATAATTATTATACGAAAGCCCAAAAATAATAGAATTATTTTGAAGTTTATTTTGTTATTGGTTGTTTAGTATTTTTATGTTATATATATTTTTAGGATAACGTGGGGTTTTCCTTCCTAAAATCCGTGCGGTTAATCAAGATCACATAAACGCAACCCATGAGTAATTCTTTCATTTTTTTCCTTTTTACATTTAAAATCTTTGGGGTGTATTTTCCCCCTTTTTACATTTAAAATCTTTGCGTGTATCATGTTACATGTATTCGCATTTTATTATTAACATGCAACTTTCAGTGTGTTATTATATGGATGTGTAGTTATGATTTATTTAATTGTTATGTGATGTCACAGTCTATTGTATTCTATCATGTCATTGTGGATCCACTGCTGACTAGGTTCCCCACAACCATGTGTTGTAGCCTAGTATCGCCACCATCACTAAATTTGCTCTTCGGGGCTGGAGTCTCGCATAGTCATATATCGCATCGTCATATATTCGTCTGATTCATATATTTACTTGATTGTTTATTTTCGTTGGTATACATTTACATTGTTGCGTTGATGATACACTGTGATCTTTATTCTAACATTTGAAAAGCATGTTAAAAGAACTTTTCTTGAAAAATAATATAAAAATCATTTTATAAAAATAATGATTACTCACCAACTTTTTATTGATCCCAAAATGTATTTTCTAACGTGATATGGGAATCAGGTATGAGGTGCAGAAGGAGAGGACACATAGAACATGCCTTAGAAACATAAATTGGAATATTATATTATGTTTTATGTTTTGAACATTGTATGAACTATTTGAACATATCTTGTTATGTGACGAATTGAAATGGTT